>CAUYUJ010004973.1:0-65288 GCA_963575745.1 Prorocentrum cordatum | reverse complement strand
CCCCCCTGGGACTCCTCTTCCCCTGGGCTCCAGCCAAGCCGACCTTGAGCAACCTCGTAATTGAGTCGAAGGGAAGCCCCTTCCCTTTGATCCCTCCCCCGCCGGGTGGGGGGGGGGGGTGTCGACCCCCCCCCCGAGTCAGATACGACGCCCCCCCTGGGACTCCTCTTCCCCTGGGCTCCAGCCAAGCCGACCTTGAGCAACCTCGTAATTGAGTCGAAGGGAAGCCCCTTCCCTTTGATCCCTCCCCCGCCGGGAGGGGGGGGGGGGTAGCGACCCCCCCCCGGGTCAGATACGACGCCCCCCCCTGGGACTCCTCTTCCCCTGGGCTCCAGCCAAGCCGACCTTGAGCAACCTCGTAATTGAGTCGAAGGGAAGCCCCTTCCCTTTGATCCCTCCCCCGCGAGTCAGATACGACGCCCCCCCTGGGACTCCTCTTCCCCTGGGCTCCAGCCAAGCCGACCTTGAGCAACCTCGTAATTGAGTCGAAGGGAAGCCCCTTCCCTTTGATCCCTCCCCCGCCGGGAGGGGGGGGGGGGTAGCGACCCCCCCCCGGGTCAGATACGACGCCCCCCCCTGGGACTCCTCTTCCCCTGGGCTCCAGCCAAGCCGACCTTGAGCAACCTCGTAATTGAGTCGAAGGGAAGCCCCTTCCCTTTGATCCCTCCCCCGCCGTTCAGATTTACGACGCCCCCCCTGGGGCACTCCTCTTCCCCGGGCTCCAGCCAAGCCGACTGAGCAAACCTCGTAATTGAGTCGAAGGGAAGCCCCTTCCCTTGATTCCCTCCCGCCGCGGAGGGGGGGGGGGGGTAGCGAACCCCCCCCCCGGGTCAGAAAAGACACGCCCCCCCCTGGGACTCCTCTTCCCCTGGGCTCCAGCCAAGCCGACCTTGAGCAACCTCGTAATTGAGTCGGAGGGAAGCCCCTTCCCTTTGATCCCTCCCCCGCCGGGAGGGGGGGGGGGGGTTAGCGGGGGGGGGGTAGCGACCCTCCCCCCGAGTCAGATACGACGCCCCCCCCCCGTACCGACCTTGAGCAACGTCGTCATTGAGTCGAAGGGAAGCCCCTTCCCTTTCCCTTCCCCGACGGGGGGGGGAGAGGAGGTCCCGGGGGGGGTCCCGGGGGAGTCCCGGGGAAGTCCCGGGTCAGATACGACACCTCCCTCCCCCACCTTCTCGTCCTTCTCTCCGTTCCCCCAAACCATCCCACAGCCCGTGCCTCTGGCTGCGCATTGCGAACAGGGTCGGCGGCACCGGCCGTCAGGCCTTCGCAATAATCAAAGCTAGCAAACCATACTCTGGGGACGAAGACGTAGTTCAACAACACAGCCTGGGAACGACTGCTGTTACTACTTTGAACTATTTTTGGGGTTTTGTTCGACTATCTTTTATTTTTGGGCGCCCGAGTTATCCGGGGTAACTCGGGCCTGGGGTAACGCGGGATTGGATTTCCGAAAAATGAACCCGAGTTAGCCCTGACCCGAGTTACCCCTGATGATTTGGGGCTCTGGACGCCCGAGTTATCCGGGGTAACTCGGGCCCGGGGTAACTCGGGTTCGGAATCCCGAAAAGCGAACCCGAGTTAGCCCTGACCCGAGGTACCCCGAACCAGGACATATAATAGCTCTGGGATCGGTTTTAAAGTCGCGTGCTACTTTTTTGACCTCCTGGAATGTCAGGGTCAGGGCCACATCACAGAAACAATTCCGAGCAACTGGAAAAGTCTCGAAAGCGTGTCGAAAGAGTGTCGGAAACAGTGTCGAAAGAGTGTCGAAAGAGTGTCTAATTTTTTAGCCCTCCTGGAAGGTCAGGGTCGCCGAGGCGGCCCGCCGAAGGGGCCCGCCACCGCGGCGGCCGCCCCCTCGCGGCGGCCGCTCCCTCGCGGCCCGCCCGGGGGGGGGGGCTGCGCCGCTCCGCGCTGCAGCAGGGGGGGCGCGGCGTCGGACGCCGCCCATACCGTGGCTGTAAAGAATTAGCGCGGAAACCATTCGTGACGTTGAACTCCGCCATGCAAAGAGATAGAGCACAACCTCGGCGTAACCCGCCACGGGCGAAGGACAAGTTCTTCCGTGGTTCGCGTTTATGTTTGACATGTTCATTGGCTGCCAGACATCTTACCGAAGCATTCTTCCTAAGGCCTTTGAATGGCGAAATCCAACGTTACGAATTGATTTCGCGTAAAATCTTTACATCCACGGTAGCTCGAGTATTATTAGGTCGGGCGTGTCCCCCTGCAGGCAGATCTCGGAGGACAGATCTAAGACATGCCAAATTGACAATTCAAATATTGGCAAAAAACAAGAATACAAATACCGTCCCCAGGCTATCTTTGGACTATGTTTGAAGATTCCTCGTGTAAACTGGTCTCCTCCAAGATTGATTTCCCATCGAATCCACGAGCGGATGCGTAGAATGATCTGCGTAGCATTCTACGTATTTCCCGCGGACTCAGCGAACGAATCAATCCTGGGGAAAATCAATTATTTAGTCGATGCCCTACTCGGACAGTCGGACTACGGATGTTCTTCTGGCCCACGGCCAGAAGAACATCCCTAAAGAATTGTGGACCCACTGAGGCGTGTCAATGCAGATCCAGGTCAGTCAGGCTTGGCAAGATCCTACAGGATCCTGCGCCCAAGTCGGGGTCAGTGCGCCCTTGGCTCTGCAGGCATCCTACAAGATCCGGCGCTCTGACTGACCCCCGCTTGCACTGACCCCCGTCCCAAGGCTCCCGAAAGAACATGATACCCTCCGCCGGACAAAACAAGCATACCATCCAACAACAACATCCATAACAACCAACAACAACATCCAACAAACATGGAGAACATTAGTGTACCTTCCCCGAACCGACCTCAGCTTCTACCTCGGTCCGACTGTACCTTTGGGAACAATCAGGGGCTGAAGTCGGACGTCGCCATCAAAAGTCAGACGTCAGGAACTTATGACCAGAACAGCGAAGTAACACGATTGCACGTCGTCGGAAGTCGTCAGATCCCCGACGTCGCTAACCCTACAGTAAGGGCCCGACCACAAGAAACCTTCCACAAGAAACCCAACCCAGAGACCCCAGGAAGTCCATCGATTTTTGGTGTGGGAGCGTCACGCTTTCAGTCGCAGAACCATCGAAACCCAAGAAACCCAAGGCACCCTGGAGGCAAGCAGGGTGTTGCTTGGCATGGGTCTCCACTGTAGGGAGCATGAGGACCCCCCCGCCCCCCCCCCTCAGAGGAATTTACGGCGTCTCAGGCACCAGGACCAGGCAGAAGCGATATCCTGCGCTGAGGCCCGCGACCCAAGATCCACTGGGCGGGCCAGAGGAGCAGGAGGAAGGTTCCTACGACGGGCTTCCTAATTGCCATCGCTCGGACGTCTATTCCCCGTGCGATTGTTAGTTGAAAGTAGTGTGTGTGTGTGTGTATATGTATATACATTCACACACATGTATGTATGTGTATATATATATGTATATACATATAACGAAACAACATGTTCCACGATGCTCCTGAATGATCCTCGCCGAGAAACATGTACACGTCCGAGCGATGCCAAGCGTATGGATCCCAAGAAACTCCTTGGAGGCCTGGCAGTTCCGATGTATCCCCAAAGTCTGGGTCCCTGCAGGCCTGGACCCCGTTCCCGGGGCCGATTCTGCACTCCGGGCCGGCTCCTGACGGCCCTGGGCAGCTGGCATGTCCCCCCCCCATAAGAAGCACCCTGGCAAGCGAAGCCCTTTCGTGAGCACACCCACTCGCCATCGCTCGGACGTCCATTCCCTGTGCTTTTTCAGGTTATGTGCGTGTTTTTTTCGCCAAATGATCAAGGAAGCTCCTCGATAATCCTCGCCGAAGGAAAAGTGCACACGTCCGAGCGATGCCATCCACGGCGTCGCCGTCGCCGTGGATTGCGGAGGAGCAGGAGTAGGAGGAGGAGGAGAAGGAGGAGGAGGAGGAGGAGGAGGACGAGGGGGAAGGCAGAGGCGCGCCGCCGAGCGAAGGTCGGCGCCGCCACCCTGCTCGCCCTGCGTGAGTACGCTGGCCTGGACCCGCAGGGGAAGGAATCGAACAGGGCGCGGCCGTTTTCGTCAACGCCCAGGGCCGTCCAGTGCACGCCGTTCGTCGGGACCGGGGTGTGTCTGCCTCCCTTGACCGGGTCCAGGCGACGGCCCGCCCTCCCACCCCTGGGACAACGCACGGGAACACCCTCCACGCCTTTCATTTCTTGTCCACGCGCTGCAAATCTGCAGCTCGCCGCCGCCGTCGTCCTCGCAGCCGCGCCGCCGCCCCCGCCGCCGTCGGCGTGGCGTCGCCGTCCCCGTCCCCGCCGTCGCGTCGTCGTCGCTGTCGCGCCGCCTTCGCCGCCGTCGTCACGATGTTTCCCCGCCGCCGCCGCCGCCGCCGCAACCGCCGCCGCCGCCGCCGCCGCCGCCGCCGTCGTCGTCGTCGTCGTCGTCGTCGTCGTCGTCGTCGTCGTCGTCGTCGTCGTCGTCGTTGTCGTCGTCGTCGTCGTCGTCGCCGGGCCTCGCGCGCCCCGCACGGCCTGCGCACAGGGCGCGGCCTGCGCGGCGGGCGCGGCAGCCGTGCCATGGAGCGCCATGGCGCCCCCCCCGCGCGCGCAGGCCACGGCTCACCGCCCGCGCTGGGGGCGGGAGGACGAGGAGGACGGGGGGCAAGGGGAGGAGGGGGCGGGGAGGGGGACGTGGAGGGCGGCTTCCCCCTCCGCGGGAGGGAGGGAGGAAGGGGGGAGGAGGACGGCAGAAACGGATGGAGGAGGAGGAGGAGGAGGAGGAGGAGGAGGAGGAGTAAAACGAGGGGGAAGAGGGGGAGGAGGAGGAACTGACACTGCGGAGGTCGGTGGCAATGAGAAGCCGAGCGTGGTGCAATTCGCCGGCCCAACGGGCCAGAGGCGTGTTCAGATCGCCGGTAGCTGCTTCACAATAATCCTACTTTGCGCGCGCGGGGCGGCCCCGGGGTTTCTCCGGACGAGCACTGCCTCGGGCAGGCCCCAGAAGACTCGGGCCAGAGATGGTTTTCCTCTCGGGCGCCGCCCTCGAGTCCGTCCAGAGAGCCCCAAGAAAGGCCGCGAGGCCGCCAAGAGCCCCTCAAGATGATACTAGAGAGCTCCGAGATGCCACAAGATCGCTCCAAGATGGCCAAGATGGCCCCCAGACTGCCCAAGATGCCTCCAAGAGCACTCTCAACAGGGCCTCAAGAGGCAAAGATCACTGCTATTCTTTGTAGGTTTTGGTGAGATCTTGGCGTTTCCACCTTTCGGCTTCCCGACACCCCAAGACGGCCCAAGAGGCTCCCAAGACCTTCCCAGGAGGACCCCAAAGGCCCCCAAGAGGGCCCTAAGACGGCCGAGGACTCCAAGACGGCACAAGAAACCTCCAAGATGGCCCAAGAAGGCCCCAAGAGATGTCCCAGGGGGGAACGCGAAACGACATGTCGAGCCCTCGGCTCTAAGAAGCCCCCAGGAGTCCCAAGAGGCCCCTAAGAGGCCCCATAGGCCCCCAACAGGCCCTCGGGAGGCCCCCCCACGAGGCCCCAGAGCGGCCCCAGGAGGCCCCCCAAATGACCACCCGAGCACGCAGGCCAACGCCAACGACCGGACGCGCTCACCGGTCCCCAAGAGAAGCCACCAAGAGGCCTCCCAAAAGAGCCCCCGCAGGCACAACGCTTCCAAACGGCCCGAGTCGCGCTCAGTACTCCCCCAGCTGCCACCAAGAAGCCGCACCTGGCCATCGCTCGGACGTCCATTCCCTGTGCTTTTTTTCGGTTTCGTGCGCGTTTTTTTCACAAAATGATCAAGGATGCTCCTCGATGGCCCTCGCCGAGAGAAAAATGCACACGTCCGAGCGATGCCAAGGCACATGCCGAGCCCACCGCCTGCTAAAAACAACAGCCGCCGCCCGTGCAGCCCTGCGGAGCCGAGCGCCTTCCGCCGCGAAGCGGACGACCTCCACCTTAAAGTTCTGGCACCAGGCCTCTGAGCTCGACGAGGCCCTCGCCGCAGTCGACCTTCGCCTCGAGCTCCACGCCGATGCCTCCGCCCTCCGAGACCGCGCGGCGCCGTGCCCATGGTCAGCCCCGCCAGCACCTGCAGAAAGACCCCACCGACATTAGCTGCTCCGTGGCGCTGTCGTCCGTCGAGGCGCTGCGGTCCCCGCAGCTGGCCGCGCCGCCTCGGAACCAGCGCTCGAACTCATCCGCGATCTCCGAGGCAAGCCCAGGGTGTCGCAGGATGCTGGGCGCGGCATCCAGCTCCTGGATGCGCTTGGCCAGCGCGCTGGGGAGCTTCCTGCCCGTTTCGCGGAGCGCCTTGATGCCCCTCGCGCAGGTCTTCTTGCCGAGCACGGCGACGACCTCGGCAGGAAGCACCACGGAGCCGCTCCGCCTCGCGCCCGAGCCCAGGACGATGCACGCCGTCGCACGGTCGGGAGCGGCCAAGAGGGGGGTGTCCAAGAGGGGGGGGGGCAAATCATGACCGGCGGCATGTGCGCAGCCCAGCGGGGGGGGCCAGGGACGTAATGAAATAAGAAGAGGCGCCATGAACTCTGGGCAAATATCATGGCCCCCGCCATGATATCCACCCCCCCCTACTCATCAACCCCCTCTTTTCCGCCCCCGACCGTCATACGGGGCCGCGGCCAGGCTGGGCGACGCGGGGACCGGTGCAATGGCTTGCTCGACCGCCCTTCGGGCCGCCGCCTTGCGCCCCATCGAGGCGCTCCGCGAAACGGGCAGGAAGCTCCCCAGCGCGTTGGCCAAGCGCATCCAGGAGCTAGATGCCGCGCCCAGCATCCTGCGACACCCTGGGCTTGCCTCGGAGATCGCGGATGAGTTCGAGCGCTGGTTCCGAGGCGGCGCGGCCAGGCTGGGCGGCACGGGGACCGGTGCCACGGCTTGCTCGACCGCCCTTCCGGCCGCCGCCCTGCGCGGCCAGCACCTCAGCGCCAGAATGGCTTGAGCCACCATGGCTACAAGGAGGAGGAGAAGGAGGAGGAGGAGGAGAAGGAGGAGGAGGAGGAGGAGGAGGAGGAGAGAGGAGGAGGAGAGAGGAGGAGGAGGAGAGAGGAGGAGGAGAGAGGGAGAGGAGAGGAGAGAGGAGAGAGAGGAGAGGGGAGAGAGGAGAGAGGAGGAGGAGGAGGAGGAGGAGGAGGAGGAGGAGGAGAAGAGGGGGAGGAGGAGGAGAAGGAGGAGGAGGAGGAGGAGGAAGGACGAGGAGGAGGACGCGGAGGAGGAGGAGGAGGGGAGGAGGAGGAGGAGGCGGGGACGCGGAGGAGGAGGAGGAGGAGGAGGAGGAGGAGGAGGAGGAGGAGGAGGAGGAGGAGGAGGAGGAGTAGGAGGAGGGTAGGAGGAGGAGGAGGAGGAGGGGGAGGAGTGGGAGGAGGAGGGGGAGGAGGAGGAGGAGGAGGGAGGAGGAGGAGGAGGAGGAGGAGGAGGAGGAGGAGGAGGAGGAGGAGTAGGAGGAGGAGGAGGAGGAGGAGGAGGAGGAGGAGGAGAGAGGAGAGAGAGGAGGAGAGAGAGGAGAGAGGAGAGAGGAGGAGGAGGAGAGAGGAGGAGGAGGAGGAGGAGGAGGAGGAGGAGGAGGGAGGAGGACGAGGAGGAGGAGAGGAGGAGGAGAGGAGGAGGAGGAGGAGGAGGAAGAGGATGAGGTGGAGGAGGTGAGGAGGAGGAGGAGGAGGAGGAGGAGGAGGAGGAGGATGGCGGAGGAGGACGAGGAGGGGGGCGGAGGAGGCGGGCGGGGGACCAGGACCGTGGGTGGAAGGTGGAAGCGGGGACAGGATGAAGGTGGAGGGAGGAGGAGGGGAGGAATAGGAAAATACGAATGTGGCGGAGGAGGAACGGGGATGAGGATGCCAGACTGACAGACAGACCACCTACGAGCCATAGTTCAGTGTCTGATACCCGGGAGAAACTTCGCCACCTCCAATGGTCGAGAGTATGTGGATTTAGTCTCTCGGTGTTGCAAAATATGTACGCCTACCAGCGGCCTCGCAGTGGGACACCTCTGGCTTAAGAAGGGACGGTCTGTGGGGGAAACCTGATATGCAGCATGATGAGGAGGATGAGGACGGAGGAGGGCGGAGGAGGGAGGGGGAGGGAGGGGCGGAGGCAAGCTAGGTGCGCTCGCGTCATATCTGACATCCTACCCCTCCCTCCCATCCCTTACCATGGCGTAGATCCCCTCTCCACTCGCACAGTCGGATGTCGAGCAGGGCAATGATCCCGAAAGGGTACGCGATGCATTGTACAGCACGGCACGGCATGGCGTACACGAGCACCGCAAAGCGTAGTATCAACCTAGCATTGCATTGCATGCCGTGGCATGGCACGGGAAAGGACGCCAGCGCTGCAACGGGAGCACGAGTCGAAACGAGCGGAAGCGCGGAAATGAGGCCAGCGCTGCAGCGGGAGCACGATTCGGAACGAGCGGAAACACGGAAATGAGGCCATCGCTGCAGCGGGAGCACGATTCGGAACGAGCGGGGCCCGAAAATGAGGCCGGCGCCTCAGCGCGAGCAGCATTTTGAAAACAAATGCAAGCGAAAACCCAACTCCGGGGAAACCTGTGTAAAAAAACAATGCGCGGGGGGGGTCGAGCACTTTCAAACCGTCATCAGGGGAAGAGGGAGAGTAGTATTCATATTGAATAATTGTAGAGGGGATGGGGGGGTGGGAAACAAGTGGGAAACAGGGGGGGGTGCAATGGGGGAGGGGGACGGGGAGGGGAGAGTGGGAAATTGTCAAGGCGGGGAAGCTTTTTGCCGAGGGAACAACAGGAGCGGACAACATGATGCTGCTGCGGGGCGGGTGGACCCTTGCGCGGCGCCAGTGTCGCCTCGAGGCGGCGGGGGCTCCTGACTCCGCCCCGCCATGCGTCGCGGCACTCGTCTGGACAGCGAAGGAGGAGGGTGGTGGAGGCAGGAGAACAGCAGCAGGAGGGGGAACGGGCGGCGCGGTGCCAACATCCGGCCGCCGCACTCGGCTTGTCTCAAGCATGCACACTGCCTCCCGCATGCTCAAGACAGAACCAATGACCAATGGCATTGCCCGCGGGCCCAATCGCGGGCAACGCGCACTCGTGCAACAACGGTTTCGGTAAGGAAGTGCGCACGGAGAGACGGCATGTACATTGTTAGCCAGCGCTGGCCCCCAACAGTAATATATGTGGGGGACTATATGTGGTGCGTCATTCGTGGTGCAATATAGATGGTGTTATCTATGTGGGCCAACCTAGGTTGAGTCATCTATTTGGTGCAACAGATGTGATGCACTGTGTGTGATGCACCCTGTGGTGTGCAGTGTATCTTGAGTGATCAACATGGTACATTCTGGGTTGTGCAACCTATGTGGTGCAATTCACTTTGACCGTCTTGAAACTGTCCACTCCACTGCCCGCGCAAACATCCCACCCACCCACCCGCAACTTGGTTTGCAAAATCTCTTAAGACCGACTACGACGACACCGACGACAACGACTACAACGACACCGACGACGTCCCCGACAACTTCGACGACGACAACGACGCCGACGCCGACGCCGACGAAGACGACGACGACGACGCCAACGAAGGCGACGACAACGAGGAAGGACGACGACGGCGACAACGACGACAACGACGACAACGACGAGGGAGGAGGGAGGACGGCGACGACGCGAACGACGACGACGAGGAGGAAGGACGGCGACGCCGACGACGACAACGACGAGGGAGGAGGGAAGACGACGACGACAACGACGACGACGACGGCGACGAAATAGGAGGGACGACGACGAGACGCCGACGACGGAAAACGGCGACGACGTGGGAGGAGGAGGAAGGACGACCACGGCGACAACGACGACGGAAACGACCACGACGCCAAAGAGGACGACGACGACGAACACGAGGAAAGACAGAGGACGACGTAGGCGACGACGACGACAACGACGCGGGAGGAGGGAGGACGGCGACGACGGCGACGACGACGACGCAACAGCGCGCGCGCACGCTTTTGTTGAAAACACGTGTTGCGAAACCTTGTGTTTTTGTATGTTTTTTGGACACACGATTTTGAAATCCTTCCGAAACCGATGGTTTTGAAGGTGTTCGGCATACGCGCGTGACGACGCGCGCGCCTGCACTTCGTCCTATTGTTTGCAAGGGATTCTCGCGACGGCACACGCGCAAGGGCGTTCGACAGATTTCGACATGAGCGCGCGCGAAGCCCGTTTGGTAGCATTTTGTGTAAATCTTGAAAAACCTATGGTTTTCTCAAGGTTTCGCAAGAACTTTCGCGGAAGTTATTTAGCAACTCTGTGTTGCGAAACCCTGTGTTTTTGTATGTTTTTGGGGAACTCGATTGCAGATCCTGCCGACACCGAAGGTTTTCGAAGGATTTCGGCATGCGCCCGCGACGACGCGCGCGTGTGCACTTCGTCCCATTTCTTGCAAGGGATTCGTGAAAAAAAAAGTGTTATGGTAGAACAAAAAATGTCGCCGCATATGTTTTTTTTTGTGACAAGGGAACCTCAGGGAACCTCAGGGGGGGATACCGGTTTGGCTGGGATGATACGATTTCACATTTAGGATGGGCGAGTGTGCAGAATATATATATATATATATATATGTGTGTGAATTGTACAATCCCAGGGGGAAGCGTTAAGTCCGGGGGGGGGGGGTAGTCTATTTTTTCTTAAGAAGGAGAATCTACATTGTGCAGTTGGCGCGGTGCAGTCTGCGTGGCGCAATCCATGTGGCGCAGTTAAAAGGTTGTACAAGCTGCGTGATACAATATAGGTTGGGCTAGTATGTGTGGCGCAATAGATGAGGTCCAATAAATGTTGAGAAGTTCTACAAAGAAAGAAATCCAGTAAAAGTGTTGCCTTGTATTCTGGGCAATATTTGTGTTTCAGTATGTGTGGTGCAATCTATATGGTGCGATCAAATGGTGTGCCTTCTGTGGTGCAGTACATGTTGTGCCATCTACGATGTGCAATGTATGTGGAGCTGTATCGGTTGCGCCGTCTACGCTGCGCAATGTAGATGGTGCAGCATCGGAAATGCCATTCGGTGTGCAAGGTCTGTGGAGCAATGTAGGTGGAGCAGTATATGTGGTGCAAACCACTATGACTGTCTTGAAGCTGTCATCTCCACTGCTCGCGCAAACATCCCACCCACCCACCCGCAACTTGGTTTGCAAAACCTCTAGAGACCGACTACGACGACACCGACGAAAACGACTACGACGACACCGACGACGTCTCCGACGACTTCGACGACGATAAGGACGCCGACGCCGACGCCGACGAAGACGACGACGACGACGCCAACGAAGGCGACGACGAGGGAGGAGGAAGGACGACGACGGCGACAACGACGACAACGACGACAACGACGAGGGAGGAGGGAGGACGGCGACGACGCGAACGACGACGAAGGAGGAAGGACGGCGACGCCGACGACGACAACGACGATGGAGGAGGGAAGACGACGACGACAACGACGACGACGATGGCGACGAAATAGGAGGGACGACGACGAGACGCCGACGACGGACGACGACGACGACGTGGGAGGAGGAGGACGGACGACCACGGCGACAACGACGACGGAAACGACCACGACGCCAAAGAGGACGACGACGACGAACACGAGGAAAGGCAGAGGACGACGTAGGCGACGACGACGACAACGACGCGGGAGGACGGAGGACGGCGACGACGACGACGACGACGACGACGACGCAAAAGCGCGCGCGCACGCTTTTGTTGAAAATCCGTGTTGCGAAACCTTGGGTTTTGTATGTTTTTTGGACACACGATTTTGAAATCCTTCCGAAACCGATGGGTTTTGAAGGTTTTCGGCGTACGCGCGCGACGGCGCGCGCGTCTGCACTTCGTCCCATTTTTTGCAAAGGATTCTCGCGACGGCACACGCGCAAGGGCGTTCGACAGATTTCGACATGCGCGCGCGCGACGCCCGTTTGGTAGCATTTTGTGAAAATGTTGAAAACCCAATGGTTTTCTTCAGATTTCGCAAGATCTCGCGCGGAAGCTTTTTTAGCAAATCAGTGTTGCGAAACCCTGTGTTTTCGTATGTTTTTTGGAAACTCGATTGCGAAATCCTTCCGGCACCGGAAGTTTTTGAAGGATTTCGGCATGCGCGCGCGACGACGCGCGCGTGTGCACTTCGTCCCATTTCTTGCAAGGGATTCGTGAAAAGTGCGATGGTAGAACAAAAAATGTCACCGCATAGTGTTTTTTTTAAAGGGAGCCTCAGGGAGGCGATACCGGTTTGGCGGGGATGGTATGATTTCATATTTAGGATGGACGAGCGTGCAGCATATATATATATATATTTATATGTGTATACATATATATATATATGAAATTATACGATCCCAAGGGGAAGCGTTAAGTCTGGGGGGGGGGTAGAGTCTTTTCTCTTTGTAGAAATGATAATTAATGCCTGTTCGCAATGAGTTGTCCACTCCACTGCTCGCGCAAACATCCCACCCACCCACCCGCAACTTGGTTTGCAACATCTCTTAAGACCGTGACGGTGGGTACCAAATGGCACTTCGCAACGACAGCAACGCCGACGACGACAGCGACAACGACGACGGCGACGCCGCCGACAACGACTACGACGACACCGACGACGTCTCCAGCGACTTCGACGACGCCGACAACGACGACGACGACGACGAAACCGACGACGACGACGCCGACGCCGACGACGATGACAATGACGACGACGATGACGACGCCGACGACGACGACAACGACGATACCGGCGACGACGACGACGACGTCAACGACGCCGACGACGACGACGACGACGACGGCGGCGACGATGACGACGCCGACGACGACGACGAAGAAGACGACGATGCCGACGCCGACGACGACGACGAGGACGACGTCGCCAACGACGACGACGACGACGATGGAGGAGGGAGGACGACGACGGCGACAACGACGACAACGACGACGACGAGGGAGGAGGGAGGACGGCGACGACGCGAACGACGAAGAAGGAGGAAGGACGGCGACGCCGACGACGACAACGACGAGGGAGGAGGGAAGACGACGACGACAACGACGACGACGACGGCGACGAAGTAGGAGGGACGACGACGAGACGCCGACCGACGACGACGACGACGACGAGGGAGGAGGAGGAAGGACGACCACGGCGACAACGACGACGGAAACGACCACGACGCCAAAGAGGACAACGACGACGAACACGAGGAAAGACAGAGGACGACGTAGGCGACGACGACGACGACGACGACGCGGGAGGAGGGAGGACGGCGACGACGACGACGACGACGACGCAAGAGCGCGCGCGCACGCTTTTGTTAAAAATCCGTGTTGCGAAACCTTGTGTTTTTGTAGGTTTTTTGGACACACGATTTTGAAATCCTTCCGAAACCGATGGGTTTTGAAGGATTTCGGCATACGCGCGCGACGGCGCGCGCGTCTGCACTTCATCCTGTTTGTTGCAGAGGATTCTCGCGACGACGCACGCGCAAGGGCGTTCGACAGATTTCGACATGCGCGCGCGAAGCACGTTTGGTAGAATTTTGTGACAATCTTGAAAAAACTATGGTTTTCTTCAGATTTCGCAAGAGCTCGCGCGTAAGCTTTTTCAGCAAGTCAGTTTTGCGAAACCCTGTTTTTTGTATGTTTTTTTTAAACTCGATTGCGAGATCCTTCCGACACCGAACGTTTTTGAAGGATTTCGGCATGCGCGCGCGACGACGCGCGCGCGTGCACTTCGTCAATTTTGGTTGCAAGGGATTCGTGAAAAAGTCTTTTGTTAGAACAAAAATGTCCCCGCGTATTGTTTTTTACTAGGGAATCTCAGGGGGGGCGATACGGGCCCCCCTGGGATAGTGTAAATTCACAGTTAGGATGGACATGTGGTTATAATCATATGTGATCTACATACCCGAAAGGGGGGGCGGATAACGCCGGGGAGGGTAGAGTCTATTCTATTTTTAGAAATGAAAATCTAGGCTGTTCAATATATGTGGCGCAATCCGTGTGGCGCATCACATGTTGTGCAATACATATTGGGGTACAGTTTGTGAACTCTATGTGTTGCTAACTCGGTAGTGAGATCTAGGTGCTGTAGGATACGCTGTGCTACACATGTGGTGAAGTCGGTGTGGCGCAATCAATGCGGTGCAATCCGTATTGTGCAACATAGGTGGCGTAAGCTAGGTGGGGCCATCTAGGTTGTGCAACATGTATTTTTGCGATGTAGGTTGTGCCATGTATGAGGTGCAATAGATGTGGTCGAATATGTGGTTTGCAATCTATGTTGCACCATAGAGGTGGTCTAGTACATGTGATGCAGTATAGGTTCTACTGCAATATAGGACGGCGGCAACATAGCCGCCACAGCGGCAGAACACCAATACGACGGGCGGCGACGAGGCGGCGACGGTGGCTACGTAGCCGCCTGAATGGTAGACGAGGCGCAGACGACGGGGGGCGACGGGACAACGACGGCGGCGACATAGCCGCCAACGCAGCAGACAGGACCAATTCTTTAGACCAGAAACCAGATACCCTAAGTGCAAGCACTGATCGGGAAATATAGTTATATATTAATATATGTATACACAGGTGTGTATACACATATACATATACACATGTATACATATGTCCACGTTTCGGCATGTCTAGGTGCTTACTAATGTATACATAGAGCGGGATACAGAGAGGCAGAGAAAGAGAGACAACGAGAGAGAGAGAGAGAGAGAGAGAGAAAAAGACAGAGAAAGACAGAGAGGGAGAGGGGACATAGAACGCGAGAAAAAAAGAGAGAGAGAGAGAGAGAGAGCGACAAAGAGAGAGAGAGAGAGAAAAAGCTATTATATGGTAAACAAGACATAGAGCACGAGAGAGAGGAGGGGGTGGGGGAAGAGAGAGAAAAAAAAGAGAGGGAGAGAGAAAGAGATATTTAGGAACACACAAAAACGGGAGAGAGAGAGAGAGAGGTGGATTCCCGCCGACCCCGCTTGCTGGGGGTAACACAGCGTGTGGGAAATCTGGCCGTCCCTGCCCCCCCGTCTCCCTCCCCGAGGGTTCAACATCGCGCTTGATGGATGGGATGAAAGCGAACTCCTAAACGTATACCTGGGGCCTCTGGGGCCTCATCATCTAAAGCCCGTTGCCTCCGCGCTGCCCACGGTCCCGTCTGGGCTTGTTCAAGCTGGGCTCCAACACGCCGAAGGAACCTCGAACCCACCCTAAAAACGGGGGCCAGAAAACCGCTACGCCGCCCCAGAAGAGCTCCGATACGATCCCTCAGGGTGACCCGAGAGGCCAGAGTCGTCTCATTCCCTGTCAGGAAAACGTGCGTTTTTAGCATATTCGCTTCTGTGGCCCCAGCAGCACACGAATGGCACACGAGCCCTCCACGAGCGCTCTACGATGGCCCAAGATGTCCCGACAAGGGCCCTGAGACGGCCCACGAGAGCCCCAAGAACGCCTACAAAACGTCCACGACGGCCCAAGAGGGCCATACACGATAATTCGGGGTCTCCCACCCCAGAAACAACCCAACAGACCCCCCTCCACCCCCATCCATTACCCTGCGACGTACCCAACCCACGCGCATCAAATGGCAAGAGGAGTATGCCAACACTAGCAGGAACAACGACAGTGTAGACGCGGCGATTTGCTGTGCAAGCTACATGGGATGCGCATGCTTTGCGCGATTCACAGGGCGACGATCGAAATAACGAGGATTGAGGCCCCAGGATCGAAGAAGAACGGGCACGGGAACGAGGGGTAGGAGAGGGATGGAATGGAGGGCGGGGGGGCGAAAAGGCCATCGCGGAAGCAGCAGCATGCATGGAGAAGGTGAGGCGGGAAATAGGACGACGATGAAAGTGGCGGGAGGAGACAGAAGACTGCCGCGTTTTTCAAGCGCGAGCTAAACCCGCAGCGCTGCCTGCGCCATGTCGTCGCAGAGTTCCACATGATAGAACTTGTTTAGAGTGCAAGGAACGAGCGAGGCGTAGCTCGCCCGCTGGCTTCTCCGCCTCCTTCCCGCACATTTCAGCGCGGGAGCTGAGCGCTCGCAGGCGCGCCGCCAGGTCTGCGGGCGGCCCGCGGGAAAGAAACTCAAGGCCGGGGTCGCGTATCATCAATCGGTTGTCCATCGTCCAAAGTTGCACTGGCGACGTACTGGTTGAACGCGGAGCGAGCAGCATCACGCGCGTGCCTGAACGCCACGCAGGTACAGTGCACGCGCGATTGGGACTTCAGGTCGATCACGCGCGTCTCCACCAGGCTTGGCAACACCGCGCGACTGAGGATCTCACTGCGGTCTGCCATGCTGCTGTCCGCGAATGCAATGCGCTGCCTGCAAGTAAGGCGGCGGCGTCCACTTGTCTCAGAAGATGTTCCCGCGGGCCCGAAGGGCGACCGCCAGCTCGAGCCGCGGCGCCGGCAGGCCAGATAAGGATCATGCAACAGCAAAGACGATGACAGAGCAACGAGGTATCGGCGAGTGCATGACCGGCCTCCGTTTCCTGCACTTCTTTCCTGTAGTTCCCCTAGCTCATCGAGCTCAGCAGATGTTTCTGCGGGCCCGAAGGACGACCGCCAGCTCGAGTCGCAGCGCCGACGAGCTGCATCCACATCAGGCAACACCCCAGGAGACACTGGCACACAACGATTTGACGTCAGTCAGTGCCAGACCACTCCATGTCTAGTTCCTCGCACACATACAGTCGATCGCAGATGCGGGATAATCGAAGTAGAATGACGGGTCCAATCTGCGTCCGCGTAGGACGTCACTATGCTGGACCCCGCAGCAGGTCTCGAAAGTGGCGACAGTTTCGTGGGCCCCACAGCAGCCCTCGAAAGTGGCGACAGTTTCACAGATCGTAGCCCCCCAGCGCTGGCGAGGTCTAATCTGAGTCCCCGTAGGACGTCACTCCGCTGGCCCCCCAAGCAGCCTTCGAAAGTGGCGACAGTTTCACAGATCGCAGCCCCCCAGGGATGGCGAGGTCTAATCTGTATCCCCGTAGGGCGTCACTCCGCTGGGCCCCCCACGCAGCCTTCGAAAGTGGCGACAGTTTCACAGATCGCAGCCCCCCAGGGATGGCGAGGTCTAATCTGAATCCCCGTAGGGCGTCACTCCGCTGGGCCCCCCAGCAGCCCTCGAAAGTGGCGACAGTTTCACAGATCGCAGCCCCCCAGGATGGCGAGGTCTAATATGAATCCCCGTAGGGCGTCACTCCGCTGGGCCCCCCAGCAGCCCTCGAAAGTGGCGACAGTTTCACAGATCGCAGCCCCCCAGGGATGGCGAGGTCTAATCTGAGTCCCCGTAGGGCGTCACTCCGCTGGGCCCCCCAGCAGCCTCGAAAGTGGCGACAGTTTCACAGATCGCAGCCCCCCAGGGATGGCGAGGTCTAATCTGAATCCCCGTAGGGCGTCACTCCGCTGGGCCCCCCAGCAGCCTCGAAAGTGGCGACAGTTTCACAGATCGCAGCCCCCCAGGGATGGCGAGGTCTAATCTGAATCCCCGTAGGGCGTCACTCCGCTGGGCCCCCCAGCAGCCTCGAAAGTGGCGATAGTTTCGCAGATCGCAGCCCCCCAGGGATGGCGAGGTCTAATCTGAGTCCCCGTAGGGCGTCACTCCGCTGGCCACCCCAGCAGCCCTCGAAAGTGGCGACAGTTTCGCAGATCGCAGCCCCCCAGAGATGGCGAGGTCTAATCTAAGTCCCCGTGGGGCGTCACTCCGCTGGCCACCCCAGCAGCCTTCGAAAGTGGCGACAGTTTCACAGATCGCAGCCCCCAGGGATGTCGAGGTCTAATATGAGTCCCCGTAGGGCGTCACTCCGCTGGCCACCCCGGCCGCCCTCGAAAGCGGCGACAGTTTCGCAGATCGCAGCCCCCCAGGGATGGCGAGGTCTAATCTGAGTCCCCGTAGGGCGTCACTCCGCTGGCCACCCCAGCAGTCCTCGAAAGTGGCAACAGTTTCACAGATCGCAGCCCCCCAGGGATGGCGAGGTCTAATCTGAGTCCCCGTGGGGCGTCACTCCGCTGGCCACCCCAGCAGCCCTCGAAAGTGACGACAGTCTCGCAGATCGCCGCCCCCCAGGGATGGCGAGGTCTAATCTGAGTCCCCGTAGGGCGTCACTCCGCTGGGCCCCCCAGCAGCCCTCGAAAGGAAGGAAGGAAGGAAGGAAGGAAGGAAGGAAGGAAGGAAGGTGGAGACCGCAGTGCTCTATTCAAAACGAGTACCCAACGCAGGAGGGTTGGGGAAAAAACTGCCCCTAAGAAGCCTCAAACCTGCCAGGTAGGCTCTGAACATACTTCCCAAGAGAGCCCTACAAGCATCCAATACATCTTTGACCCACAAGCTAGGCGCTGGCGGCATGGCGTAAGCCTCCTGAATGATTGAAGCAACATCGAGTTTATCAGCGTGGTCATCAACAATGAGACATTGCGCTCTGCGCGTGCGAGCTGTCTGGTGCGCGCTACGTGGTGCAATCTATGTATGTGCGGTGCACGCAAGGTGGTGCAATTCATGTGAGGTGCAAACTATGTCGCGTAAACAATGTGATGCAATACAGGTGGTATAAGCAACGTCGTGCAAACTACGCGTGTTGCGAGCGAGTCGGTTTCAGCTATGAGACGTAATCGCAATAATTCATGCACCGTGGTGCAAGCAGCGCTGTGCACCCACGGCAGCCGACAAGGCGAAACCTCGACGGAAGCAGCCGGCGCGCATGGCGTCCACGAGGCGGCCACGGCCGATCGCCAGGCGGCACATCCGCATACACAACCACTTACCCAAGGGTGGCACTTTTTTCGTCGGCGGCGAGGCAGATGCAGTCCGCTCCAGCATGTGCCTATATTCGGAGCAGCCGAAAGGCGAACTGACAGGCGTGCAGGAGGGAGAAAAACGAGGGCGGCCGCGCGGGGGGAGGGGAAAAAGCGCTCAGACGTGGACGAGCTTCGCGTCGAGCGGGCTGGGGCGGACGGCCGTGGCAGCGGTGGCCGTGGCAGCAGCCGGGCCGAGGCCTGGGCGCACCCGCGAGCGCGGCCGGGGCGCAGGGACGATGGCGAGCGGCTGGGAACCGGCGCAGGACCCCAGGGCAGCGCCTGAGAGCGAACTGCAAGCGCTTGGTTGGTTGGGGGGGAGTTCTTGACAGGGAAGAGGGATGGAGGCTGGGAAGGAGGAGGAGGAGGAGGAGAAGGAGGAGGAGGAGGAGGAGGAGGAGGAGGGAGGAGGAGGAGGACTTCCTGCCACCGCGGGCTCCACTGGGTGCCATGGGGCCTCGGGGCGACCGCGCGAGCGGGCGACGGCCCCGCCCCTCCCCCCTTGAGAAGCAGCCACCCCAGGAGTGCGACTCTTTGCGCAGCATGCCGCCAGGACTTCCCCTGGATGGCCCAGGGCGGTCCGCTCCGCGGTGGTCCAGGGCAGCCACCTCATTCCTCCTCTTCCTCCTCCTCCTCTTCCTCCTCCTCCTCCTCCTCCTCCTCCTTCTCCTCCTCCTCCTCCTCCTCCTTCTCCGCTCCCCCGGGATGCTTCCACGAGCATTCAAAAGCACCTACGGGTCTGGTGCCCATGGTTTGAGGCTCATCGCCTCTTCGCCTCCGATGGGTCTCTTGGCCCTCGAGCCTGCGCCGCGATCGCCCACGTTAGCTCCAAGTGGAACCAAGCAGGGCCCCAGCGATTCTGTGTTGACCAAGATTTGTGTGTGAAATTCGACTGCAGCTGGGGAAGCTTGGCAGCAAGACCGGGACGAGTTCGTGAACTGGGCGGCGGAGGCCAAGTTCGACAATTGAGACCTCAATGAAGGTCCTGCCCCGCGCGGGCCACCTGACAGGACATTATCCTTTATCGTTTAAGCAGGGCCCAATGAAGGTCCTGCCCGCGCGGGCCACCCTGACAGGACCTTTAAACAGGGCCCCAGCCAGACCCCGAACAACCCCAAGATCACCCCTGAGCGCCCGAGGGGGGCCGGGAGGGGCCCGTGTGGAGACCTGCGGGCAGCAGGCCCCAAGGCGGCCCTGCAACGGCCGCCTGGGGCACGGCGCGGCCCCAAGGCTGCAGCCTGCCCCATGTTGCCCAGGGCCCCCCCCCCTACAGTCGGGGCGTTGACTTAAGGAACCCTAAAGAAAGAACGAGGCCCCTTGTCTTCCATAAGTTAAGCTTCGATTTCCTACAGAAAACCCAAAGAAAACCCAAGGCAAGCTGCGAAACAAATAAGGAACACAGAGCCCCTCCCCAACGCAAAGGGTTCCTTCTTCAGCGCCCCGACTGTACAGTCGCGGCTCGACCACAAGAAACGCAACCCTGAGACCCCAGGGCGTCCATTGGCCTTTGGTGTGGGAACGTCACGCTTCCCATTGCAAAACCATCGAGATCAAACACACCCAGGGCACCCTGGAGGCAAGCAGGGTGTTTCTTGGCATCGGTTTCCACTGTATGCCCAAATCGATCCCCGAAACAGCCCCAAGAGGCCCCAATCTAATCCCAAGGCGGCCCAACATAATCCTAGACAGCCCCCACGAGGCCCCACACGAGCCACCAGGAACCGCCCAGATACTACCAGGATCCCCGCATCATGCTCCGACAACGTACGAACATAACGGGCTTAACAAGACACACATGTCGTGACTGCCGTCTTGCTTGCTCCTATCTGGGCTTCGATCAAGGAACTTGGATGGGGGCGTTTTCCGTTGAGCGTTGCCCTTGACCTACCCAGCGGCTGCTTCTCCCCAGCGCGAGAACTACAGGATTGCTCGAGGAATCCATCGCCACCCAACACATTCCCAATCACCCTAAAGGCAGCCCGAATAGCCCTCTGAGGACCAGAACCGAGAACGAGAACTGACGCATGTCAGTCACGGCCTCTCTGGCGGTGCTCGAAGCGTCACCGCACCGAGCGCTGCGCTGGCACGGTGGCGGGAAAGATGCGATGCGGATGCGGGAGGGAGCAGGCGGGCTTCAAATCCATGGAGCGCGCGTTGGTGAAGGGGACGCGGGTCGGCCTCGAGAAGGTGGCTCGGGAGTATTTTTTCCGAGCGCTCGGATCACCACGCCTGCAGCCTCCGACGCCCGGGAAAGATTCGCATTATGGGCAGGCAGTGGCAATTCGCTGGGAAAGCATCTCGCGATCCTTCCCACTTCACGCCTCCTCCTACCCCGCCTGCTCAGCCCTCCTCCTCCTCCTCCTCCTCCTCCTCCTCCTCCTCCTCCTCCTCATCGTCCTTCCCCCTCACCCTCTTCCTCCACCTCCCCCCTCCGAGACCTTCAAGAGGCCGGAGGCGGTCTCAGCCTCTGAACATCGGAGCGAGCCTCGCGGCAAACCCCTCGTCGCACACAAACACACAAACACACAAGCACACACAAAACACAGACACACACAGGCACACACATAACACACATGCACACACAGACACACACACAGAACACAGACACAGACACAGACACAGACACACAGACACACAGACACACAGACACACAGACACAGACACACAGACACTTTGGCGGTCGCGGCCACGCGCACAGCGAAGAGGCGGAGAACATCAATTGCAACGGCCACAGCCCCGCGCGCGCCGGGCACAGAGGGGGCGACACCAAATGCCATCCAAAAATGGATGGCGGGGAAGAAGGGAGGACGAACCGACCACCGACCGGGGCGGGTCCCGCACGGAAGCGCAGCAGGCAACACGACAGGGATACACACACGCGCACACATTTCCTCCATATCCTCCCCTCTTCCATGCACCCAACCCCACCTCATCCTTCCTCCGCCCTCCTCGTCCTTCTCCATCACTTCATCCTCCGCCACTGCATCTCGTCCCTTCCTGACATTCCCCTCCCCCCCTGTGTGGGCAGCCAACCTCTGCCACTGCACCCCCAAGCATCCCGCCAAATCTCCAACACTTCTGGAAGCCTCCTCCTTTTCCTCTTTCGCCTTTTCCCCCCTTCCCTTGAGTCGGGCATCAGGAACTGTTGAAACATCGTCCCCGTACGTTGTTTTCACTATCTTTAAATGCCCCCCCTGTAGAGGGAC
The DNA here is from genome assembly GCA_963575745.1 of Prorocentrum cordatum. Lineage (NCBI taxonomy): Eukaryota > Dinophyceae > Prorocentrales > Prorocentraceae > Prorocentrum > Prorocentrum cordatum. The sequence continues at coordinate 43,234 of CAUYUJ010004973.1, read as the reverse complement.
ATGCCCGACTTAACCCTTCCCCCTCCCTACTCCTCCCATTTTCCCTCCGCCCTCCTCCTCCTCCTCCTCCTCCTCCTCCTCCTCCTCCTCCTCCTCCTCCAATTCCTTCTCCTCCTCAGGTGCGCGGGTTGAGGGCGGTTGGCTATTTAACTTGGGCGTTCTCCTGGGACCTGTCTCAACTTTTCTCTTTCACAGGGTGTCTAGAGCTCCGACAAATTTATTTCGGCACGGCACACCCTCCTTCACCCACACATTCCACCAGCCAACGCGCCCCTCCGCCCCGACCCCTTCATTTCGGTGCGGCACACCCCTCCGCCCCGACCGCATTCTTTCGACACCGCACACTCCCTCCCCCCCCCGCATCCCCTCCACCAGCCAGTGCGCCCCTCCGCCCCGACCCTTTTTTTATTTCGGCACGGCACACCCCTTCGCCGCGACCACATTATTTCGGCACGGCACACCCCCTCCGCATCCCCCCGCCCACCACCCAGCGCGCCCCCCCGCCCCGACCCCTTTTTTTTTATATTTTGGCACGGCACACACCCCCGGCATCCCCCCACTTACCAGCCAGCGCGCCCCCTCCGCCCCGCGGACCCCTGTGTATCGTACGGCACACCACTCTGCCACGACCACTTTATTTCGGCACGGCACACCCCCTCTCGCATCAGCCCGCCCACAAGCCAGCGCGCCACCCGACCCGACCCCTTTTCACCATTTTCGGGCACGGGCACCCACCCTGGCATCCCCACCCGCCAGCCAGCGCGCACCTCCGCCTCGACCCTTTTTATTTCGGCACGGCGCACCCCTCCGCCCGACCCCTGTATTTCGGCACCGCACACCGCTTCCGCATCCCCCCACCCACCAGCCAGCGCGCCCCTCCGCCTCGACCTTGTTGCTTATTTCGGTATGGCACACCCCTCCGCCACGACCACTTTATTTCGGCACGGCCCACCCCCTCCGCACCCCCCACATCCACCAGCCAGCGCGCCCCTCCGCCCCGATCCTTTCAATCCGTCGGGGCGCACCCTTCCGCCCCGACCCCTTTTATTCTGGCACGGCACACCGCCCCCGCATCACCCCACCCACCAGCCAGCGCGCCCCTCCGCCCGACACCCCTTTATTTCAGCAAGCCCCCCCCCGCATTTCCACCATCCGGCCAGCGCCCCCCTCCCGCCCGACCCCTTTTATTTCGGCACACCCACCAACTAGCCCGCCCCTCCGCCCCGACCCGTTATTTGCATGTTTCGGCACGGCACACCCCTCCGCCCCGACACCTTTTATTTCGGCACGGCACACCGCCTTGCATCCCCCCAACCCCACCAGCCAGCGCGCTCTCCGCCCCGACGTTCATAATTCGGCACGGCGCACCCCTCCGCCCCGATGTCTTTCCGGTACGGCACACCCCCTCCGCACCTCCCACTACCAGCCAACGCGCCCCTCCGCCCCGACCCGTGTAGATTTTGGCACGGCACACCCATCCGCCCCGATATCTTTTTTGTCGGCACGGCACACCCCCTCCGCACCCCCCCACCCACAGGCCAGCACGCCCCTCCGCCCCGACCCTTGTTTACTATGTTGCACAGGGTGCCCAAAGGTCCGACCAGTTTATTTCGGCACGGCACCCCCTCCATCACCCATACACCCCACCAGCCAGCGCGCCCCTCCGCCCCGACCCCTTTATTTCGACACGGCACACTCATTCGCCCCGACCCTTTTTATTCCGGCACGGCACACCCACTCCACACCCCCTCCGCACCCCCCCCACCCACCAGCCAACGCGCCCCTGCGCCCCCATCCCTTGAATTTGTCACGGCGCACCCTTCCGCCCCGACCCTTGTATTTCGGCACGGCACACCGCCCCCGCATCACCCCACCCACCAGCCAGCGCGCCCCTCCGCCCGACACTTTTTTTCGACACGGCACACTCCCTCCGCATCCCGCCCTTTATTTCGGCACGGCAAACCGCCTCCGCATCCCTCCCCCACCCACCAGCCAGGCGCGCCCCATCCGCCCCGACCAGTTTATTTCGGCACGCACGCCCCCCCGCCACCCCCCCACACCAGCCCCAGCGCGCCCCCTCCCCCCAAACGACACGTTTATTTCGGTACGCCCCCCCCGCGGCGCCCCCCTCCGCCCCGCCCCCTTGTCTATTCCGGCACGGCACCACCCCTCCGCCCCTGACCAACCCTGTTCAGTCTGCACGGCACACCCCCTTCCACACCCCCTCAGCATCCCCCCCCACCCACAGCCAGCGCGCCCCTCCGTCCGACCCCTTTCTTCGGCACGGCACACCCCTCCGCCCCCCGCCCCCTTTATTTCGGCACGGCACACCGCCCCCGCATCACCCCAACTACCAGCCAGCGCACCCCTCCGCCCCGACACCTGTATGTCGGCACGGCACACTCCTCCGCCCGCCCCGGCCCGTTTTATTCCGGCACGGCGCACCGCCTCTGCATCCCCCCACCCACCAGCCAGCGCACCCTTCCGCCAAAACCTTTTTTTTATTATTCGGACGCCCCCCCGCGCATCCCCCGCACCACCCAGCCAGCGCGCTCCCTCCGCCCCGACCGACACTTTAATTTGGCACGGACCGCCCCCCCCCCGTCGCGCCCCCTCGCCCCGAACTTTTATTTTCGGCACGGCGCACCCGCCGCCCCGACCCCTAACTTACCTTCCGGCACGGGCAACCCCCTCCGCATCCCCGCAACCCACCAACAGCGCGTTCCCTCCGCCCCCGACGTGACCAATTATGTTGGCACGCCCCGCCCCCCCCCCCCCGGGCGCCCCTCCGCCCCGAACCTTATTTCGCACGGCGCACCCCTTCCGCCCCGACCCCTGTTACTGCGGCACGGCCGGCATACCCCCTCCTCCCCCCACCCACCAGCCAGCGCGCCCTGCGCCCGACACCTTTCTTTTCGGCACGGCGCACCACCCTCTGCATCTCCCCCTACCCACCAGCCAGCGCACCCCTCCCGCCCCGACCTGTTTACTTGGGCATGGCACCACATCTCTGACCCGACCCTGTATTTCGGCACGGCACACCACTCCCCTCCGCATCCCCACCCACCACCAGCCAGCGCGCCCCCCCGCCCTGACCTCTTCATTTCGGCACGGCGCACCGCCTTCGCATCCCCACCCACCCACCAGCCAACGCACCCCCTTCGCCCCGATATTTTTTTATTTCCGCAGACCCCCCCCGCGCGCCCCCTCCGCTCCGACGCCTTTCATCTCGGCACGGCACACCCCCTCCGCACCCCCCCCCGCCAACCAGCCAGCGAGCCAGCGCGCCTTCCGCCCCGACCCATTTTATTTCGGCACGGCACACCCCTCCGCCCCGACACCTGTACTTCGGCACGGCACGCCCCCTCCGCATCCCCCCACCCACCAGCCAGCGCGCCCCTCCGCCCCGACCCACATTCTTTCGGCACGGCACACCCCCTCCGCATCCCCCCACCCACCAGCCAGCGCGCCCCTCCGCCCCGATCCATGTTATTTGGCACGGCGCACCCCTCTGGCCCAACACCTTCTATTTTGGCACGGCACACTCCCCCCGCATCCCCCATCCACCAGCCAGCGCGCCCCCTCTGCCCCGCGACCCACCCACCCACTCGCAAGCCAGCGCGCCCCTCCGCCCCGACGCCTTTTTATTTCGGCACGGCACGCGCCTCCGACCTTCCCCTTCCCTTCTTGTGCAAGAATCGTGGCGCACGTGCCACTTGTCATACAGTGGAGGCCCGACCACAAGAAATCTTCCGCAAGAAACCCAACCCTGAGACCCCAGGACGTCCATTCATATTTTTGGTGTGGGAGGCCACGCACTCCATCGCAAAAGCAATCGAAACCGGAGAAACCCAGGGCACCCTGGAGGCAAGCAGGGTGTTTCTTGGCATGGGTCTCCACTGTACCAGAAACTTGAACACATGCTGCATAGATGGAGGACGGCTCCTTTTCAATGTGGGGCTATCGCTCGAGAACTTCTGGTGCAGAATTGTGCAGAACTACCAGACGTGCAGAACTGTTGCAAGAGATACGCAGATGGAGCGGTCAATTTTCGAAGCGGGGTCTCGCCAGGCACCTCGTTATAACCTGCACGGCCATATCCGCCATCGTGCCCGCGCGGAATGGGCGTATTAGAACGCTTCTGTGGTAAATCTGGGAGTGCTTTTTATATGTTCTAGGGCCGACTCACCCCCCTGCATCGCGCGCGGCGGAAAAACATTCCCCTCTGAAGTTGCCCACCGGCGCTCTTTTCGGCCTCCAAACGGCCAAGATGGCCTCCAAGATGGCTTGCAAGACAACCAAGACGCAAACAAAACGGCTAAATATGGCCCAAGACAGCTCAAGAGCCTCCGCGGAGAGCTTCAAGACGGCTCAAGATAGCCCAAGAGGGCCTCAAGACGGCCCAAGAGGCCCCCAAGACGCCCGAGAGACTTCCAAGAGGCATTTCTGGAGAGCCCGAGGAGGCCCAAGAGAGCACCAACGCGGCCTAGTGGGGCACCCAAGGCGACCTCCATAGTCCCCCAAAAAGGACCAAAAGGCCCCATGAGGCCCCCAAAATGCCCACAAGAAGATTTCAGGGAGCTCCCAGGGGATCTGCAGGAAGCTCCGAGAAGCCTTCTCCTCCTCATCCTCATTTTATCCCTCCTCCTCTTCCTCCTCCCTACCGTACGGATGAAGACGAGGTCCGGGTCACGACCCGCCCCAATGCAGAATACACGTCGGAATTGCGCTGCTCCTACACTCAGGCCTTGAATACTTTTTTATACTATTTTTGGAATCACCCTCCTGTAGAGGGACAGGCCCGACATGAAGGCAGCCCCTCCCGTCCCTCCCGTCCCTCCCTCCTCGCGCTGGCGCGTCTGCGTGTTGCAGGCGCCGCAGCCGCGGGGTGGCCCCAACGGCCGAGGGGTAGCTTTAGACGACCGCGTTCCACGACTCGCAACGTAACTGCTCGCAGAGGGCGTGGATCCGCCGTGGGCCCGCCGCGTCCAGGCGAACCGTGGGTCGCTCTGACGTCTGCGAGTGGGCACTTTGCGAGCAGCGGAATGCGCTCGGGGAAGCTTGGATGACCGGGCTGGGCGAGAGGGGGGGATGGCAAAAGGGGGAGATTTGAGAACCAGCCGACGTGTAGCTGATCTTCCCGGCGCCTCCCGGCGCCGGAAGGCGCCATGTATCGGCCTGGCGGCGGGGCCGAAACCAGCTGCACGCAGCAGATTTCGTACCCCCCCCCCTTTCCCTCGGGGATCTTCTCACCCGGGTCAATCCAGACCCTGGTCAGCAGGAGACCAAACAACTGCAATGCAGGAACAAAAAACTGCAATGCAGGTCTTCGCAAACACGGGTCTGCCAATATGCGCTCGGCCGCCTCGCGGCCACGAGCGGCTCGCTGTGACCCGGGTCAGCCAGAGGGGGTCTTCGCAGGATCCTGCAAGATCCAATGCCCTGGCTGACCCCCGTTTGCATTGACCCCCGTCTCCTGAGCCCCGACCGGAACGACATTCTCCAGGACACTCCGGGCCCACCCTGTCCTTTTCCAGGCGAAATCCGCTCTGCGATGTTGGCGCCATGAAAAAGAGGAGGAGGAGGAGGAGGAGGAGGAGGAGGAGGAGGAGGAGGAAGCGGAGGAGGAGGAGGGGAGGAGGAGGCGAAGGAGGGGAGGAGGCGGAGGAGGAGGAGGAGGAGGAGGATCCCCGATTCCCTATCCCTCCCCTTTCGCCCGGCCCGAGATTAGACTCGTGCCTGGCCCCGCGCCGCCCCGGGGAGGGGCCCGCCCGAGGCCCGGGGCGCGCGAGCACACGGGTCGCACCCGGGGGGGTATCGGCGGCGAGCCCCCCCGGGGGGGGGAGGTCCGAAGGGGGCGGGAGGCTCCTCGGAGGGCCTTCCGGCCCTGGCGTGAAGCTGTCTATATTGAGCAGGGACGGGCCGCCCCGGCATGCCCATAGTCCTACCACGAAGTGTTCTTAGAGCCCCAAAATGTTCTGATATCAAAGACAGTGTTCTTAGAACAGGAGCCCGATGTGGCAAAGCAATACAGCCTCAAACAGAAATGTTCTAAGAACATCTCGTGGAGACCACAAAAGGCTCTTACAACATTGTTTGGTGGGGCTATACGCGAGCCGGGACGCTTCGCCACTGCTTGAGTCTGTGGGCCTTCTCTCCGAAGACACCGACGGCCTCCCAGGAGGCCAGAGGGGGGCTTCCGAGGAGCCCCCCGCCGCCTTCCGAGGAGGCCTGCCCCCCACGCTTCCCCACTGGGCTCGCCGCCCAAGGAGGAGAGCACAACGGCACAAGACTGTTGGAGTCCCGCAACGGTGCGGTGACAGACCGTGCGGTGACCTCGAAATCCCCCAAGACCTCACCGCACGGCCCATCACCGCACGGTCCTGGGACCCTGGAGGCCCCCGTCGCCCGAGACGTCCCCGGAGGACGGCCCGAGTCCCCGAACCGTGCGGTGACCCCGCACCCCCACCGACTCGCCGCGCGGTGCGGTCACCACCCCCGCTTGCCCTGACCTTCCAGAGAGCTATGGTTTAGCACGGGAGGCCTAAAAACATACAAAAACGAAACGAAACAGCCTAACACCAAGACGTGGAATAGCTCTGGGATAGGCCTTCGAGCCGCGTGCTATGTCTTAGCCCTCCTGGAAGGTCAGGCTTGGGGGCCCCTCTGAGACGCACGGACGCCCCGAGGTCCGCCCGGAGGCCTCGGGAGGAGGAGGAGGAGGAGGAGGAGGAGGAGGAGGAGGAGGAGGAGGAGGAGGAGGAGGAGGACCAGGAGGACCAGGATGACCAGGAGGAAGAGGAGGAGGACCAGGAGGAGGAGGAGGAGGAGGAGGATGAGGAGGAGGAGGAGGAGGAGGAGATCGGCGCCGGAAGCCCCCCCGCGCCCTCCGCGCACACAGGATGGGGGGGGGCGGGGCGGGGCCCGCGCCGATCCACGAAGGCCGCGCGGAGACCTCCCAAAAGTTTCGCGTCGGGCGCCGCGTCCACCTGCGGGCGGGCTTGTTGGACGAGGGCCAGAACATACAGTCGGGGCGTTGACCTAAGGAGCCCTTAATAAGGAAGGAGGCCCCTTTTTTCCATAAGTTAACCTTCGATTTCTTGTCGAAAACATAAGGAAAGCCTGAGGCAAGCTGTGAAACACTTCAAGGAACGCGGAGCCCCTCCCCAACGAAAAGGGTTCCTTCTTTAGGGCCCCGACTGTAGTCAGACAAGAATGAACCCCAAAAGTGCAAACAGATTCCAGGAGTCGTCCCCAGACTATTTTTTTTACTGGTTTGGGACATGCCTGCTGCAGAGGCACATGCCCGGCTTGACCCAAAGTGCAGGCTTGTGCAGTGCGTTCTCCTCTGCGAGGGGCAGCCCTCCTGCAGTCGGGGCCGATCGCAGGGGACGCCCGAGAGGCGGCCAGACTGCAGTGAGACAGCCCCGCGGGCCCCAGAGTCCCTTCAGTCCAACGATGTGAGCGAAGCAGCACACGGGATGAGCACATATCGGAGAGGCGTAAGACTCGGGTACGGGGGACTCGGGTTGGCCCGACGGGGCCATCATGCAAATGATGACGAGGCCCAATCTGAAATCTGACGCGAACTCCCGCTGCAAAGATCCCACGAAAACCGGGCCGTGAAAATCCAGGACGCGCTCGTCAAAAAACGTCGGCAAACCCGAGCTCCGGCTTACTCGAGTCTGACCTTTCCTCGAACAAAACCTCTGGGACGTCCGCGCGGACTCCTTGGATCGGCGCTGTCTACTCCTCCCTACTCCCCTTCCGCGCGCCGGGGGCGGTGCCGGAGGCTCCGCCAAGGGTGCGGGGAGGGGGGTCCAGCGCCGACCCAAGCATCCGCGGGAACCTCCCTCCGAAACTGACCTTTCTCTGTCCTGCGAAACCTGGTATCACCATGGCCATTGATGCGGGCCCCAAGAATACACACCACCACCACCTCCAGTCCCCCTCCCTCCTCTACTTTCCTCCCTCCCTCTTTCTTCCCTGGGCGAGGGAGGGGTTGGGGAGGTGGTGGTGTATATTTTTTGGCCCCGTCATTGAGGCAGTCGGAGCTGCTGAACTGGATGGCTTCGGTGTGCTGAAGCGTCGACGTCCAGGTGACCTATCGTGGTGACCTATCGTGGCCTCCCGGAATCTTGAACAGGGACCGACCGTCCCGGCATTCCTATAGCCATACCACAAGATGTTCTTAGAACCCCCCAAATGTTCGAATAACAAAAGCAATGTTCTTAGAACACAAGCCCGATGTGCTAAAACAAGACAGACTCCGCCAGACATGCTCTGAGAACAGCTCGTGGAAACCACGAGAGGTTCTTAGAACATTTTGTCTGGTGGGGCTGTAGGCGAGCCAGGACGCCTCGCCACTGCTCGAGGACTCGGGAGCTGCACCGAGATCCGGCTCACGGAAGCCCGATCCCCACGGCAGGGCACGGCACCGACGCCACCGCGTGCCCCTCTGCCGGGGCCCCTCCCGCTCCTGCGCTGCTCGAGCGGGGCCGCGCGCCTGGAGCACCGACCGTGCGCCACGAGTCCGCGGCACTCTTCGCCGCACCGAGGAGGAGGGGGAGGAGGAGGAGGAAGAGGAGGAGGAGGAGGAGGAGGAGGAGGAGGAGGAGGAGGAGGGGGAGGATGAGGAGGAGGGGGAGGAGGAGGGGGAGGAGGAGGAGGGGGGGAGGAGGAGGAGATCCGCCCGGACTTCTCGCCTCGGCACTGGCACCCCGCCCGGCGGGCGGGCGCCTCCGGCGCCGCCCCAGGCATGTGTTGACGTACGTTTGTCGCTCCTTCGGCGGCTTGGGTCGGGCATGTCCTCCTGCAGGCGGGTCTTGGGCGAAACGTTAAAGTAGTCAGAAATAGTCGAAAATATCAAGATTCAGGTCAACAAAGAGTTAGAAATAGTCAGAACTAGTCAAAAAATAATCACATATAGTCAAAATGCTGACACTGATTCAGGAGTAGTCAAAACAAATCGTCCCCAGGCTGCTCTTGGACTATTCTTGAACACTCCTCCTGGAGAGGGACAAGCCCGACCTACTTTTCGGCATCTCCAGCGAGTAGCCGCGGTGACGCTCAGGGAACAGACCGCTCAACTCAGGGGACTCTGGGCCCGCGCCCACCACTGCTGCAGCGCGGCCGGGGGAGCCGATTTGCGCGGCGCGGGCCCGGGGCGCGGCGCATGCGCGCGTGTGAGACAGCCCCTCCAGGCGACGCCTGGGCAAAGGGACTTGCCGCTGGCTTCCTGCGGCAGGCCCGTGCGCTGGCGTCAAGTCGGGCCTGTCCCTCTGCAGGAGGAAAACTCAAGAACCGTCAAAGCATAACGTGGGGACGATCCCCTTCCTGACTGTGCTGGAAAATGTCTCGACTGTGTCCTATCTTCCGCCCAGCATCCGCCTGCAGGGGGACACGCCCGACCTAACACTGGCGACCTGCTTCAGACGCCGCGTGGAACGCTCACCCTCGAGAACGACCGGGGCGCTCCGTCGGGAGCGGCCAAGAGGGGGGTGTCCAAGAGGGGGGGGGCAAATCATGACCGGCGGCATGTGCGCGGCCCAGCGGGGGGGCCGGGGATGCAGTGAAATAAGAGGAGGCGCCATGAGATCTGAGGAAATAGCATGGCCAACGCCATGATATCCACCCCCCCCTAGTCATCACCCCCCTCTTCTCCGCCCCCGACTCCAGCAGCACGTGGCCCCCTAACAGCGGCCGCCTCGGGGCCGCTGGCGGCGTCCGACCTCGAGAGCGCCCGCGCTGGGGTCGAAGCGCCGCGTCTGCGCGCCGCGAGCCTGCCGCATAGCACCAGCTACCCTGCGCAGACGAGCAGAACTAGGGCAAGAGAGACCACCAGTGGGAACACACACACACACACACACACACACTGTGGAAACACACACACACACATTCACACACACACAGACACACACACACAGACACACAGACACACACACAGACACACAGACACACAAAAAACAAACAAACACAAGGTTGGGAAACAAAAACGCAAACAACACATACAAACAACACACACACACACAAAAACACACTGTGGGAACAAACAGCACACACACACCCACTGTGTGTGTGTGTGTGTGTTTTTCCCACGTGTGTGTTTTTTGTATGTTTTTTCCCTGTGTGTTTTCCCCACAGCATAAACCTTCGGAGCTCCGCGCGAGTTCCGTGGATCGCCGCTGGACACCCTCCCTGGCGCGGGAAGCGCGCCAGCGCCAGAGGCGCCGCCAAGGGCGTCGATCGCCGCTCCAGGTGTGCTCGATGCGGCGTCCCAAGACGGCCAAATCGACCACAACCACAGCCAACGTGATCATGTCGAGGTCGGTGGGTTTTCGCCCGAAGGGCCCTCCCGAAAAATCCACTTAGTTGTGGGTGAGGTTCCTTGTTTTGCCTGGAAGACCTCCGATAACCGCGCACCCCGGATAATAGAGGGCCCCCCCCCCCCTTAATACCTGAAAATTGATTAACCCAGGCCAAGACAGAATTTGTCGGGAGAAAGGGGCGGCGAGGCCGATCTTCGCTGCCGCCAGGGAAAAAACGAATCGAAGTTGCTATCTGCGTATGTTGAGTAGCAACATTATCGAGATCGAGTGGCAGGGATTCGGCATTCTCACCATTCCAGCTTTCCTACCCCACGAACGTGTGGCAGGGCCATGGGACTCTCACATTCTGTTTTTACTGCTCCCGAGCCGCGCACGTGTGGCAGGGCTCGGGCATTCTCACCACTTCAGCTTCCCGATTCACGAACGCGTGGCAGGGCCCCGCGAGTTGCAGGGACGATCAACCTACCATCCCCCCCGAACTGGGGAAACCAAAAGGCACCGATGCCGCTATACTCCCCGGACCTCTCCACGGGTGCGCTCGGACCAGACTTTCGAGGCGAATCCAGCGGTGGCGACGAGGGCCTCCGATGAGGCCCGACAAGGGGAAAACGGGCGGAGGGCAGAAGTAGAGTGCGGGCGCGGCCGCAAGAAACCCTCGCAACCCAACCCTGAAAACCCGCGCGCGGGGTGCACCCGAGGGCAAACCCGGAGTACCCTGAACGCAGCAGCTTCTACCTCGCTGCGTCTGAAGAGGCCCCCACTTCCCTTTTCTGAAGAGTCCCCCACCTCCCATAGTTTCCTATCTTTTCCTGGGAGTCGACGATTCATTGTCTGTGTGTGCTTTTCCTCTCCTTATCTTCCTCCTCTGACGAACCCCTTTTTTTATCTCCCCACCCTGTGATTCTCAAGGGAGCAGGTGCGGGCAATACTTCTGTCTATATCCACTGCAGTATGGAGTTTCGGGCTCCCTTCCCAAGAAACCCGAGGCGCACTGGATATGGACAAATTTGCCCCCTAGAGGCTCGATCTTTATCCATATCCAGTGCGCCTCGGCCTTGTGGCGCCGCTTCCGAAAAAGTCCAAGAGGCACTGGATATGGATATGAATCTTGCACGCAGCAGGGCTATACCTGCTCCACCCGCCGGGGCACCGGAAGGGCCGTGGAAAACAGCACCCAGCCGCCCACGGTCTTGCCCAGTCGCCCGGGAGATGGGAGATGAAGGGGCCATGGAACACACACGCAGAGAGATACACACACAAACACAAAGCTCCCCCACATCTTCCCACATGTTTTGGGTTTGTGTCTTCCCCCCCACTTCTCATATCGGGGATGGACAGACCCCCCTTTAATGAAACGTGGTTTAGTGAAAACGAGTAAGTAGCAACAGTAGTCGTAGTAGCAGTAGTCGTAGTAGCAGTAGTCGAAATATCATTAGTAGTAGTAGTAGTAGTCGTCGTCGTCGCCGTCGTAGCAGTAGTAGTAGTAGTAGTAGTAGTAGTAGTAGTAGTAGTAGTAGTAGTAGTAGTAGTAGTAGTAGTAGTAGTAGTAGTAGTAGTAGTAGTAATAGTAGTAGTAGTAGTAGTAGCCCCCCCTTTTCCAAGGGAGGGGGAGGAAGAGGATGAGGAAGAGGAGGAGTAGGAAGAGGAGGAGCTTCAAGCCAGGCCTCCATTCCAGTGAAAAAAATGTGCCACGGGCGCGCTCTTTCCTCTCTGCTCTATCCTTCTTTGCTCTACCATGCCCTGACACACTCTACTCTTCTCCACTCTGCTCTAATTCTTCTTTACTCCTTCTCCACTCTACTCTACTCTACTCTCCTCTGGCCCACTTTTTAGGGCCCTACTCCACCATACCGTACCCCAACATCGGAGGTGAGGGGGTGAGATCGAAGTGGAACGGAGAGCCCCCCTACCGGGAAATCGGTTTCGGTTTCGAATTCGTGCGTGCCGTGCGTGCGGGCGAGGCGAAGCTTCATGGGCGGGCGAGAAGAAAGTCTCCTGTGGCTGAGGCGCGGCCGGACCAAATGACTCCCTTCCAGCGTCCGGTGGCGCGCGGTGTCAGGCCGGTGTCCCGCTGTGGCTGAGGCGCGGCCGGACCAAATGATTCCCTTCCGGCGTCCGGTGGCGCGCGGTGTCCCGCCGGTGTCCCGTCGGTGTCCCGATGATGACGGTGATGATGATGTCGATGATGACGGTGATGATGATGTCGATGATGTTGATGATGATGATGATGGTGATGGTGGTGATGATGACGGTGTCCCGATGATGATGATGATGATGATGATGATGATGATGATGATGATGATGATGATGATGATGATGATGATGATGATGATGATGATAATGATGATGATGATGTTGACGATGTGATGATGATGATGATGGTGATGGTGGTGATGACGATGGTGTCCGGATGATGATGATGATGTTGATGATGATGTTGCTGCTGATGATGATGTCCCGATAATGATGATGCTGATGATGTTGATGATCCTGATGATGTTGGTGATGATGAAATGATGATGACGTGATGGTGAAGATGATGATGATGATGGTGTCCCGATGATGATGGTGATGATGGTGTCCCGATGACGATGATGATGTTGATGCTGATGATGTTGATGATGACGAGGATGGTGTCCCGATGATGATGATGATGCTGATGATGAGGGTGATGATGAGGTGATAGTAATGATGTTGATGATGGTGGCCCGATGATGGTGATGATGATGCTGATGTTGATGATGCTGATATTGATGATGATGATGATGATGATGGTGTCACGATGTTGATGATGGTGATGATGATGGTGACGAGGATGATGGTATCCCGGTGATGCTGATGTTGCTGATGATGATGGTGTCCCACTGATGATGATGTTGATGATGTTGTTCATGATGGTGATGATGAGATGATGATGATGCTGATGGTGGTGTTCCGATCATTATGATGCTGGTGTCCCGATGATGATGATGTTGATGATGGTGACGATGATGGTGTCCCGATGATGATGATGATGATGATGCTGGTGATGATGATGATGTTGATGATGATGATGAGGTGAAGATGATGTCCCGATGCTGATGATGATGATGATGATGGTGATGATGATGATGATGCTGATGACGTTGATGACGATGATGATGACGTTGATTGTGAGATCGATTGTGATATCGATAGTAAGATCCATAGCGAGACCAAATGTGAGATCGATTGTGAGATCGATAGTGAGATCGATTGTGAGATCGATCGTCAGATCGATTGTTAGATCGATCGAATGAAATAGACCGAGCGAGATCGATTATGGGATCGATCGAGTGAGATCGATCGAGCGAGACCGATAGTGATATCGATAGTGAGACCGATCGAATGAGACGTTGGTTCCCCCTCCCCCCCGAACCTCCTTATCTCCCGAAGGGTGGTCGTATAGGTACTGTATTCTACTCCACTTTGCTCCAACTCGGTTCTACTTTACCCTACTCTACTGAGATCTGGTGTATTATATTTCTGCTCTACTCCTCCCCTCTACTCATCTCTGGTCGAATCCTTCCCTGCTCTAATCAGATCTACACCTCCCTACTCTACTCCACCATACTCTACTTTCCGCAAACGTATCACACTCTACTCTACTCGGCTCTACTCTTCCCTAGAACTCTGCACCTATTATACTCTACTCTGCGCCTGCTCTACTCCACTCTACTCTGCTCGTCGTCGTCGTCGTGTTCGTCGTCGGCGTCGTCGCCGGTGGCTGCGGCGGCGGCGTCGTCGACGGCGGCGGCGTCGTCGTCGTCGTCGGCGCCGTCGGCGTCGTCGTCGTCGTCGTCGTCGTCGTCGTCGTCATCGTTGTCGGCGTCAACGTCGTCGTCGTCGTCGTCGGCGCCAGCGTCGTCGTGCGTTGTGTGGTGGCGTCGTCGTCGTCGTCGGATCGTTGGCGTCGTAGTCGTCGTCGTCGTCGTCGTCGCCGTCGTCGTCGTCGTCGTCGTCGTCGTCGTCGTCGTCGGCGTCGTCATCGGCGTCGTCGTCGTCGTGGTCGTCGTCGTCGTTGTCGTCGACGTCGTCGTCGTCGTCTTCGTCGTCGTCGGCGCCAGGTTCGTCGTGCGTTGTGCGTCGTGCGATTCCGTCGGCGTCGTCGTCGTCATCGTCGTCATCGTCGTCATCGTCGCCGTCGTTGCTGTCCTCGGCGTCGTCGTCGTCGACGTCAGGGTGGGGGGGGACTGTGGACCCCCCCGAGGATTTTAGCCGAGGTGGGAGGCTCTGGACACCCCCACTAGGCTTGCCAAGGGGCGGGGGGTCGGCGGGGTGCTGGACCCCCCCCGCTATTTTTCCCGTGGGCGGGGGGTGTCCGCCCCCCGACTTATTTTCCCGGGGCGGGGGGGGGGGTCCGACACCCCCCCTGGTTTTGGGGAAGGGGGTAGGGAGCCCAGAAAGGACGTACGCGTATAACCACGTACATGAATACGGCTCCCCAGTCCGCGAGACCAACCTCGTGTTACGAACGCTTGTGCCATGCGTACCTTCGAAACAGCGTGGATTTATGTACGTGTACGTCCTTCTTTCGCTCCTGAGGGGGGGGCTGTTGAACCGCCCCCCCTGCCAGCAGAAGCGGCAGAAAGGCGCTCTTGCAAAGGCGACGACAACCCAGACCCCCGACGTCATATGTTTTCATGACGTCGACCCCCAAAGATCTCGACCCCTTCCCTGGGACCGGTTTCTCATCCTGAGTCGTTTCTTGACTGTCCCGAGGCCTGGTAATGGCCCCCACCGAGGCTGAAAATAACAGAGTGCGGGCGAAGTTCGGGGTTCTGGTGGGGATAACAAAATATTTTCCCGAG
This sequence comes from Prorocentrum cordatum, assembly GCA_963575745.1. Taxonomy (NCBI): domain Eukaryota; class Dinophyceae; order Prorocentrales; family Prorocentraceae; genus Prorocentrum; species Prorocentrum cordatum. Next base: position 28,077 of record CAUYUJ010004973.1, on the reverse strand, counting down.
GACGAGGATACTGACATGATGATGATGATGATGATGATGATGATGATGATGATGATGATGATGATGATGACGATGACGATGACGATGACGATGACGATGACGATGACGATTACGATGATGATGATGATGATGATGATGATGATGATGATGATGATGATGACGATGATGGTGATGTTGGGCGCTCGGCACAAGGCTGCCTCGAGAGATCTCGAGGCTCGTGGCTATAGAACTTGCCAGCAGGCGCTCGGCACAAGGCTGACTCGAGAGATCTCGAGGTTCGTGGCTACACAACTTGCCAGCAGGCGCTCGGCACAAGGCTGACTCGAGAGATCTCGAGGCTCGTGCCTACATCTTGCCAGCGCAAGAGAGGTCCTTGGCCGATCTGGCCAAGAAACCTCTCTTGCGCTGGACCCTCCCAGGATCGATGTTAAAAAATGTGTGGATTCGGGCCCTGATGTTTTTCTTTGTAAAACACATTATAATGTTTTATCGTTTTCAACCTCGCATGTCGGGGGTCCATGGTGGGACCCCGCGGGGGATGAAAAACCTGGGGATAATAAAGTTCGGACCCTGGAAGGAGGAGAAAGAGAAGGAAGAGAAGGAAAAGGAAACTAATAAGGCAGATAATAAGGAAAAGGAAAAGAAGAAGGAAGCGTGTTTGATGCTGTTGCTGGTCAACATGAGATGATAGCAACTTCGATTCGCAACTTTCCCCGTGGATGATAAGATCGGCCTCCGCGCCCCTCTCCACAATTAAATCCTATTGGACGGGGGAGAAAGGGGGGTAAATTATTATCGCCCGTGCTCGGTTAGCGAAAAACTTCCAGTCGTGACTTTTTTCATGACTCGAGGGGGTCTGGGATTAAGTCGGGCGTGTCCCCCTCTAGGGGGATTCTCGACGAAACATAAAACATACCCCCAAAATAATAAAATATCCGAAAATAGTCAGGGGTCTATTTTTTGAGTATTGTTTGACCTGTTTGGGGGTATTGTTGTTTTGTTTTCCTCGAAACTCCCCGTGTCTGTAGGGGGAGAGGCCCGACTTCAGTCTGGGAGTGGAGGGCTGCCAAGATCGGCTGCGCGTCCTCTCCACCGCCCGGGTCGGGGGCGACGGTGGGGACGGCCGGGTCTCCCCCCACAAGAGGCCGGGCTCCGCGTGCATAGAGTTCGGGTCGGGTGAAAGGGGGGGGATAGCAAAGGGGTGGGCTTGAGAATCAGCTCACGTAGCTGATCTTCCCGGCGCCTCCCGGCGCCAGGAGGCGCCCATGTATCGAGGAATGGGCCCCTCGGTGGGGCCGAAACCAGCTGCATGCAGCAGATTTCGTAACCCCCCCTTTCCCAATCCCCCCCTTTCGTCCGGCCCGAAGAGTGCAGGACGGGCACCGAGCGGTGCCAAGGCTCGGCGGCGTGCCGGGGGGTGGGGGGGACGTTGGCGAGGGAGCAGGCCTCAGAGGGCGGCGGGGCTTCCCATAGAGGCCCCTCTCGGCCTCCGGGGAATCGGTGCTTCGGGGACGGGGTCCTGCGAGGTGGGGCCCTGAGGGTACAGGAAGGGATCCAGGGGCGGATGTGCTCCAGACACCCCGTCCTCAGGGCACCACCCCTCCAGGACCGCACCCCGGAGCCACCGGGCAGCAAGGCTCCCGGCTTTCTGCGGGGGGGTGCTCCGGGAGCTCCCCGAAGGCCCGAGGCCCTGCGGGCCTTCTGGGACGACCTGGCTTCCACCCCCGGGGGGCTCTCGCCGCCGAGAGGGGGGGTCGCGGGACCGCCGCCTCCCTCGGGAAGAGGGCCCCGCGGGACCGCCAACAGAACCCGCCGCAGGCCGCCCCAGAGGTCCAAGGTCGTCCGCGCGCCTCTGGCGGCGTGCAGAGGGTGGCATGGGGGAGGGGGGCAGGGCTTCTCGGAAGGAGGCTGCTTCTTGGAAGGCGCCAGCCCTTCGTCTGCAGGCAAGGCCCGCGCCTTCGAACAGAAGAAGGGGGTGCTTCTAAGACGCCTTCCCCCTGCCCCTATCCCCCTCTGCCGAGCAGGAGGAGGGAGGAGGGGCAGGAGGAGGAGGAGGAGGCCCTCGGCACTGACTGAGAGGATGAGCAAAAAAAAGCTGGAGGCCGATTCACCGCCGCCCGGGGCACCTTTGTCCCTCGAGCGGTCTGGTGCCTCCCTGGCCCTGGAGGACAAGGGCAGCCGCGCGCCCTGGCGGGCTACTCGTCGTCCCCCTCCCCCACCTCCTCTATCCCTGCCTCCCTCCTCCTCATCCCTGACCCTCATCTCGTCCTCTTCTTCCTCCTCCCCCTCCTCCTCCTCCTCGTCCCCTCATCCCCCCCACCGACTGGTCTGGCGGTCTGGTGTCTCGCTGCCCTGCAGGCTGGGCGTCCGTGTGCTCTGGTGGGCTGCTCGTCGTCGTCGTCCGCCTCCTCCTCTTTCACTTCTGAAGGGGTCCCAGGACACACAAATAAATACATACAAATAAACAGATTCCCCATATTTTCGCATATTTTCTGGGTTTCTGTCTTCCCCCCCACTTCCCATATTTTCCCATATTTTCTAGGGAGTCGACGATTAATTGTGTCTGTGTGTTTCTTTTCCTCCTGAACTTCCTCCCCCTGTGGGCGGAGGCTCCCTTCTTTGCTCTGCCTTGGAGGCGGCGCGGTGGGGCCCGGGCAAATGACTGGGAGGAGAAACCGGCTTGCGTGGTCATGCTTCACGCTCTATGTAGTTGCGTTGGCCCCTGGTGTCTAATTCTCATCATCGGACCAGAGAAAAAAAACCAATCCATGGACGGTTTGTGGGTCGTGGGATCGGTCACAAAAATCAAGAAAAAGATCGACCGGGAACCCGGGAACCGGGGAACCCGGAACCCACCGAAATCGGCCCGGAACCAATGACGCACTGGCCAGGAACCCGGTAACCCAAGAACCCAGAGCCGGGAACCCGGGAACCCAGCCGGCCACCAGCATCGGCGGGACACGTTCGCCAGATCTCTCAATCTCCGCCAGGATCCCTTCGGTGCAAGCACTGATTGGGGAATGTCGATCTGCACCGCTGGTGATTCTACATCTGTGTCCGCATCGAAGAAGGGGAGGAGGGATGACCTCTAGGGTCTGAGGTGTCTGGATCCGTGCACTGCGAGACCTGTAAAAAGTGAGGAGGAGAGGGGGAGGAGGAGGAACAGAAAGACAAGGGGAGGAGGTCAGGGAGGACGAGGAGGGAGGATCGAGGGCTCCAGGCGCATTCCTGGCTCAGGGCGTCTTCTGCCTCCCGCGCCACCACTGGATCCCCTGGGGCCCTCCAGGGGCCTCGTATAAAGGGCGCGCTCCGGAGGCCGCGGGGGGCTCCCTGGACATCCTGCGGGCACCTTTTTTGTTTAGCTTTATGTCGGGTCTGTCCCCCTACAGAGGGATTTTTGACGAGAAATAGAAATATTCAAAAATACTCCCAAAGGGGCAAACAGTACAAAAAAAAACTCCACCGACTATTTTTGTACAATTGTTTTGCTATTTTTGAGTTTCTTTTTTTATTTTTCGTCGAAAATCCCTCTGTAGGGGGACAGGCCCGACTTCAGTGTAGCTCATCGGTTTCTCTCGAAATCCTGCGGGCACCTCTTGAGCAGGGACCGACCGTCCAGGCATTCCTATAAGTCCTACCACAAAATGTGCTGAGAAACCCAAAAGTGTTCCAAGAGCAAAAACACTGTTCTTAGCACATAAACCCGATGTGTTGAACCAAGACAGTCCCAACCAGAAATGTTCTAAGAACATTTCGTGGAAACCACACAAGGTTCTCGGAACATTGTTTGGTAGAGCTATAAGCGAGCCAGGACGCTTCGCCACTGCTTGAACCTCCTTAGCACCCGAGAAGATGGACGAGACCAATGTCTCGGGGGGGGAGGGTCGCAGGCGTGCGGGGGTGCACTCGGGCGTCTGTGCGTCCGTTCCAGCCGTGCTCCGAGAGCTGCAGGAGATATCCAGAGCATTCTCCTTCTCCTGCCCGTCCTCCCCCGTCCCTGCCGTGGTCCTCCTCCCCCTCTAGGGGAACAAAAAGTGGCATAAAAACAAAAACTCGGACCTCCGAGCTTTTATGTTCATGCCACTTTTTGTTTCCCGACCCTCGTCCACTCCCTCCTCCACAGCTGCACTCGACGGCTCCCGGCCGCACCGCCAAGCGTGTCGGCAGGGCGGCCCTGCGCTTCCCCGGACACCTCCTCGCGGCGTGCGGGCGAAGCGCTGCCGCGAGAAACCTTCGGCAAGGAGCGACGTCCCTTTTTCTTGCATTCGTCGAACTTCGATGCCCCACAGAACACCTAAGGAACACCCGAGAAGAACGCCTGAACCACGAAGGAGCACCGAACCCCTCCCGAACGACAAGGGTTGCCTCTTCAGCGGCCCGACTGCACGATCCCGTAACCAGAACACGTGCCAACGATTACATGGACGGCTGGCGGGCCGTGTTCTAATGTGGCCCTCGCCCTTTCGCCGGGCCCATGCGTCTTACATTCGTCGGCGAGCCCAGGGCGGAAGTGAGAGGGGGCGGGCCTTTTTAGAAAGCTCGGAGCCCCCCTGGCCTTCTGAGAAATGTTATGAGCCTTCCCCAGAGACACGGAAAACTTCTTACAAGCCCGGCGAGAAGCCCCACCACCTTCTGAGAAAACCTCCTCCTTCTCCCTTCCACCCCTCGTTCGCCGCCGATCCACTTCCCAACAACCGTGAGGACGGATCCTGCTCATCCTCCGCAACCCTATGCTCCTCCTCTGGCTCCTACACCACGCGAAATGGTTAAGAAATCATGGGTTAAGAACTTCATGGTCTCGCGCCGGCAGGTTTCTTAATTATCATTAAGAAATGTCGAGGGTCTGGCCCGGGGGCTCGGTATGTGCATGAATGTGGGCCCGAGCCCAACCCAAGTGGGGCCCGAGCCGAATCCAAGTGGGGCCCGAGCCGAATCCAAGTGGGGCCCGAGCCGAATCCAAGTGGGGCCCAAGTGGGGCCCGAGCCGAATCCAAGTGGGGCCCAAGTGGGGCCCGAGCCCCCTCCAAGTGGGGCCCGAGCCGAATCCAAGTGGGGCCCAAGTGGGGCCCGAGCCGAATCCAAGTGGGGCCCAAGTGGGGCCCGAGCCCCCTCCAAGTGGGGCCCGAGCCGAATCCAAGTGGGGCCCAAGTGGGGCCCGAGCCCCCCCAAGTGGGGCCCGAGCCGAATCCAAGTGGGGCCCAAGTGGGGCCCACCGAACCACATAGGACAAGAAATTTCGAGACTCTGGCTGCAAAACTGTGTTTTCTTAAACATCGAGCGTGGTGTACCGCGCTGGCAACCCTCCTCCTCTCCCCCCTGCCCGTGACGATGGCGGCGATGGCGGCGACGGAACGAAACTTCAGAGAAAATCCCGAGCATCCACACTTCGGACATCGCGCCCTCGCTGCGCGACGCGCAGTCGTCTTCTCTTCTCCCCTCCTCCTCCTCCTCCTCCTCCTCCTCCTCCTCCTCCTCCTCCTCCTCCTCCTCCTCCTTTTCCTCCTCCTCCTTCTCCTCCTCCTCCTCCTCCTCCTCCTCCTCCTTCTCCCACTCCTCCCCCTCCTCCCCCTCCTACTCTTCCTCCTTCCTCCTCCTCCTCCTCCTCCTCTCCCCTCCTCCTCCTCCTCCCCTCCTCCTCCTCCTCCTCCCTCCTCCTCCTCCTCGCCTCCTCCTCCTCCTCCTCCTCCTCCTTCTCCTTCTCCTCCTTCCGAGACACCTCTGGCGCATGCCGCCCCGCGCGAGGCGCGAGTATCTTCGCGGCGCTGCGTGCGGCCTGGAACGTCTGCCCTTCGCTAGCGGGCGAAGCACGGTTTTCCGTGAACTTTCCTGACAGATGGGGACGCCTGTCACGAGGCGGCTGGACAGCTTATACTCGTACTTGCCGACGCGGTCGTGGAAGGTTCAGTCAACCTGCATGATGAGGAGGCCCGCACGAACGCTTTCCAAACGAGGCTGGTCAGCGAAAGTCGGGAAGGATGTGCCGAAGGGGCAAGGATGCAATGGTACCCCTGGGAACATTGCCCATCCTTACTATGCGGGTGGACTGTATAAGCTTTCCAGCCGCCGTGGGACAAGCGTCCTCGATGGCGGAGGAGCTCGTTCCTCATACCCACGGGAGAGCACAAACAGCCTAGCGAGCATACCATTTGCGGAGGCTCGGGTGGAAGTCTTGGATCTGCGCTGAACCCGCCGCCGTGGCGCGCAGCGCAAATCCAGGAGATCGAAGAGCGGACCTCCGCCAATGATCATTCATTTTCTTTTTCGACTGCTGCTCCTGCTCTGCTGCTCAAAGGCCGAGCATGTGTCTGACTGTCATGTTCCCGTTCCCTTCCTGCAACTCCCTGCGCCCCCTCCTCTACCCTCCTCTGTCAATCCTCTGCTGACTACCCCTGCTTCTCCCCGGAACTCTCTCCCTCTGCAGCAGGGAAACGATCAGTTCGAAGCGACGCCGTCGCCTCGCCGTTGCCCGGGCCCCGTCCTGACCCTGACTCTCAGTGCACTGCTTATTCGCAAATGCTTGAGCTGATTCGTCTTCTTCTTCCATCTTCGACGAGCGCTGGGTCTGCTCCCGACCCTGCTCCTCCTCCTCCTCCTCCTCCTCCATTTCCTCCTCCTCCTCCTCCTCCTCCTCCTCCCCCTCCTCCTTCTCACCCTCCTCACCCTCCTCACTCTCCCCTCCCCCCCTCCCCCCTTCCCCTCCCCCTCCCCCTCACCCTCCCCTCCTCCTCCTCCTCTCCTCCTCGCCTCCTCCTCCTCCCCCCTCCTCCTCCTCCTCCTCCCCCTCCCTCTCCTCCTCCCTCCTCCCTCCCTCCCCCCTCCTCTCCTCCCTCCCTCCTCCTCCTCCTCCCCCTCCCCCTTCTCGCCTCGCTCCTCGCTCCGCTCCCTCCTCTCTCCCTCCTCCCTCCTCCCATCCTCCCTCCTCCCTCCTCCCTCCTCCCTCCTCCCTCCTCGCTCCTCGCTCCTCCCTCCTCCCTCCTCCCCTCCTTCCTCTCCTCCCTCCCTCCTCCTCCTCCCTCCTCCTCCCTCCTCCCTCCTCCTCCCTCCCTCCTCCCTCCTCCTCCTCCTCCTCCTCCTCCTCCCTCCTCCTCCTCCTCCTCCTCCTCCTTCCTGCTCCTGCTCCTGCTCCTGCTCCTGCTCCTGCCTGCTCCTCCTCCTCCTCCTCCTCCTCCTCCTCCTCCTCCTCCTCCTCCTCCTCCTCCTCCTCCTCCTCCCCCTCCTCTCTGGCGGACGCGTGCCGCCCGCGCCGTGCGCCCGAGGCATTCCCGGGCCAGGCACGCGCGCTCGCCTCCCCCATGGGGCAACCCAGCAGTGCCGATGCGGCTACGAGCGAAATCTATGGCAAAGAATCGGGGATGGACAGACCTCCCTTTAGTAAAACGTGGTTTAATGAAAACGACCTGAGGCCCAAACCTGGCGGGCGCAAGCCTGGAAAACAACGGCGACGGCGCCCTCTCGAGAACCGAAAACGGACAATTCACTAATCGACGTGTCACTGTTGAGCGTTCTGTCCACCCCCGAATCTATGGCAAGGAAGGGCGGCAAGGACGCAAGCGCCACGCTGACGTTGGCAGCTCTTTTGGACGACGGGCCTCGGGGAACGAAGGATGACATGAGCATACCAACTCGGAGGCCCGCGCGGATTTCTCGGATCCGCGCCGGCGCCGCCCCTGGCGCGCTCCGCGCGCCAGTGAGGGGGGGTGAAGCGCCGATCCGAGAAATCCGCGCGGACCTCCGAGTTTTATGCTTGTCATTGCTCGCTCCCCAGGGGCTGGCCGGTGAGCGGTGCGAAGAGCGGGCCACAGACGCACGGAGGCAAGGGCACCCCAAGTGCACCCGTGCGTCCTTGCCCTGAGTCTCGCCTGTGCTCCCAAGACCTCTGCCTGGGGTGCGCTCTGGCCAAACTTTCGAAGCGCATCCAGCCGCGGCGACGCGACGAGAGCCTCCCGTTGAGGTCCAAAAAGGCGGCACAGAGGGAAAGCATATCAGCATCGGCACCGTGCCCTCCTCTGACCCCCGGCTCACTCGTAGTCCGTCATCTCCGCGAATCTGTCGCCCCCGAAGCACACGTCGATCATGCAGTCCTGGCCAGGGGCCGGGGGCCTGAAGACCCCAGACCTCCCTGCTCAGCGTGGCCAGGGAAATCACGGAGAACTGCTTCGAGGTGTTTGGTCTGGCCTTCGGGCAGGGGGCCCTTTACCAGGCCATGGGGCAACAACGCACGCAAGACCTGGGAGGAAAGGGAGACACTGGCCCCGAAGTCGTAGACGTACTGGCCCGGGTCTGGGCAGATCTGGGTCAGTCAGGATCCTGCAAGATCCTGCAGGATCCTGCTTCCAAGCCTTGGCCAGTGCAGCTCTGGCTTTGCAATATTCTGCAAGATCCGGCGCTCTGACCGACCTCCGCTTGCCTTGGCTCCCGATGTTCGAGGCCCGACGAGGATCGAAGGAGAAGAAACTACACAAACATAAACTTCTGGCGCTCCGCGCGGATTCCTTAAATCTGCGCCGACCCCCTCCTTGGCGCTTGGAGCGCGCCAGGGGCGGCGTCGGAGCCGCCGCTGGGTGGCACGGCGCGGTTCCGAGAAACCCGCGCGAAGCGCCAGCAGGAATACTCGGGTCGGGCGAAAGGGGGGGATAGCAAAGGGGGGGGCTTGAGAATCAGCTCACGTAGCTGATTCTCCCGGCGCCTCCCGGCGCCGGAGGCGGCTGTGTATCGAGGAATGGGCCCCTCGGTGAGGCCGAAACCAGCTGCACGCAGCAGATTTCGTAACCCCCCCCTTTCCCAATCTCCCCCTTTCGTCCGGCCCGAAATGCGTTTGTGGTGTTGTTGCTTCTTCTAGGGGAGGGGGCCCAGACCTCCCAGGGGCCGCGCCGACGTCGCGAGAGACTCCCGAGAAGGAGGACGAGAAGGAGGACGAGGATGACGAGGAGGACGAGGAGGAGGACGAGGAGGGGGAGGACGAGGAGGAAGAGGAGGACGAGGAAGAGGAGGACGAGGAGGAGCAGGAGGAGGAGGAGGAGGAGGACGAGGAGGAGGAGCAGGAGGAGGACGAGGACGCCGGAGTTCCGAGACGGTGCGATGACAGCCCGTGCGGTGATGTCGACCAGGGCTGGACCTAAACGTTGTTGTTTTTCACTGTGTTTCCGTTTTTAAGAGGTGCTCTGTGCCGAGAGGGCTAATTGCGAGGGTACACGATGCAACAATCCACTCAGAATCATGTGTGCAGAGAGGGCATGTCAACACCCGTCCTCGCTACAAGCTGGACTGTACTCCAGATTGCATCGCCTGGCGCGACTCTATAGCCGTCTCAAGGTAGTGGAGCGTGGCGATCCGCCCAAGCCTAGTGTAGCGAAGAACGCTGTAGCGAAGCTCAGTGCTGCGCGGGGTTACCCGCCCTCAGACAGGTTGTTGTTTCGAGCTGTCGCGGGGCTACCCGCAATCAACTCTGGGTGGTTGGGCGTCAGCTACATCATTATCGTGAACGCCGCCAGCTGCAGTATCCAAATCATCATCGTATTCATCATCATCATCATCATCATCATCAGCATCATCATCATCATCATCCAAATCGTTATCTGAATATCAACACCATCACCACCAATACAATCACAATCGTCGGGTGATCCAAGAAGCTGGTGAGTCGGGAGTCCGGCGGGTCCTGCGACGGTGAGTCCGGTGGGTCCTGCGAGTCCGGTGATTGGAGGGTGAAAGAGGGGGTCTGCAACAGGGGGTCCTCAATGGGGGCTGAAGCGCCCATGTATGCTCAATGTATCGCTCATGTGATCGGGAACGATTGGCATCCAATGTTGGCGGTCATGGAGGGCCAATCGTTCGCGCCCGCGCGTTGCCCGCGCGGGAACACGCGCCGCCCATCCATTATCGTTCATGCGTGCGGGCGTTCTTGCATTCTGCGCGCGGGGCTGCGAGGTGGAGTGCAAGCGTGTCTTGATTGTGCGATTGATGATCGCGTATGTTCCCAAACGGTGAACGATCGACCCCGAAGACAGATTTGGAATGGGCCCCGCGACTCTCCCAAAATGTGAATTCACATTTTCCATTTACCCAAAATGTGAAATCACATTTTCCCTTTTCCCAAAATGTGAGTTCACATTCTGGCCCCTTTCATCTAGATTCCTCCACAAAAGATCCGAATGAGAATTCACATTTTCTTTTTTCCCAAACTGTGAATTAATTTTCCTTTTTCCCAAAAAGTGACTTCACATTTTGCTGTTCCCCACAATGTGAATTCACATTTTACCCTGGCCTTCAAGATACCCAAAACTGAGTCGCAGTGTTCCGCATGTCAGATTGGCTGGGCAGATTGCGACCCTCACCTCACCGCTTTCGTTTATTTCGACATTGTCTTTTGCGCCCTCAGCGCACGTTGCCATCGTCGCTTTTTCCAGAGCCCCTCGCCCCCTTGCTCTGGTGCCCCTCAAGTCTCGCGCGCGGGCGCAGGCGGGGAGCTTCAATTGGCATCCCCGCCGAACACAACAATCGAGGATGCATCGCCCACTCATGGCCCATAAAGACACCATTGCTGGGACCCTGCGCCCGACCCCCACTTTCACCCTCCAAGGTGAGTTCGGCGAATCCGGTGTGTCCGATGGGTCCGGTGTGTCCGGCGTGTCCGGTATGTCTGGTATGTCTGGTGTGTCCAGTGTGTCGACTCTGGTATGTCCAGTGTGTCCGGTGTGTCTGGTGTGTCCGGTGTGTCCGGTGGCCGGTGCGTCTGGTGAGTCCAGTGAGTTCGGCGCGGTGGCTGGGGCAGCAGGCAGGGCCATTCTGCTGCGTATACCTGAACAACTCGAGGGCGACCTTTCACATACCTCCCGAGTCTCTTTGGCCGAACCATATCCACCTGCCGGGAGACTGCATGTACTCCGATAGATTACTGACCACATGCCCGAGATAACTCTGTCAGGCGAAAGATATGCAGCTCGCGCGGTGGCACTCTTGTAACGCTTCACCTCCTCCCCTACGAGAAGTGGAGATGACGCTCGCTCCTGCTCGTCTGCCTCCTCCTTCTTGAGTCCTGGAGTGTCCAGGGACTTCGCAGAACTTCCTCCTGAACCGAGTTCCTTCGCGATCATCTCTGCGCGTCGCGGGCCTGCTTCGATCTCGAACCTCTCGTCGCCGGGGTTGCCCGCCGCCCTATCCGCCCTGTTCAAGAAGATCACTTCCTGTTCCTTCCCGGTGCCCAGTTTGAGGCTTCCTGTCACTTTCAGATCATGCTTGGACCTGGGCGCCTTCTCGATCTGGTCTAGCGCCGCATCGTCGCCAAGTGCGCAAAATTCATCCCCGTGTACTACCAAGCGGCAGTCATCCCGACTGCTGTAGAACAGTGCTGGATTGGCTCTGCCCGCCGCGTGACCACCACTCTCTAACGCTCCTACGCAGTCGCGCTGCCTGGTTGCTGACGCGACCAGTGTCCCATACATAAGCTTCTTGAATAATCCGCATTCGATTCCGCCCTGCTCCTGCTCTGGGAGCTCCATGCGCGCGCGCCTCTCAGCCTTGCCATAGAAAGCGGGGAATGTCGAATCGTCGAATTCAGAGGTGCTGCCCTCTGGAACTGACCATTTCCCGGACCATCCCAGCGCTCAAGATCTTCACCGTCTCCGAAGGCGGCGCGCGGAGAGGGGCGAGGCCGCCGGCAGCGCCCGGCCCTCTTCGCCTTTGCCCGATTTCTTGTGACAACAATCCTCGAGCTGAAGTTGTGTCGATCGTTGTCGCCTTTCTTCGTGTCAAATCAAAAGCGGCTTGATTGGTGGGCCCCAGTGACCTCCCCGCGCATTTCCGCGCCTCTCGAGCCATCGCAGGGTCGAGCCAGCCGCCGTTGACATCATCCTAGCGCCGATTGCCGTCGTTCAGAAGCTCTCGGCTGGCCTCGAAACGTCCGCGGAGAGGTGCCCTTCGCCGCGCGCGCTCGTCTGGGTGGCATAAAGAAGCACTTGGCCACCCCGGGAGGGATATATGGCGCGCGCGATTCGCCGGGCCACCCACCATCTTGACGACGTAGTGGCGTTCGGGGCGGGGCTGCCCGCTCTCCGATCCAGTCTGGGGCTCTCCAGCCAGCTCTCCAGCCAGTCCTGGAAGAATGGTCATGGACTCAGTGGCCCCCCTCAGATCGCGTGCGCCACCATCTCGCGAACCTTCGTGAGCTTGACCATCCAAACTCCGCTTGCACACAGGCCTCTTTTCTCGTGAGACTGCCCCTTGAACAAACAATGCCTTGATCCGTTCATCCTGCCAGCTCGTGGCAGCGCGTGGACGCGCGCGAGGGATGCATCTACGACGTGCCATCTGTCGACGATACCTTCCGCCAGCTACCCACAAGTGCTTCCGAACTACATCCATGGCCCGGTCTTCACGTTCAAGTCCCCTGAACCACTCACATGCGTCTGAATCGTTACTGAAGTGAAGTCCCACTGCGTTCCGTCAGGAATCGGTGCTTCCATGTCAGCGCAGATTCCTGGCTTCGTGCCCAGGGCGCCTCCGAACAAACATAATGAACGAAAGTGAACCTGAAGCTCAGACGCATCCACGGCCCCCAGCTCTCCAGTGAAAGATATCTGATCTGTTCCAACTCAGACGGTGACAAGGCAAAAGCGTTGCGCTTGAACGTCGATACACTACTGTCACGACACACTACTCGAAGCGTTTTTTGTTGTCACGCAAAAGCCTCCCAACATCCATGGATCCGACTTCCATGCCAGAGTTGGCAGACCCAGCGGCGTCGCTGGCGGGGCCCCCCGCCGGCGCTCCACCCTCGCGGCGCGGGGGCGCCCGAATTTGCACGCGATGCCCAAAACGTCCTGGCTTGGGTGCTCAGCTGGATTGCTGGCGGCAGCTTTGCGTCGCCATCCGCTGTCTGTCCTGGAACTTCCGCCGGCTTTCAGCTTGAGCACTGACTGGTTCTCGGGGCTCCTCTCTGCGCGTCGCCTCCCTGAGGGTCGCCCTTCCGCGCCAGCCGGAGGCTCCCGAGACGCTTCGGCGCGCCCCAGCCTCGGCTCGACCCCCGCGGGGCTACCCGCCGAAGCTGCCCTGTGCTGCTGACCTCGGCCCTCCTGCTGCTCCCAGAAGGGCTTCCTCCTCCTGGTGCTCCTCCTCTTCCTCTCCTGCCTCCCCCCCCTCCTGCCCCCTCTGCAACTACTCCTGCTCCTCCTCGCCCTTGCTGCCTTTCGTGGCGACGAGGGCGACGGGGGCGAGCGGGGGGGGGCGATGGGGGGGGGATGGCGATGGAGATTTCCCCCTGCGGCCCCCTCGCCTGGCCGCGGTTCCCGTCGAGCGGCCCGAGCCTCCACGCGGCGTCTCTGCGCGGGGTCCGCGCGGATCTTCTCGGCCATCCGCTCGGCGCACTGCTTCGCGCGCGCTGCCCCGGCCGGTGGGCGCGCGCCCCGGCGCGGGCCCGTGCGTCTGCGCGCCCCTCTTCAGGATGCGCAGCTTCCTCGGCCCTGGCATGCCCCCCCCAGAGCCTCCTGCGCCTCCGGCGCGCCGCGCCGCCGGCTGCCGCATCGGCGACGGCGCCGCCGCCGCTGCGGGCCACCTGCTGCAGCAGGACTGGCCGGCGCGGAGCTCCCCGCGCCTGGCGCCATCATGTCCCAAGGCTTCCCCTTGAGGTCGTCGAAGAAGTCCGCCTGCCAGCGCTCCGCGACCGTCGTCTTGTTGGAGGTCTTGGCCCACGCCGCCCCGGCTTTCGTCGTCGCCATCAAGCTGCCGGCGCGCGCGTGGTGCCCGACGTGGATGCCCTCGACCATATTGGGTGCAAAGCCGGACCTCGGCTCTTCCTGCGCCAACTGGGTGTGCGTGCGTTCCCCGAACTCAATCAAGGCCTCGTTCCAGCGACTCCTGCTTCTCCTCTGCTCGGCCGCCCGACCGCCGGCGCCCGCCCTGTGCCGCGACAGGCTGGCGGCCGCTCGCCTGGGATGCCAGGTGCAGGACGTCGTGCGCCTCAGGCAAGCGTTTCTGGAGTCTCTCCTCGTACGCCTCCTTCAAGGACCTCATCATCCGTCGAACTTCCCTCGCTGCTACTTCGGCATCCCCTTTGGCCTGGCGGTCGCCGACAGGGCTCTCCTGTGGCGCAGTCTCCACGCGAGGCAACGCGCCGCCTGCAGCCGCCTTCAGCGCCACGAGGCTCGCCTCGCCGTCCGACTTGGATACGTGCCGTTTCCATCCAAACTCTCCGACACACCCGGCAAGTAGTCTCACCGTGTAGGCATCAACTCCTTTGCTCTCGGGGTTGCAGTCACCATGAAGCTTCGCGTCGGTCTGTCTTTCATCACAAGCATGGGCATTTTGGCGCTCTCGTCCCCTTCATCATTCATGTAAGCGCAGTCGCAAGAAATGACGGGGTCTGCGCCCTCGGGCTCCTCTTGGGCCCTGATTTGTTCTCCAATGCCTCGTCCTGCTTGGCAACGCCGACACCGCGATCGAAACTGCGCGTGCCCCGTCGCGCAGTGGTCCTCGACCTCTCGCCGCGTCGGGGGGCGCGCAGACACCCTGTGGCGCTGTTCCTGCTGCTCGTCCGCCGCCTCGTCGTCTGGCACGCCTGGTGCCCCGACCGCCTCTGCGGCTGGCCCCTCGGCAAGCGCGGGGCTGCCCGCTCCTGCCGGCGCCCCTTCCAGTGGACTTGCCGACGAGGGTCCAGCAGCCCAAAGACCGGCTGCGGAGCTGCCCGCGCACCTGGGCCCTCGAGCCCGGCGACCTCCGTCTGGTCATCTACATGCATGTAGAAACTGTGCACGCCTCTCTCCTCGTACACCGGCAGGAGGGTCTCGCGGCCGTGCTTCTGCGCCAACCTGCCCAACTCCTGCTCGAGCTTCCTGCCGACGCTGTCGCAGGGGATGACGCGCCCCCCCCCCCCCCCCGCCCTCCTGCAGCGCGAGCAGCTGCCCTGCCCGAGCCACCTGGGACGCGGAGGCCAGAACCTTGCGCGCGTCTGTGAGCCTGCCCGTGATGTTCCGCGCCATCGAGTTCTCATCAGCGCACCGCAACTTGACGCCTCCGTCGTCGGGGGTTCTCTTCCAGCTCGCCGCGACGCAGCCCTCGTGGCTGCCGCCCCCGCGCTTCCCCCTGGCTCTCGAACCACTTCTGCGGGCGCGCCGTGACGGAGGCGCCAGGTCGAACTCGAGGCAGCCGTCGGCGCAGTGGCTGGCTGGGGGCTTCGTGTCCAGAGCCCCCATGTCCAGCGCGCCCTGTTCGCCTTCCCGCTCGCCGTCGTCGTCGTGCTCTGTGTCCAGAGGCCCGGCGTTCTTGACCCTGCCCTTCGCCTTGGCCGTGGGCTTCGCCTGACCCTTCGGGCCAGCCGGATTTTTCGCCCGGCGGTCCTTTGCTTTGTGGCCCACCTTGCCACACCACCAATTGTCTGGAGCTGTCAATTTTGCCCCCTTGGGCCTTGCCCTTGCCGTCTGCGCCCTTAGCGTTAGCAGTCGGCATGCGGTCCCGCGCGCTGATCTTGACCTGCTTTCCCGTTCTGGCCTGGTAGTGCTGCACTACCTCGGCGCGCGCGTCGGCGTACTTCGGCAATCTGTGCCTCGTCCAGCTTCTGCGCCTTCCCGTTGTAGCTGGTCACCATGGCCTCCTGCGTCTGGAGTGCCGACCCGAGCTCTTCGATCTTCACCTTACTGGGTGACATGATCGCCCTCAGGAGGTGTCCGGCGCATCCCGCCGCTCGGCGAGGTCAAAGCGCCGGCGCAGCAGCCTCCAGGCTTCCAAACCGTTTCCCGCGCAGCTCTGATCGATCGCCCACGCCTCGCCCTCTGTGGCACTGGCAAGGACGGCCTCGAACTGCTGGTTGAGGCCTTTCATCCCGCCGATGAAACTGTTGTCTGCGCCTCCGACCTGGAGGTCCACGTCGCCCATGCTGACTGGGTCGTCTTGGTCCAAGGCCCACTCCAGCGCGCGACCCAGCAAAGGATCTACACCGCACAAATTGTCCTCTATCTTGCGGGTCCACTCTGGGAACCTGGAGTCATCTCTGTTGAATGCCCATGGTTTCCCAATGGCCTTCTGGCCCACCATCTGCGGCCTCTCGCGCCGCGCGAGGGCCTTTGTCTGCTCCGTGAGCACAGACGCCAATGGCTGCAGCACCTCAGTGGTCGCCGGCGCTGCCGCCGCTGCATGGCTGCATGGCTCTGCTGAAGAGCCCCAGTATGATTCTGCTGTTGTGCCAATGTGGTATCGAACTGCTGGTTCTCTGTCCGGAGCAACCGGAGCTGCTCCATGACCTCCTGAACCTGCGCCTGCACTGCTTGCAACGCTGCCTCGGCAATCTAGCTCTCGGCTCAAGCCATCTCTGACCCTCTGGACGCCGCGCCCGTCCGAAGGCTGTCCGCAACGCTTCGGCCTCGCGCGCAAGGCGTGGCGGAAGAGTCGGGCTACGCCCCTCTGCGCCTGCCCCTCCTTCTCCTCGTGGATCCAAGCGCGCGCGCCTCTTGCGCTCGCGCCGTGGCTGCTCCACGCGCGCCGATCGCGGAAATCTTCTGCCCCGCGACCCCCCTCCCCAGTGGCCGCAAGCTGGGGCGGGGCTGGCCGCTCTCCAGCTTCGCGTCGGCGTGGTTGACCCCGGTTGATTCGACGTTGCACTCGATCGGGCGGACCGTGCGGCATGCGCGGGCAGCGGCGCTCTACGCTACCACGAATCAGCGTTTTGTGCCGAATTGTCTTATTACGAAGATACACAATGCAAGAATCCACTCGCAATGTGTGCAAAGAGGATATTTCAGTACGAAGTCCAGCGCAAACGCGGCCGAAGTCCAGCAAAACAGCGCTTAAGTTTAGGCCGGGCGTGTCCTCCAGCAGACAGATTTCGGACGCAACATGAAACAAATCGTTAAAAAGTCGCCCCCAGACTCTGATTGTAATATGTTTGAATATTCCTCCTGTAGAAGGACGCGCCCGACTCAAATTTAAGTCCAACCCGGGTGTCGGCATGCCTTTTTGTTTTCGTTATGTTGCTCGTGCTTTGCTCTACCTGTTCTCCTGTGTACCTCCCTGCCAAAACGAAGAAAAGTCGCAGCCGAAGTCCAGCAAAAACAACGTTTAGGTCCGTTCTCTTCCTCCTCCGCCTCTGGAAATCCATCTGGCGGCCTGATGCCTCTGGCTTCCAAAGTCCGACATATCTCGGGGGCGGGGGAGGAGGCCTTACCCCAAAATTCCAAGCCTGCAAGCGGGCGGGCCGCCGTCAGAAAACAAACAGCGCTTAGGTCCAGCCCTGACGTCGGCATCCCACCCAAGACCTCACCGCACGCTCAGCCACCGCCTTGCTTCGGGACCCCTCTGGGCGCCCCAGCCGCCCGAGGAAGGACTCCTCGGAGAAGGGCTCCAGAGATCCCCAGAACCGTGCAGTCGCAACGCTGTCATAAGGAGCCCTCCCGAAAATAGGAACGAGGCACCTTTTTACTCGCACCTGTCAGCAGGAACCCTCATAAGTTAAACTTCGATCTCCCATATAGATACTCTGAGGGACACCCAAGACAAGCCGCAGAAAAATTCAGGAACAGTGAGCCCCTCCGCAACGAAAAGGGTTCCTTCTTCAGCGGGCCGGCCGCACTGTTCACCCCGAGCCCCCACTGACTCGCCCGGCGGTGTGGTCGCCGCACCGCTCTGGGCCTGCCGATCCTGGCTGGCCATGTGCGTCTTGGACTTGGCCGCGCAGAGCTCGCGCGCGCTGTGCGCCTGCTCCCCGGGGGGAGGAGGCCATCAGATCAGTGCGCAGCAACTTTTCCACAACGGGCGTTCTGGGCCCGGCTGCAGCCCCCGGGACCCTCGCGGATCGACCGAGAGATCAAGGCTCGACCGAGCCCGAAAAATAACGACCGGAGACGTGGTCGAGGGTCCGTGTCTCGATTTCCACGGAGCTGCAATGTGTTCGCGACGCCGGATCCCACACAACAAATCCAGAAGAGCGCGGGTTTGGGATACCTGGTTGGCCTTCCCCTGGAGCCCGCATTTTATCCCGAGTTGATGTTTGCTGGTCCTGGGCCCGAGCAGGGCCCAGAACTTGCCATCGCTCGGACGTCCATTTCCCGTGCATGTTTCGGTTTCGTGCGTGTTTTGTTCGCTCGATGGTCCAGGATGGTCCTCGATGTTCTTCACCAAGAAAAATATAAACACGTCCGAGCGATGCCAGGAGAAAGGCCGAACGTGACGACAACAACTCTGGACCCCTGTCCCTCAGGACCCCTCTTCCTCGTGCTGACGCCTCGGCAGCGAGCCTGGGGGGGAAATGAGGAAAGGCTGGCCTTCTCGAAGGCTCGAAAGTCCCCCTGGCCTTCCGCAGCATGTTCAGAACCTTCCCTGAAGACGCGGAGCACTCCTCAGAACACGCGAGGGCTTGTGAGGAGCCCCGTCGCCTTCCGAGAAGGCCCCTCCTTCTCCGTTCAAGGAGAGCCCGGAATCAAATCGTCAGGTCGGATCGGCGATCGGCTGCTGTTCCTGCTGCTGGTCCTGCGGGTTCTGCTGCTGCTTCTGCTGCTGCTCCTGCTGCTGCTGCTCCTCCGCCCTCCTTCCCCCCCTCTTTCTTCTCCTCCTCTTTCTTCTCCTCCTCCTCCTCCTCCTCCTCGTCTCCTCGTCCTCGTCCTCCTCCTCCTCCTCCTCCTCCTCCTCCTCCTCCTCCTCCTCCTCCTCCTCCCCCCCTCCCCCCCTCCCTCCTCCTTCTCCTCCTCCTCCTCCTCCTCCTCCTCCCAGGAGGAGAAGGGGAGGAGTGGAGGTGCTGCCTTCTCGGTGGGACAGTCGTTGAGGTCGGGCCGGTTCGGCTGCCTCACCGGCGTCTTGGTCTTGAAGAGCAGGTCCTCCAGGTCGACGCCGGCGGTGCCGACGCGTGCGCGGATGAGGGGGCGGGTGTCGTCCTCCGGATGTCTGTTCTGTCCTCCTCCTCCTCCTCCTCCTCCTCCGCCTCCTCCGCCTCCTCCTCCTCCTCCTCCTCCTCCTCCTCCTCCTCCTCCGAGTGGAGCGCGAACTCCCCGGCAGAATCGCACAGCGACGAGGGGGACCGAGACGAGGGCCCCCCCAAGCCCGCAGCGCGGCGCGGGCACGGGGTGGCACCCGAGCGGCGGAGGGGCCGATCGCAGCGAGCCGCAGCCCGAACTTGCGCCGGCCTCGGGATCGGTGGCCAGGCCCGTGCTGGGCTCACAGAACTCGTGATCAGGGACCGTACGTCCCAGCATTCCTGTATTGAGGGATGGAACAACGACCCTACCCTGGATTACAAGTGCGCGGTCTGTAAACCTCCTGGGAACCCCCAAAGCCTAGAGCCGCCAGGACGCGGCACATCACGCAGGGTTTACCCTGTCAGCCCACAGGAGTTTCAGCGCACAGCGCCTCGTAAACCAGGGTAGGGGCGTTGTTTCTGCCCTTGACTGTAGGCCTACCACGAGATGTCAACTAGAACCCAGAAGTGTTCTAAGAACAAAGGCAAGGTTCTTAGAACAGAAGCCCGCTGCGTGAAACAAGACAGCCCCAGCCAGAAATGTTCGAAGAACATTTCGTGCAAGCCATAGAAAAAGGTTCTTATATCCTTCTTTGGTGGGCCTATAGGCGAGCCAGGACGCTTCGCCACTGCTTGAAACTTGGTGCCTGCGCGCTCCTGGCCCGGGAGAGTTCCGCGCGGACCTCTGAGTTTTTATGTTATGTCACTTTTCTTCGCGTAGTCTCGGTCCCTCACCCAGGACCAGGTGCTCATGCCGGATCGCTCTCTGACGGTCCACAGTGCAGGGCGAGGGCTCCCTGAGACCCAAAACGGAGAAACAGGTCCGTCTTGATCACGCCCAGGGGTACCCGCCAGGGGGGTAGTACACGGCGGCATTGAGAAAGCATACTATACGAAGCAAAGAGGGGCACGCACACTCAGACTTGCGCATATTCAGACTGACACGCGCTTAGATTTCACACCCATGTACTTACAGATGAAACTGTCTCAACATATGAGAGACTAAACTGACTGGGTCTTACGCGAGAGGACGCAACGACCTTGCGCCACCGCTTACGCGGGCTGCTCAGGTCGTCGGAAGACTGGGTAGTCTACGTCCCCAAAGTCCTGGGGATCACCGTTGAAGTTGCCGCAGTGCCCGTCCTGCCCGGGCTGCGGGGACATCGTGATCTGCGCGTTGATGTAGTCCCCCTCGGTGGGCTCGTTCCAACGGTTAATCTGCACCTCAAGGATTGGTACGCCCACACTGGTATGCAAGAAATGGTCAGGATGCCCAACAACGCATGTTGTCGAACATCGACAGCGGCTGCTGCTGGTCAGTCGAAATTTTGTCACGAATGGGCAAAACGTCCGCGGCGGTGGCGACAACGAGTCCTGTCCAACATGCGAAAAACTGCTGGTCTGTGTCCCCATTGTGTCCGTAATTGTCCACTCGCTCGCTCACAAGCCAGAACGCCGCCCAACACGTTGGCAAGCCATCACATTCCGGCAATCGCGAACAGACGTGGGCCAAACTTTGCGTCGGCTGATCAGGACAGGGCGGGGAGGAGGAAAGGGAGGTGGAAGGCGATGAGGAAAAGGGAACCAAACGTGACAACAATCCGGTACCGTGCTGCTGGGCACGGAGTGGGCGTGTCCTCAGGTCTTCTGCCCAATCCTCGAAGCCTCATTCCTCACCCCTGAGGAGTCTTCAAGGGGCCCCGAGCCCAGATTGCAAAACTTGGCGGGGCTTGGCGCGTCTTGTCGGGGGCTTATCGCGTCTTCTCGCGTGACTTTTTCGGCCACAAAGAGGGGCCCAAGACGGGCCAAGAGGGCCCAAGGGGCCCCCAAGACCCAAGACGGTCCAAGAGGGCCCCGAGTAGCCGAACAATCGCACCAATACGCCCAAGACGGTCCCCAGACGGCCCAAGAGGCTTCCAAGACGCCCCTAGAAAGCTCCAAGAGCCTTCCCAAGAAGGCCGCGAGAGGCCCAAATCATTTAGTTCCATCAGGTGTTCAATGATTTTTGGGTCCTCGACTTTTCGAGCTTACGACTCTCCAAGACGGCCCAGTAGGCCCCCAAGACCGCCCCAAAACGGCCCAAGTGGCCCCCAGGAGGGCCTCAACACGGCCCAAGAGGGCTCCAACACAGCCCCAGAAGCCCCCGAGACGGCCCAAGAGGGCCCAACGACAGCCCCAAAAAGGGCCCAAGACGGGAACACGAATCGAACATCCGAGCCCTCCGCCCCAAGAGGCCCCAAGAGGCCCCGAGGAGGCCCCCAGGAGGCCCCAAGAGACCTCCAAGAGGCCCCGAAGACGCCGCAAGAAACGCCAAAACAAGCGTTAAGGAGCCTCGAAACGGCCCCCGAGAAGCCCCCGAGAGGCCTCCCGCGACACCCCAACAAACATCTTAAGAGGCCTATGACTCACAACCTAGGCACGGTGGCGGGCTGGGCTGAAGGCCATTGGATAACCTGTCAGATGTCCGCGCGGATTTATTGGATCGCCGCTGGGCCTTCATCCCTGGCGCGCGGAGCGCACCAAGGGCGGCGCCCGAGGGGCCGCTAAGGGGACCCAGTGCCGATCCAAGATATCCACGCGGACCTCTGAGAGTCTGTGTGTTCTGCAGTTTTGCCTTCGAACCTCGATGTTCAGCGGCAGCTTCACGTGCACCACGTGAAGCTGATTCTGGCCCTCGCGGGCGGGCTGCAGGATCTCTCCGTCCTCGTCGGTGGAGATCTCGACCCGCGGGTCTTCGTTCTTCCAAGCGTCTGGGAAATCCTGAATGATTGCCTTTCCGTTCCACGTTGCAGTCACGGCCGAGATGCGCAGGATGTTATCGCTACCATCCTTGCAGCGGGAAAATAGACAAGGGTGAATAATGCCAATCACGTGGTAATGCGAACGTTTTCTTCTTCGGCGTTTCGACATTGGGCGGAAGAGGGGGAGGGAGGGGGGGGTCTGGCTCCGGACCTCTGCTTGGTGCGACTGTTTGGGACCGTGCGTCCTATGGGGGAGGCTCCACCTGCTCGAAACAGGCGCAAAAAACAGCCAAGATCTACTCCGCGTAAGGGGGGGGGTGCGAGGGATCCCGCGCCGATCGGCAAAAGAATGAATCAAACAAGTCCACAATCAAATCCACAATCAAATCCTTGTATCCGTGATACTTATTCATATGGACACCCACTCTGCCACCCAGCCAGCCGACACCCTCCCATGCTGGAAGCCCGTCTCACCTGTGAGCAGGGCAATACGGTAGAGGGAAACAATTACTGAACACTCCACCTCCCCGCGAAACCCAAAATTGGCACGCGTGGGGGAGACTGCGGTCGAGGTGCAACTCACAAGACCAACCGTCAACTTTGAACATTGGGGGGCGGAGGCGTTGACGGATGAACGTGGTATGAAAGTGGGTTTGCATTCAGTGGGGGCCCATGCCAAGAAAAACCCTGCTTGCCTCCAGGGTGCCTTGGGTTTCTTGGGTTTCGATGGTTTTGCGATTGAAAGCATGACGTTCCCACACCGGAAAAACAATAGACGTCCTGGGGCCTCAGGGTTGGGTTTCCTGTGGGAGGTCTCTTGTGGACTGACCTCCACTGTACATCAACGCAAGATGCCTCCGACAAAACCTCAGAATGGGCCCACGGGGCTTCTGGCCGGCCTCGAGGCAGCCCTCGAATGGCTCCCGCATGGCCCAGGATCGCCTGCAGACGGGCCCTATATAGGGAAACGAACTCTATACACCGACGCTTTTCCCGACCTGGCGCTAAAATTCGCACAGGAACGCGGATTCTGGTGTATACGGGATCCTGGTGTATAATTGTTTCGTTGTTTCCACTACACCACCCCGACGTCGTCCCTGACCCATAAAAGATCCTGGGATTGAGAAGCAACCCGCCACCGTCAATGTATATAGTCCTAGTCCCCGACAATACCCTCCCGCACGCCCCTGAACTATCAGCGGTGGACAAACCTCCCTTTAGTAGACCTCCCCTTAGAGAAAACGGCCTAGGACCGACACCCCAGACCTGGACCCACAAAATTAACGGCCGCGACGCCTCTCGCGAACCAGAAGCGGCCAATTCACGAATCGACGTGTCAAGGTAGGTCTCACCGCCTGGTTCCGAGGCTTTGCCTCCTCCCGGCCTCGTTCTGAGGCTGCACCCCCCCTTCTCCTCCCCCTTCTCTGCGTAATTCAAGCTCCGCGCGGCCCGCTTAGCTTCGACCGGAAGGGGTGCGCTCTCGACACGCGCAAAAAAACGTGTCCGGGTAGGTCTGTCAACCTCCGAACCATACCCTCCCGCACGCCCCCGAACAAATTACTGCCAAAAAGGCCTCCAGGAATGACTACTAATTCCGAATTAATTACTACTAATTACTACTTCCGCCCCCTCCCGCACACCCCAAAAGGCCTCCAAAAAAGGGCGCGGCGAGAGATGGCCCCGACAGGGGCCACGTGGCGGCTCCGACGAGAGGAGCCCCGGGAGGAGCCTCGCGCAGGAGCACCATGCACGGCGCACCCGGGGCCGCCCTATCCCCCCCCCCACCCCAACACTTTCTTGATCCGCTGGTCGAGAGCGAGCCTCTTCCGGTCGAAGCTAATAAAGGGGCCCCAGAACACACACACACACAAATACACACAAATAAAACTATTCCCCATAGTTTCCCATATGTTTTGAGTTTTTGTCTTCCCCCCCACTTCCCATATTTTCCCATATTTTCCTGGGAGTGGACGATTCATTGTGTCTGTGTGTTTTTTCCCCTACTGAGCTAAGCGGGCCGCGCACGGCTTTAATTGACAGAGAAAGAAAAAAACAGAAGGAGTGGCCTCACGTCAAGGCCATGAGAGGGCAAAGCCCCGGGATCAGGCGGTGCCGAAAGCGAAGTGCATGCAAAGCCCCCCACCCCAACACGCACTGCTTGGGAGATCTGCACGCTCAGGGGAACGAGAAGCGGCATAAACGGAAAAGCTCGGAGGTCCGCGCGGACTTCTCGGATCGGCGCCGGACCCCCCTCCCTGGCGCGCGGAGCGCGCCAGGGGCGGCGCCGGAGGCGCCGCTGGGGGGCCCCTGCGCCGATCCGAGGAATCCGCGCGGACCTCCGAGTTTTCATGTTTGTGTCACTTGTTGTTCCCCTAATGCTAGCTTCCCCCACCTGAGGGGGGGGCAGACCCACACCCAATTTTTGGGATGCTCCTGCTCTTTCCTTCTCTTCCTCTCATAGCTCTGTCCTTTGGGGATCGGCGGCATGCGGTAAGCCTCCTCGGCGAGGCAGTACAGCGTCGCACAATGAGCCATCTGACGTGGACGTCACGTCGTCGACTGACCAAATGGGTGGCAGGAGTGGGGCGTTCTGCCGCCGACCTCGCGCACCTCACGAGCGTCGCTCTCGCCTCCACATCGTGCATATGAAAGGGGCCCCAGAACACACAAATAAACACACATAATGCATATTTTGTGGGTTTTTGTCTTCCCCCCACTTCCTATATTTTCGCATATTTTCCTGGGGATCGACGATTAATTACGTCTGTGTGTTTTTTCCCCTCCTGACACATGTGCTGTGAAAATTGCCCTCACGCTTGGGACACGGGCACACTTTTCGCTCGCCGCCGCCTCGTCAACCGCGTGGTCACCGCGCAGACTCCGCCTGAAAGTGTCTTTCCCGCCTGAGCCCAGCGCATCTTCTCCACTGGCCCAATCATTGGGAGCAGGGCGGCGCGAGAGCCAACGAATTGTGGCCCTCGCCCGAGCCCCGTGCAGAGTTCGCCTGGAAGTGGCGTTCCCGCTCCGTCGCGGCACATATGTTTCGCCCGCCGAGTCGCGGGAAACCGGCAGCGGCAACGGGGCCGCGCAAGAGCGGGCGAAATACAGATCTCGCCCAAGCGCCGCGCAGATGTTGTGTGAAAGTGGCAGTGCTGCTTCGCCGCGTCGCATGTTTCGTCTTCGCCGTTATCACACGAAATTTGGCCGCGTGAGAGAGCAAACACCAGGCCGAATCGTCGGAATGTATGAATCGAATTGGATGGGGCCAGCCAGAGCCGATCTCGAATCGGACCGAACGGATCGAAACGAACCCTGGAATGGGCGGGGCCTGCCAACTCGTCCGGCCTGGCCGCCCTGACTCATGCTTCTGCTCCTCCTGCTTTCCTTATTGCTTCCTGCATCTCCTGCTGCTGCCACCACCGCTGCCAACACAATTCCCGCGTGCTCTTGTAGCTCCTGCTCCGTGCTGCTCCTCTGCATCCCCCCCTTCCTCGCCCTCACCCTGCTCCTCCTCCTCCTCCTCCTCCTCCTCCTCCTCCTCCTCCTCGTCGACGCAGTCCTCCTACTCTCCTCGTCGCGCCCTTCTCGTCCCCACCTTGTTCATATACGCATCGTCGCGGTCGTTATCCTCATCGTCCACCCCCTCGCACTGACCGAAGGCCCCCCCACTCCGAGACCAGCGCACCACGCCCTCCTCGGGCGCGCCCCTGCCTGGGGGCCGAGGCGGCGCTGGCCACCTGGGGAGAGGGCCTTCTCCTCGCGCTCACCGCCCCTGCAGGGTTCGGGTCGGGCGAAAGGGGGGGATAGCAAAGGGCAGGTTTGAGAATCAGCTCACGCAGCTGATTTTCCCGGCGCCTCCCGGCGCCGGAGGCGGCTGTGTGTCGAGGAGTGGGCGGCACCGGAGGCGGCTGTGTGAGGCCGAAACCGGCTGCGTGCAGCAAATTTCGTAACCCCCCCTTTCCCCATCCCCCCCTTTCGTCCGGCCCGAAGGGTGGCGAGGGCAAGGGGAGTGAGGAGGGACGGCAGGGTGGAGCGAGACAGGGGGGGCCAGAGGAGAGCGGGAGGGGCAGGGGCCGGGCCAGGAGGACCACGCCACGTCGCCGCTGCAGCGGCGATGCGCCGCCGATGCCTCGGTGCTGCATCGGCGACGGCGGCGATGTATCGGCGACGTCGGCGTGAAGGACATCGGGCTCCGCGTCCAGCCGCACTGGCGAGGCATCGGCGATGCGGCATGAGCCTCCGACCCCACCTACAGCGGGGGCCCGACCACAAGTAGCCTTCCACGAGGGACCCAACGCTGAGACCCCGGGAGTCAATGTCTCTTTTGTTTGGTGTGGGAACGCCACCCTCTCCACAGCAACACCGTCGCCTACCAAGACACCCGGGGCACCCTGGAGGCGAGCGGAGTGCTTCTTGGCATGGGTTTCCACTCTACCCGGGGAATCGGGGGCGGGCGTGCAAGAGAGGGGGGGGGGCGTAACTCATGGCCAGCGGCACGTTCGCGGCCCAAGGGGGGGGGCCAGGGACGTAATAAGAGAAGAGGAGGCGCCATGAGATCTGGGGAAATGTCGTGGCCCACGCCATGATGTCCATCCCCCCTAGTCATCACCCCCCCCCTCTTTGCCGCCCCCGAGGGGAGGAAAGCAGGAGGCTGTTGGGACTTGCCCAGGGAGGGCGCCGCAGCGAGCTCCCCCCAGGCAGGGGCCACCTGTGCGAAGCAGGGCTGGGTGGGGTTTCCCCCTCCACCACGCATGCATTGTGGCCCGTCCAGAAGAGACCTTCCGCAAGAAACCCAACCCTGAGACACCAGGACGTCCATCGGTGTTTGGCCTGGGAACGCCACGCCTTCCACAGCAGAACCAAAGCATGACGGTTCCACGGTGTGGGAACGTCATGCTTTCCATCGCAAAACCATCGAAACCCAGGAACCCCAGGGCACCCTGGAGGCGAACAGGGTGTTTCCTGGCATGGGCCCCCCACCGCAGTGGAGGTGGGGGCGAGGGAGAGGCGGCTGCACGCGTGGGTGGCCCCTGGCTGCGCGCACCAGGGGGTGGGCGGAAGGCTTCTTAGAAGCAGGCTGCTTCTAAGAAGCCTTCCCCTATCCGCCTTACCCCCCTCTGCGCGCGGCGGAGGCCCTCGGCAAGAGTGACCTCTGTTGCGCGGTTTCTCGGTGGCCGCGGGGGCCCGAACACAAGCGCGCGAGACGCGACTGTGGCATCGCAGTTCTGCGATCGGGGGACCCCGAAGGGCCCACACCAAAGGTCACTCTGGCGAAGGGACACCCTTCGGTATAGCCGAGAGAAGGGAAGGCGAAGAGATTTCCCCTCCCCTGGCGTAGCATGTGTAGTGTTTCAGCGAAGTCGGCCCCGTGGCTGTCATTTCCGAGGCTGGAAGCCTGTCGTCGCAATCTTTTGTACGTCGCCTGGATCCGAAAGCTGGGCGAGGGGGAGGGGGAGAGGGGGGGCGGGCAAGATAGGTGCGTTCGCGTCATATCTGACGTCCTACCCCTCCCTCCCATCCCTTACCATGGCGCAGATCCCCTCTCTACTCGCACAGTCGGATGTCGAGCAGGGCAATGGTCCCGAAAGGGTACGCGATGCATTGTAGAGCACGGCATGACATGGCGCAGAAGAGCACCGCAAAGCGTAGTATCAACCTAGCATTGCATTGCATGCCGTGGCATGGCACGGGAAATGACGCCAGCGCTGCAGCGGGAGCACGAGTCGAAACGAGCGGAAGCGCGGAAATGATGCCAGCGCTGCAGCGGGAGCACGATTCGGAACGAGCGGAAGCACGGAACTGAGGCCAGCGCTGCAGCGGGAGCACGATTCGGAACGAGCGGGGCCCGAAAATGAGGCTGGCGCCTCAACGAGAGCAGCATTTTGGGAAAAATGCAGGCGAACACCCAGCCCCGGGGAAACCTGTGTGTAAAAAAACAATACGCGGGGGGAGGGGGGTCGAGCACTTTCAAACCGTCATCAGGGGAAGAGGGAGAGTAGTATTCATATGGAGTAATTGTTAATGAGGGAGGGGGATGGAGTGGGGGATAGGGGTAGAGGGCAAGCTAGGTGCGCTCGCGTCATACCTGTCGTCTTCCCCTCCCTCCCAACCCTTGCCATGGCGCGGATCTCCCCTTTCTGCGCACAAGCTGATGCCGAGCAAGGCAATGATCCCGAGAGGGTTTGCGATGCATGGTGAAGCTCGGCGTAGCATGGATGGAGACGGGGAGCGGGAGAGGGGGAGGGGGTGGGGGGAGGGGGAGGGGGCAAGCTAGGTGCGCTCGCGTCATATCTGACGTCCTACCCCTCTCTCCCATCCCTTACCATGGCGCTGATTTTCTCTATCCGCGGACGCGTGTCGTAGCGGACCTGTGGTTCCGCGCGCGCGTGCGTAGTGGGTGGTGGTG
>CAUYUJ010004972.1:62500-65288 GCA_963575745.1 Prorocentrum cordatum | reverse complement strand
GGATCTTGGAGGAAGCAGCAAAAAGACCCCCCAAAAAATACCCCCCAAAAAAACGCTCAAACATGGTCAAAACATAGCCCCCAAACTATGTTGTGCTACTATTTTCGAATACATAGCCCCTCTCCAACGAAAAGGGTTCTTTCTTTGGAGCCCCGACGGTATGTTGTGCTACTATGTTCGAAGATCCCCCCTGCAGAGGGACGGGCCCGACTTTGACCCTCGCCCTCATCGTGGCCCTCCCTCGCGGGGGGGGCATGCTCCGCGGGTGGTGCCAGTGCCGTCTGGCTCGTGCCTCCGCTCGGAGCGCGGCGCGGAGAAAAGGAGGAGGCGGAGGGAGAGAGAGGACCTCGTTAGCAGCCTCGAAAGTATCCCTATCCCTGAGATTGACACGCCAAAAGGCGATGACAGTCTTAGGGCTTCGCCCTCCAAAAATAAGGGGATCCCTAAGACTGGCATCGTGATAAGGAGGTGCCCAGCATAGGGTTAGGGATAACCCCTAACTGCGGATAATAAACCCTAAGGGATAATAAAGTTCGGGGTTTTCGGGGGGGTAATAAAAGTTGCCCGCCAGAGCCAGCATAAAAAGATATCAAGAGGAAAAAGCCAAAGATATCTTCAGGATTGTCTCGGTTGAGACATCCTCAACGAATTGCTTGTTTCGCTTGAGACATCCTCGAAATATTTGTCTGTTTTGCTTGAGACATCTTCAAATGATTGCTGATTTCGCTTGAGACATCCTTGAGGGAGGAAGAGGAGAAAGAGCAAGAGGAGGAGTGGAGAAGGAGATAGCAAAAATCCAAAGTTTAAAACTTATTAGATTTAATGTGTAAACGCTTTATGAAAATTAAAATTTTCATCTGCTTGTGTAGGGTAGCTCACGTGCCTCGTTTTCCCAGGATAATCAACCCCAGCGATAAACAAGTTCAGGGCGCCAGGGGGAGGAGGAGGAGAAAGAGGTAGAGAGACAGAGAGACAGAGAGACAGAGAAAGAAAGAAAGAGAGACAGAAAGAGCTACAAAGAGACAGAAGGACATCGGTTTCGCTTGAGACATCCTTGAGGGAGGAGGAGGAGGAGAAAGAGCAAGAGGAGGAGAGGAGAAGGAGATAGCAAAAATCAAAAGTTTAAAACGTATTAGATTTAATGTGTATAGTGTAAACGCATGATGAAAATCAAAATTTTCATCTGCTTGTGTAGAGT
The DNA here is from genome assembly GCA_963575745.1 of Prorocentrum cordatum. Lineage (NCBI taxonomy): Eukaryota > Dinophyceae > Prorocentrales > Prorocentraceae > Prorocentrum > Prorocentrum cordatum. The sequence continues at coordinate 64,090 of CAUYUJ010004972.1, read as the reverse complement.
AGCTCACGTGCCTCATTTTCACCGGATGATCAACCCCAGCGATAAACAAGTTCAGGGCGCCAGAGGGAGGAGGAGGAGAAAGAGATAGAGAGACAGAGAGAGAGAGACAGAGAAAGAAAGAAAGAGAGACAGAAATAACTACAAAGAGACAGAAGGACATTGGTTTCGCTTGAGACATCCTGAAACAACGTGTTCGCTTCGCTTGATGTTGTTATCTCAACATGAGAAGGAAGTAACCTCGATGGCGAACTTTTCCCGTGATAATGAGGTTCGGCCTCCGCGCCCCCGCGCCCCCGACCAAACTCTGATTGGTCGACGATAATAATATATATATATATATATATATTAGAAAAGAAAAAAACTACTTAAGGGGGGGGGACATTATTATCCTGGGCATGGGGTTATGTTCCAGGCTGGTAACCTCGGCCTCATGTCGGATCGCGACTCGGCGGCGGAGGCGGAGGAGGACGACGAGGGGAGAGGAAGGCCTCTGATCATCACCTCATCCAGGACCACCAGGAGCCTCGCCCCTCCTCCCTCCCCCGCCCCGCCCCGAGGCAAGGAGGAGGCTCCTGCATTTGGCCCTTCTGCCGCAGCAGCTCGGTGAGCTCCGCCTGGTGCTTCCGCGCCAGCTCGCGGCCACCCTGGCGGGGCGGGGGTCCGCTGCGAGCCGCCGGCGCCACCCCCCCCACCAGAAAAAGTGTCGGTGCCCCGCAGTCACGAGTGACGAACATGCCCAGATCCATTGTCTCGCGGTCTGGGCACCAAGGCGCGATCCCATCCCACGGGTCGATTCCGCGCGGGCCATCCGCGCAAGGCCGCCCTGTATCCAGGGGATCCAGACTGCAGGGCCGTGGATGCGGTTATGCTTCCCGCCCCCGACGCACGGCTGGAAATCTCAAGTCGATGTTCAAAAGGTGGCAGGCCGATTCCTTCGAACCTACGATCATGCGGAGAGGACACATATCTGCCGCCACCCAGCCCTCGAGAGCCCATTTCGGGTCCAAATCTTGGAGGACGTCGGCCCCGATGGTCAAGCCAGGAGACGTATCCGCTCAGATGTGGGCCTCCTCCCGTCCGCCAGGCGCTCCACCTGGGGCTCGCCATAATCGCTCCAGCGGGGGGGGAAAGTTTGGCTTCGATGGCAGCAGCACGGAGAAGCCTGTGGGGCAGCGACAGCTCTGCCGGACGAGTGGGACAGCAGACATACGATGATGGCTGATGGCGACCTCAGCCGGAATGAAGTTGGGAGGTTCCCCACGAGGAAAACGAATAAGAAGGAAGGGTGAGACGAGTTAGCGAGGATGAGGGGGACAAACTGCATGCCTCAACTGCAACAAGTGGCAACGTGACTGAATATTTCGCACGCCACCTCTCCCTTCCTCGTCTTCTTCTCTTCCTCGTCGACGTCCTCCTCCATCCTCACGCTCCCGCAAGACCATCATCCCCCCCACCATCATCAGCATCTCATCAGCATCACCCACATCAGCATTACCACCATCATCATCACCACCACCACTACCATCACCACCACCACCACCACCACCACAACCATCATCATCATCATCATCATCATCATCATCATCAGCA
>CAUYUJ010004972.1:40000-60000 GCA_963575745.1 Prorocentrum cordatum | reverse complement strand
CTGCTTCGAGAGAAGCGAGGAGATGGCAGCGGCAGCAGTAGGGGGAGCGGGAGGAGGGGCATCACTGGCCGCGTGGCCTTTCCGTGTTCTGACTCCCGCCTCCTGCTCGCGAGCGGCTGCCACGCTGTCCAGCGCAGCACGTAATAGTAACAATCGTACCTGCTGTGCCGGTCACTCGTGCACCAGGACCCTCGCGCGCACCTCCCGCGGCCGCCCCGCGTCGTCGGCGGCCGCGCAGGCGAGCTCGCCCGCTACGGCCCTGCCGCGGACCAAGAGCGAGGTGCCCCGCCCCTCGACAACGTCCAGGGCCGATAGGTGGGAGTGGGTCCGTGACGACACGACCCTCGGCAACATTCCTCGTAACGCCCCAAGTCGACGATGTCGCCGCGTGGCTCACGATGGGTGCCTGCGTACCAAGCCCTCACCGCGTTGTCGCAGTCGGACACGAATACGACGTCGCCTCGCGAGGCCCACGCACCCACGGCCAGCGCTTTGAGCTCTCCTCGTTTTGAGCTCAACGCCCGCACAGCCTAGGAGAAAAAGGCACAGCAGCGGCGGCTGGGAAACCACTGCTGGCAGTGAGGGAGACCTCACTGACCGAAAGAGTACCTCCAGCAGCCCCATGGACTAGGAGGCACTGGCCACACGACGGACGACCGCCCCGTGGCCAGAGCAAGAGAAAAACAGCCCAGCGCCTCAGCAGGGCATACGGACGGGGAGAGCAATTCCTTCCCCGTGCCTGCCGCGCAACCTGTACAGTAAGGTTGGCGGCCCCCTGAGCAGCTGTCATCGCAGGGGGGACATCACCCCACAGCCGTGCGACAGGGGGCGAGGACACCACTGGGCAGTGAAAAGGACGACGATCACCCTGCGCCTGGGATGATCGCCGCCGCCCGCGCGCGCAGCGCCCGCCGCCACCACTCTTCCTCCACTTCGTCCGAGAGACGGCCGCCGGGGAGGGGGGCAGCAGCAGCAGCAGCAGCCCCAGCACAAGCAGCTCCACCAGGAACCGCCGCGGCAAGGCGCACCGCCTCCACGGCGGGCGCCGCGCGGCGCGCGGGGAGCTGGTCGGCCCAGCTGCCGTCCTGTAGGGGCGAGGTCGGGGCCACGACGCCCTCGACCTGCGAGCCCGCGGCAACAGCAGGCGAGGGCGGCGGCACGCCCGAAGCGGCGGCAGCAGCAGCAGACTGCTCCGCCGCAGCGGGTGGCGAAGGCCGCACCAGGCCGTCGGCCCAGGCGTCTTCGAACATCGCGTTGTCGTCAGCGGCCTCCACGGCGGCTCGAACAGGCCGAGGGCACGCACCAGCAGCAGCAGCAGCAGCAGCAGCAGCAGCAGCAGCAGGACCCGTCACGACTGCGGCGCCCTCGAACGCCGCGCCAGCAGCAGGGAGCGCCTCCGCGGCACGCCGCTCCGCGAGGCGGCGGCGTCTGCGCCTCCGCCGTTCCGCCGTGGCCGCGGAGGCGGCAGGCGGTGCAGCAGGAGGCGCGCGAGCATCAGGGGCAGAAGCAGCGTCACGCGCGGCCGCCGCCGTCGGCGCGTCCCCGCACGCAAAAAGCGTGGCGGAGATAGCCGGCCGCGCGACGGTGGCGACAGTGCGCCGCGGCGCCCCGGCGGCGACCGCGGCCCGGACGGCGGCCTCGACCAGGAAGGCGCCGAGCTGGGCCGAGGGAACCCGACATTCCGCAGCCGCGCCTCGCCGAGGAGGGGGCGCGCCCGGGCGAGGCCACAAACGCTTCGTGGCAGAAGGATTGAGCCAAAATGGCTTGAGCCAAAATGGCTAAGGATTTTGAGTTCTCCTCGAGCCACCGTCTGGCGTGAGCCCGAAAAAGGGGGAGAGAGAGAGAGAGGGGAGCAATAAACTGCGAGATGGGGCCATCCGCGGGGACGAGTGAGGGATGCCACCCAGGGCACCGACTCAGCTGGAATGGAAGGCAGACTGGGGAATAGGGTGCGCCAAAATGGGGGGTGTAACCGGGTGCGGGCTGTGCCATGTGTATCTCCCTATGGGGCTACGGGAGGTACAAGGGGTGCGCCGGAATAGGGTGTGGAGCCACATGCGAACTGCGCCACTGGGACCTTCGGTAAGGTTACATGTGAGGCCACGACACGTGTGAAGGGTGCGCCGAAATAAGGGGTGGAACCGCTTGCGGACTTGGCCACCGTGGCCTTCGGTGGAGCTCCCTCTTGGGCCACGAACCGTGTGAGGGGCATGCCGACATGTGCATGCGGAGGGCAGAGGCAGGGAGGGAAGGAGGAAGAAGGGGGAGGAGAAAGGAGGAAGGGAAGACGCGGCGCTGCTAATTCAAACCGAGGACCCAACAATACAGGATGGCTGGGAAAAAAGCTCCCAGAGAACTACAACAACAAGCATACTGGAATGGACAGCGGGCCCAGCTCAGAAAGCATGGAGGCATGTGGCACCGTCTTTGGGAAGACCCGCGCAGACCTCGTTGCGCTCCCCTGGTGTCCCAAGAAGCATCTCGAGGCTCCCCGAAGCCCCGTGAGTCTGAGACACCCGAGGCTGCTGGATCCACCTGCGTGGAGGATCCCCGCACTCGTGGTCTGATCCCTCGAGGAGGCCCAATGGCTCTGCGCCACCCCTCCCTGGGAGACCCGAAGGAAGGCCATCGGAGGTTCTTGGCTGCTCGCTGGAGGCCCCTGGCGGGGCGACAAGAGGAGGCGGAGGTGAAGGAGGATGGCCCGACCTCTGCCGTTCCTGGCCTTCGACCTGGCATTGGAGACGGCCCTGCTCGATGCGGCGCAGCACCTCCTCCTCCTCTTCCTCCTCCTCCTCCTCCTCCTCCTCCTCCTCCCCCTCCTCCTCCTCTTCTCATGCATCCTCCTCCTCCTCCTCCTCCTCCTCCTCCTCCTCCTCCTCCTCCTCCTCCTCCTCCTCCTCCTCCTCCTGTTCCTTCTCATCCTCCTCTTCACGTTGCTCTTCTTCCTCTTCCTGCTCCTCGTGTGGCGGCGGGGGGGGGCGCCCTGAGCACGGCCCGCAGGAACTGGCCGCAGCGCCGGTTCCAGTGCCAGGCCTTGTAGCTGGCCTCGCGCCGGGGGCGGGGCGTCGACCTGCCCCACGGGAGTGTCCTGCATCTGCCCCCGCGACGTCCGTGTCAGGGCGGGGGGCTGGCCTCCATGGCAGGGTGATGGCAACGTCGCGGTGGTGTACTCTGCGCCACGATTATATATATATATATATATATATATATATATATATATATATATATATATATATATATATATATATATATATATATATATACGCAGGCGCCCTCCGACAAACTGGACATGCACCTTCGGGGAAGGGACAGTATAAAAAGTCGTTGGTTCCAAGGTGTGATTTACATACACCGCCGCCTTCCTCTGAGGCCGAGGAACAATCCAGTGGAGGGTGTCTGCGTATTTGTTGTGGCGGATGTACTACGATTTCCTGGGATCGAGGAAGAAGTGGTCGGCCTCTCGTTCGGCAGCGGGGCCCCAGGATAATGTTGGATGTAAGGTAAGTTTCAGAATCGCTGATGCATCTCTCATCCGTACTGATACCAGGGAGCCCACATGGGGCTCGCATCAGAAAGTGGCATTCCGCCCAAGACGTCCTTAAATAATGTTTGTGGTCGTCCTGCTGGGCGATCAGAATGTTTGCTAGGCCATCAGAGAATGAAGATTTCGCTCGGGACTTCTTCGCCAACAAAATATGGTTGCTGTTCTTGGCGCCGATTCCACGTTGGACTTCCTCCGTCAAGATTCAACATTTCCAGTCGGTTCCCCGACCTCGGTGCCGATCGCCAGCTTTGAACCCGGGGGTGGTAGCAGTAGTGATGGTAGTAGAACGTCTAGCAGTGGCAGGAACACCAGTAAAGGCCACGACGGCGAGGACGACGACGACAACAGCCAACGGCGACGACAAAAACAACGACAATGACAACGACGACGACGACGACGACGACCGGCTGACACGGAGACGACGACGACGACGACGACGACGACGACGACGACCAGCGGAAACAATAACACTTGGCGACGACGACGACGACGACGACGACGACGACGACCGGGGGCAACGACAAATAGTACTGGAAGCACACGTAGAAGTCGCAGTAACAGTACGAAGGGCAATGGTAAGAGTATAAGTTGTAGCAACAATATCACTTTTTCCTCCAACAATGTTTGCACTCATGGTCTCTCACTTGTTCTTCAAGGTAACTGAGCCGGCCACGCCGCCCATCGCCGTCGTCACCGCTAGGCCCCAGGGCCGCCCGTCGCCGACCGTCGCCGCTCGTCGCAGCCCGTCGCGGCAGCCGCCGCTGGGCCCCAGGGCCGCCTGTCGCCGCCCGTCGCCGCCCGTCGCCGCCGTCGCCGCTGGGCCCGAGTGCCGCCCGTCGCCGCCCGTCGCCGCCCGCTGCTTTGCATCGCTGTGCGTTGCCAGTCGTTGCATGACATTGCTTCGCATGGCTGCGCGTCGCTTAGCATTCCGGGCACAGAACTGCCTGTGCGATACTTCTGCGGAGACGGATCGGCAACGCCATGTATTCTGAAGCTGGGACACATGGGGGGCCGAAGAGGGAGCGGCGGGCGAGGACCAGCAAAGGAGAGAGGGGAAGAAAACGCGTTCAGAAGGGTTTTGAAACCCGTGTTCGACGCGACGACCTCAGCCTCGAAGGCGCTGTTGCTGGATGTATACTCCCCCAGTAGCCATGAGGGCGCCCCCGCCGTCATTCATGTCCACGAGAGCGTACGCACAGGTTCGGATGCCAGCCACGAGCCCACCGTCGCAGCAAGACGTCGAACATGATGGGTCGCTTTGGACGGACGAGAGTTCCTGCCTGGACCACGGCACCTCGCTCTCGGGAACGTGGTTGGCAATGTGGTCGGCAACGTTGTTGTGCTGGCGTGGCTGCCGCTGCATTGTGAGGGCTGTGGGGGCTTGACGTTTCCAGCCTCCCGCTGATGAAAAAACGAAGTTGCGGAAAATCCGCACAAAAACCGGACGGTATGAGCCAGCTGCCAGCACTGCGTGACCATTGACCAAGTCGGGCACGGTCTGGTTGTGTCGACGCGACCATGATTCGCCGTCCACCAAGGTCCCCGCTGTTCGTCCGCAGGGTGCTGGCACAACGCGGGGGCGTTGTCCTCTGTGTGGGCGGTGCGTTCTTCCCCTCGCCGTTTCGTGCCTGAACCACTCGGGAAGGATGGTTTGGGGAGGTGTCAGGCTGCGCACAGATTCTCTGCGAACTGATTGCAGTTCTCCATCCAATCCTTGAGCGTATCGCACGTGCGCAACAACTCCCGCCAATGCAACACGAAACCGATACAAAAGGGGGCGTCCTAATGGGATCGCACTGCGCCTCGGGGTTCGTGCACCAATCCTTCTCGTTGTGGCTGGCTTGCAGAACACGCGGTAGGGAGGGTCTGCCACTCGGGCGTGTCACAGAATCGCCGCGCCATGGCAAATTGACGACCCCGTCGAGAATGGTCCAAACATACGGACTTGATCACGGCTTGCATTACACGCAAACGCAGCGCTTCAACGGAACATGAGTCGAATCATCGATGGATTTGGGCTGTGGATCTTTGCGTGTACCCCACTTGCCCTTCCCCTGGCCTCCGTCTCAACTTCACCATGCGACGTACGTGATGCAATGCCCAAGACCGGACGCGACGCAATACAGTATGAGTTATGCATGTCGAAGACGCAGGGAGCTGCAGATGTCGACCATGGTGCTTGACGCCATGCGTGAAATTGCTCCTTCATGGTGGCCTTTGATAAAAAATGATGACAACGTTTGCGACCGATAGTCCGTACTCCATGCTCGGGGTGGTCGCGCCGACGCTGTCGGCACAAGTGCCGAGCACCGGCATGCTCCCGACGTTATCATAGACAAGCTAACCTCCATGTTGGTGAACAGTGCGGGGTGGGTCATAGGGCTGGGCTCCAGCCGACATGCACTGCAGGGAGGATTGTTTCCAGCGTAGGCGGAGCGTGCCGATTGCGTCTGTTAGCTCTTGCGTCATTGTATTGCAGAGAGTTGCTTCTCATCGCGTCAAAGTGCTTCGCAATGTGTCGCATTGTTTTGTACTGGCTCGCATGTGTTTGCATTGTTTTGCACTTCTCTGCATTACGTTTAATCGTTTTTTGCAATCCTTTGCATCGGATTCAACTGTTGCGTTGCATCGCTGTGCGTTGCTGTGCATTGCTGCGCATTGCTTGGTATTGCTTTGCATTGATTTGCATTGTGTTGCAGTGCTGTGCACTGTTTTGCATTGCTTTGAACTGCTTTGCACTGCTTTGCATCGGGTTCACTTGTTGTTTTGCATTGCTCTGCGTTGCTGAGTGTTGCCTTGCATTACACTGGTTTGCTTTGCTCTTTGCATTGGTTTGCATCGATTTGCATGGCTTTGCATTGTATTGCATTGCGGTGCGTTGATGTGCGTTGTGTTGCGTTGCTTTGCATTGCGTTGCATAGCTCTGCATTGTGTTGCACTGCTTTGCATTGCTGTGCCTTCCTCTGCAGAGCATTACATTGCATCGCGTTGCACTGATCGGTGCGCATTGCGTTGCATCGCGTTCGATTGGTTGGCATCACGGTGCGTTGCGTTGACTTGATATGAATTGCTTTGCATTGCTTCGAAGTGCTTGGTGTTGATTGGTATTGCTTCCAATTGCTGCGCATAGCATTGCACTGCTTTGCGTTGCGTCGCATGTCGTTGCAGTGTGTTGCATCGTCGTGCATTGTTGCGCAGTACATTACATTGCGTTGCTATGTTATGCATTGCTTTGCATCGCATTCAACTGCTTGGAATTACATTGCATTGTTTCGGCAGGATTTGCAATGCTTAGCATTGGGCTGAATTGCTTTGCAAACATCGCGGTGCATGTCGTTACAGTGCTTTACACGTCGTTTTGCATTGCATTGCTTTGCATGGATTTGCATTGCGTCGCATTGATGTGAACTGCATTGCGTTGCTTTGCCTTGCAGTGCAATCGATCGCTTGCATTGCGTTGCAGTAGTGCGTTGCATTGCGCTGCAATGAGTTGCAATGATGTACAGTGATGGTCAGCGAGCTGCATAGATTTGCATTGTTTTGCATCGGATGCAACTGTTGCTCTGCATTGCCTTGCATTGCATGGCATTGCTTTGCATTGCTTTGCATTGCATTGCTTTGCACTGCGTTGCACTGCGTCACATGGCTGTGCATTGCTTTGCGCCACATGGTTACAAAACATGGATTGCATCACCTAGATTGCACCACACTGCTTTCACCACCTAAGCTGAACCGCACAGACTGCAGGTGCAAGAAGACACGGCTTGGGGTCTGCGCTGGCTAACATATTGTTATTAATGTCAGCACTTGGCTCCGACAAAAGATTCCTTAGAAAGTCTCACAGGGGAAGAGTTCGCAAGAGCACGCAATGTCCTCCTCTCTCCTCCTCACTCCTCCTCTCTCCTTCCTCGCCCCTTCTCCTCCGTAGCCATTTGGGCTCAAGCGGAGGCGCTCCTGGGAGCGCTGCGGCTGCGCCGTGCCCCGCGGGCGCGCGCGGTCATCACCCGACGGTGCGATGGGGCGCGGCGGGCGCGGCGGCCTCTCGGTCCGCCATGGCGCCGCGCTCGTCACGGGCGCATGGGTCGGCGAGGCCGCCGAGCTCCTGCTGCTCGTGCAGGCGGGGTGCTCAGAGACGGCGGCGGCGCCAGCGGACGGCGTGGCAGGGGCGGCGACGGCGGCTGCTCCTTGCCGCTCGGCGCTCGGCGCCCGCGCCCGTGCGGCGCCCGGAGCCTGCGCGGGGGCGGCAGCAGCCGGCGTGGCGGAGGCTGCGGCTGTGGCGCAGGCTGCGGCCCGGCCCGACTTGGGCGGCAACGCGCAGCAGCTGTTGGGAGCGGCGGCGGAGGTCGTGGCCATCTTCGGGGGCGCCACCTTGGCGGCGGGCCTGTCCCGCCTTCGGCGGCAGGGGAGGCGGCTTCCTTCCGACATCGAGCGCGGCTGCCGTGCGCTCGATGCGGCGGGGGCCCTCTTGCGCCACCATGGCGAAGGGGAGGCGGTCCTCGCGGAGGCGCGCGCTTGGCTGCAGGGAGGAGCCGCGCCCAAGCTCAAGGCCTCGGATGTTGCCCAGAACATCGGCTGCGAGCAGGAGGGCGGGAACTTCTCCGAGGGGCCGAAGCCACGTGCGCCGAGGAGTATGTCGGCCTGGCCTCGTCTGTGGTGAGGTCGCAGGTCTGGAGCAGCGACGTGGAGGACCCGCACCAGGAGAAGGGGCTGGAGCTGACCGATTGCGACGCGGAGCTCGGCGAGCAGTTCGCGGATCACTCGGTCGATCACGACGCGGAGGCCCAGGAGAGCTTCGACGACAAGGAGTTCGAGGGCCAGGGCGTGAAGGAGTACGCTGACTTGGACATTGGGGGCGTGGACGCGGATTCGCAGGAGGGGTCGCTCGTGGAGCCCTGGGCGTACATTGACGCCTTCTGCAAGCTCGAGGCCGAGCTCGCGACGAAGCGCAAGCTGCTGGACGAGATGGCTGTGGTGGTCATGGAGTTCCGCAGCACCGCGGGGCACCTCAAGTCCCAGAAGCACGAACTGGAGCAGATCGTGTGCGACGCGGAGCTCGGCGAGCAGTTCGCGGATCACTCGGTCGATCACGACGCGGAGGCCCAGGAGAGCTTCGACGAGAAGGAGTTCGAGGGCCAGAGCGTGAAGGAGGAGGAGAAGCGGATGGAGCTGACCGAGTGCGACGCGGATCTCGGCGAGCAGCTCGCGGACCACTCGGTCGATCACGACGCGGAGGCCCAGGAGAGCTTCGACGACAAGGAGTTCGAGGGCCAGGGCGTGAAGGAGTACGCTGACTTGGACATTGGGGGCGTGGACGCGGATTCGCAGGAGGGGTCGCTTGTGGAGCACTGGACGCACATCGACGCCTTCTGCAAGCACGAGGCCGATCTCGCGACGATGCGCAAGCTGCTGGACGAGATGGCTGAGGAGGTCATGGAGTCCCGCAGCACCGCGTGGTCCCTCAAGTCCCAGAAGCACGCACTGGAGCAGATCGTGTGCGACGCGGAGCCTGGCGCGGAGGAGCGGTGCCAGGCGGCGCACGGCGGGATGCTCAACGAGAGCGAGGTCGAGGCAGAGCTCGTGACGACGCGCAAGCTGCTGGACGAGATGGTAATGGAGGTCATGGAGACTAGCAGCATCGTGCGGTCCACCAAGCACCAGAAGCAGGACGAGTTCGAGGACGGGGTTAACAACGAGCGCGGCTTCGAGAAGTCCGTGCCGAAGGTGGCAGAGGAGTTCGAGGAGAAGAGCGGGAAGGCACTGTGCTGGCGCCCTGCGGTAGGTGATCGCGTCTGCCTTCCCGACGTGACGGCAACGCCGAGCCCGACGAAGACGGCCTGCTGTGCGTGCTCGTTGGCAGCCGTCGGAGGGGCTGCGTCGTCACGGCCCCCTCCGACGCAGTGCGACCCCCGCCACCCTCGACGACCTGACGGAGTGCTTACCCAGAGTCTCGCGGGCTGTGAGGCCAGCCGCCGAGGCTCGCGGTTTTGGAATGGGCCTCGCCGAAGGGCGGGGGCCCAGCCGACGGCAGGAGCACGGCCGCCGAGGTGCTGGGCGCGGCTCGAAATGCTGGGGCCTGGTGTGGGCCGTGGGGGCCTGGCCGTCGGGGCTTCTGCGGGGCGGCCGCTGGCGGCTGCTGGGGGCTCGGCTCCGCGGGGCGGCGGGTTGCTTGGCTATGGCCTCCCTCCTCGGGGGGCCATTGCCTGGGCGGCTTGCCTTTCGGGGTGTCCTCGGGCTCCTCGTCGCCGTCTCGGAGGGCCGCGGACGCGCCTCCGAGAAACCAACCTGGCTTTAGGCCCGTCCCTCACATCACACCTCGCCCCTCCTCCTCTCCAGGCGACGCTGAGGTGACCCCGAGGCCCAATATGATCCCGACACGGCCTCTTGATAGCCTCAGGTTGTCTATGGGGTGGCAAAGCTGATGAGCAGTGGGCGATGCCGAAATGGCCCGATCGCCAGACGATGGAACTAGGCGACTCCAAAACGACCCAGCGACGATCGCGTGATCCGAACATGACCAGGCGCGCTCTCATGATGACATGAAGACGATGCCAAAATGCGCCCAACACCGTTCGCAAGTAGGCAAGACGGCTCTGCGACCTGCATATCATGTCAAACTGATCTCAAGATGGCCCAACATGGCTTCAAGAAGTCCTCATGAGGGCTCCTCGGCGACCAAACGATTGCCTCAAGACGGCACCAACGCAGCCGGAGTCCTGCAACGGCCCGGGATTTTGGATTACCAAATTTTTACTTACCCAGGACGTAAGATTTCCTCTTGAGGTGCAAATGGTGATGATGAGTTGGACAGAATAGCATCGGCGCCGCCAAATGGACGGCGTCTGGACGAGCTGCGTGCAGCAACCGGAGGGAGAGATATGCATTCACGTTGAGTGGGGCACGCGCGCGAGGCAAATTAACAGGAGCGCGCGGGAGTGTTGAGGTGAGGATCCATCCTGGGAGCTAAATGACCGAACTCACTTCCCCCGTAGAATCTCAACACGGGCGGGTTCCGGTGTCCGCCGACTTCCTCCGGCTTCCCGTTTTAAGTTAATAATATAAATTTAAGACAGGGTAGAAATCGGATCCGCCGGAAAAAAAGGACCGAACACGGATCCAGAAAATCCGAAATCGGATCCGCGCGGACGGAAAGGATCCACCGAAACAAAAACCAAAACCACAATTGGATCCGCGCGAACTTTATGCGATCAGTCGGTGGTTGTTTCATGCGCGTCTCTGCTCAAGACTGCAAGCCGTCGTTCCGGGCCCAGGAGGAAAAAAAAACGTTTTGGGGATGTAGTGGGTCGGATTTACGTGGCGGGATACGAGAACGACCGGGATCTTAGGCTTACCATGTTTCTAATGGGTGGGATCTTGACGTGGCTGAACTGAACTTATGATATTATAAAGGACGGGGCTAGGCGGGATCCCGCCCGGCCCATGCAAGAAAACCACCTTGCTAGGCTTCTACGGGGGCATGGGGAGTTCGGCAGGCGCAACGTTACTTTCCGCCAGCTTCCGCCGTCCTCAATTTACTTCCGCCGCCTTCCGCGCGGCGAGCGCCTTCATGAAATTCGAGGAACTCCCATCGGGCCGATGTAGAGCTCATATCGTAACAGCAGTCGTAGAATTAGTACTAACACGAATACGAATAGAAATAGTAACGGTAGTAGCAGTATTCTTATGTGTAGTCGTACTGATACGCAGTACGTATTGCGCAGCACTAAGTACTAGAAAAAACAATCGTAGTGGAATACATATTCTCACACATTGTCAGATTTGCAATTCTAATCTTAATGGAGCTGGTAATCATAGTCGTGGTCGTTGTGGTAGTAGTACTGGTATTGATGTCACTCAAGTACTAGATAGTACTAGTAACACTGGTAGCTGTAGTGGTAGAGATGGCGGCAACAGGAATAGTAATAGAAGCAGCACTAGTAGAAGAAGAACCAGTAGTAAGAAGAATAACCATAAGAAAAACAATAGTAGTCGTAGCCGTTGTCGTAGTCGTAGTAGTGGCCGCAGTAGTGGCAGCATGCAGCAAGCACTACCAGGAGCAGCATGAGGAGCAGCAGGACGAGGAGAAGGAGCAGCAGGATGAGCAGCAGGAGAACAGGAGGGACCACCGGCAGGATCAGCAGAAGCACCAGCTGGAGGAACAGCAGGAAAGGGCAGCAAAGAGAATATACCGACGAAGAGCACGAGGACGAGCAGGAGAGGAGGAGCACCGGAGCAGCCGGAGGCGCAGCAAGAGCAGCAGCGGGGGGAGCAGGGCGGAGCACCAGAGCAGCAGGCAGGAGCAGCGGGAGAGAGCAGCAGGAGGAGCACTGCACCGGAGGAGGATCGCCGGGACGGCAGGAGCAGCAGGAGAATTGAGGGCGAGGAGGAGCAGGGGGAGGAGCACGAGCAGGAGGAGCACCCGAGGAGCAAGAGCGTGAGGAGGACCAGCAGCAGCAGGCAGCAGGAGCAGCGGGAGCAGCAGCATGAACAGGAAGGGCGCTTCAGCAGCAGGAGCACCAGGAGGAATAGCAGGAGGAGCAGCAGGAGCAGCTGAAGGAGCAGCAGGAGGAGCAACAGGAGAAGCAAGCACGAGGAGCAGCAGCAGCAGGAGGAGCAGCAGGAGCAGCAAGAGGTGCAGCAAGAGGACCAGCAGGAGGAGGAGGAGCAGCAGGAGCAGCAGCCGAAGGAGTAGCAGCCGGAGGGGCAGCAACCAGGAGGAGCAGCAGCTGGAGGACGAGCAAGAGCAATTACAGAAGTATCAACATGGGGGGCAGCAGGAAGAGCAGCAGGAGGACCAGCAGGAAGAGCATCGGAGGAGGAGCTCCTTATGGGGCCACGAAACGAATGAGAGGTGCGCCGAAGTGGGGCGTGTCACCATGCGGACGCAGCCGCTGGCGCCTTCGGTGGAGCTCCCGATGGGGCTACGAAACGTGTGAGGGGTGCACCGACATGGGGCGGGTCACAATGCGGACGTAGCCACTAGAGCCTTCGGTGGATATTCCTATTGCGCGACGACGCGTGTGAAGGGTGCGCCGAAATGAAAGAAGGAAGATGGTAAAGATAAAGAGGAGAGGAGGGGGAGGAGGAAGGAGACGCGCGGCTCTGAGAACCCAAAACGAGGATCCAACACACAGGCGGGCTGGGGAAAAAACACTCTCCATGCCATCCTCGAGGGGGAGGACAGCCAGCCTCAGCTGGGGCATCGATATGAATGGCACCCTGGGTGAACCCAATCTCTCGAGAGGGATGAGCCTCCCCAGGGGACAATGAAAACAAGCCCCCAGTTGTAGCTGGACTGAGGGCTGCGTCTACTTCAGTCTGACTATGTTTTGCCACACGGACTGCCTCAGCGCTGTCACGAGAGAGCAACACGCAGACAATGCACGAGGAGCAGAAGCTGACCGAAGGGGGCGGGTTCACAGGCGAGGGGAGGGAAAGGCCGTCTGCCCGCGCGGCCAGCAACAGGCAGCAGGAGGAAGACAAGGAGACAGGGAGATAAGTTCAGAGGGCATAAAAGGGGGAAAGGGACAGGGAGGGGGGGAGGTGAAAAGCGGACACTGCTACCCTTCACCGTCGCAGCGGGAAGAGGTCAGCACCTGCCCCGGTTCACCTTCGAACGTGGGGCGCGTGCTACGTGATTGAGCGCGTAGCTTTTCGGCCCAAGGGGCGACGCCCAAGCTTGAAACGGAGTGGACCTCCGAGGTGGCGGCCCACACGGTACAACAAAGTGCCTCATCAATGGATGCCGCCGTCGAACAAAAACAACAAGCCTGGCCTACGTCCTGCAGTTCAGCTGGAACAGCATTGAACGAGGAGCGCAGCCAAGCTCCCCCCAAGCCACGTGAAGATACTCCACTGGGGCGCTGGGGAGATCCATGAACACCGAGCCCCCTCTGAAACGGAAGGGCCAGGGAAGACTCGAAACATTCGGCTTATGGTTGGTAAGGTGCTGCGGAGATGTGGAATGGACTCAGGCGGGTGAGACCCGAGTACCCAAGTCAGCGGCAGCGTTGGTCTCAAAGGGAGCCGAAGGGAAGAAAGAGGGGGACGGGGAAGGAGATAGAGAGAGATAGAGAAAACAACAAAAAAAGATAGAGAGGCAGGGACAGGGAAGAGAGGAGAATGGGGGGGGCAAAGGGAGTGAGGAAAGGGGAAGGAAAAGAAGGGATTGGGAAAGGTGAGAAGGGAGAGGTGGGGACAGGGTAGCCAAAGAAAAACGACCTGTGCTCGCGCAGGCCTGATGCTGCACGTCTGGCCATCCCCCCTTCGCTCTGATGTGTGGTGCCATCCCGAACGGCAAGAGCAGCCAACGATGCTCGTACAACATCTGACCCCAGTAGACAGAAAGGGTGGGTCAAAGGTGGGGGGATGGGGTGGGGGAGAAGCAGTGCCCACGGGCACGACTTTTGCCGTTGTGGTGGGCGTTTTAAAACGACACCTGCTGTTGAGCTTTATGCATATCTCTGGTTGGGGTGGTACGATCCCTTTGTGACAACGGACCATCTACGATGAAGCTACGACTTCGATCCCGGCTGATATTTGATAGAGCCCTTCGAGCCCTTCTCATCCTCCTCGACACCCAGAGCTCGGTACAATCCAGACACACAACCTCTTTCGGTACCCTCCTCTCCCAGCGCCCGCTTACCCTGTCCTGCCCGGGGAGGGGAGCGCAGTCCTGGATCTTGGAGGCCGCGTTGTCCATCCGCATCACCAGGAGCGCGGCACGAAGGCCACGCCAGCACCGCTGGATACAGATCGCAGGCCCGACAGCCCTGGCAGAGGGAGGCTTTCAAGAGGGGGCGGAGGACAGTGACGACGACAGGAATGACGGCAGACACTAATCAAGACGATGGCATAACGTCATGGCTCTGGTAGGCTGTTGAAGAGAATGACGCTGCAGCGCGTGATGGCACTGACGATGAGCAATTGACACGAATGAGCCGCACATCCGAGTGACGACGCATCGTAGGATGAGGGTGAGGTTAGAGAGCCTGCAACGGTAAGGACAGAGAAGATCTGATAAACTGTTTTGGGACTACGATGGGGACGGGGAATATAATGCGAACAGCGATGAAGCTGGGCATGGGAATGGGGACAGGGACGGGACTGGGACGGGGTCAAGGACAAGGATGATGGTGATGATGATTATGGTGATGATGATTATGGTGATGATGATGCTGCTGATGATGATGCCGATGACGATGACGATGACGACGACGACGACGACGACGACGACGATGATAATGATGATGATGATGATGATGATGATGATGATGATGATGATGATGATGATGATGATGATGATGATGATGATGATGATGATGATGATGATGGCGATGGCGATGGCCATGGTGATGGAGATGGCGGTGGTGAAGATGGTGGTGGTGATGGTGATGGTGATGGTGATGGTGAAGGTGATGATGATTCTGATTATGATGATGATGACGACGATGGTGATAATGATGATGATGATGATCATCATCAGCATCGTTATCATTATGGTGGCGGTGGTGATGGTGGTGATGATGATGGTGATGGTGATGGTGATGGTGATGGTGATGGTGATGGTGATGGTGATGGTGATGGTGATGGTGATGGTGATGGTGATGGTGATGGTGATGGTGGTGGTGGTGGTGGTGGTGATGGTGGTGGTGATGATGGCGGTGGTGATGATGATGCTGATGCTGATGATGCTGACGATGATGATGGCCATGATCATGTTAATGGTGATGATATGCTGATGATGCAGGGTCAGGGCCACCGAGATATGCACGCATCGAATTTGAAGGAGAGCCTGCGCTCGCCCGACATGGAAACGAGCTCATCACGGATCGGGGCTCTGGTGCCCTTGGCCGCGCACGGAGGGGTCCCTCAGGCGCCGTCGCTCGCTGGACAAACCGAGGACATGATTCCAGCAACTCCCACGAGCGAATCTCCGCGGCTCGCTGCCCATCCCGAGGACAAGACCCCCCCCCTCCACGAGCGCATCACGCTGGCTCACCGGACAACCGAAGGCCCTCACACAAGCACGCTGATTTCGCCCAGGGGAGCCTCGCCCGCGCTGGCAGGGAAGGGCCCAGACTCCTCGCCACGCCAGCCGTCTGGCTGGAATTGTCAGGCCCCCTCCAGCCGATCCGAACCCCGAGGCACCCACGTGTCGCTTTCGGCGCCCACATGCCCAGGCTCTGCAAGAGGGCGGCATCCCATAGCAGAACGACCCCGCCTGTGACGTCGAAGCAGTCATGCTGCTTGACCAAGCCGCTGCACTGAGCCCCAAAAGCACCGCCGACAAGGGACCTGCGACACGGCCATCGGCTATCGGGCCGCTCCGCGCTCCACGCCCTCGACGTCAGTCGCAGCCAGGCCATCATCGGTCGCGCTGGGTCGCGCCAGGGCCCTTCAATAGGCGCTGCTGCGGCACACCTCGCTCGCCACTCCGCCGCCACTCCGAGCCCGCCTGAGTCCCGTGCCGGCGTGCGCCCGCGACCTGCCAGGGGCTCGCAGCCGAGACCCGGCTGCCGCTGAGGCCCCCGCCGCCTTTGCCGAGTGGGCTCTCCAGGTCCTCCGACGGACGCGTCTGGCAACAGGAAAAAAGGAAAGAGCGCCGTAAACAGAAACTGGTGGCGCTCCGCGCGGATCTCTTCGATCTGCGCCGGGCCCCCCGGAGCGCGCCAGGGGCGGCGCCGGGGGGCGCCGCTGGGGGAAGGCCCAGCGCAGGTCCAAGAAGTCCGCGCAGAGCGCCAAAGTTTCTGTTTGTGGCGCGTTCTACGGTTAGGTCGGGCGTGTCCCCCTGCAGGTGGATTTTCGACGAACATTTTTTTATCCCAAAAAATAGCCCAAAAGGGCAACAAAAAAACAAAAAATTGCCCCCAGACTATTATTGACTATTTTTGAAGTTTCCCCCTGTAGAGGGACAGACCCGACTTAATTCGGGCGTTGGCAGAACTGGGTTTAGTGGAACCTGGTTTAGTAATCTGTACCGGGGGCGCCCCCCCGCCCCATTTCCACTGACCGGAACTGCCGTCTTCCGAAAAACACCGGCTACGGCAAACCTTGGTTGAGTGAATCTGGCCAACTGAGCCCTACCACTGACCGGGTCCCCTCACCTGGGGTCCTGGCCATACCCGAACGGTCTGGACTCCGCGGAGTGATCCAGTGGATACGCTGTCGCTCGGAGGCGCCCTGCGCGGGGCATCCGCGGGAACTCGCCGCGCGTTACTCCAGATTTCGTAATAAAAGGGAGGGGGTCTGGACCCTCGACAAGCCATTTCAGACCCCCCCCGTGGGAGAACCCTCCAAAACATCGTCCCCAGACCCCCCCAGGCCCTCCAAGATAGCCTGGAAGAGACCCCCCCCCGAAATGAGACCCCCCTCCCTTTTATTACGAAATCTGCAGTACCCGATGAATCCTAAGGCAGCGGGCGGGCGGGCCCCGGCGGGCAGGCCCGGCGCGCGGGCCCGCACGGGCGGGGCGGGCGTGCGCAGATCTGCCTGGGCGAGCGGGGCCCCGCCGGGCGGCACCCGGCGGCGCCCGCCCGGGGCCCGCCCCGGGCGGGGGCCCCCCCCCGGGGGGCATGAGGCGGCCGGCGCCGCCGAGGCGCCAGGCGCTGTGCCTCCTCGCCCCGCGGCCCTCCCCCCCCCGAAGCTGCGGGGGGGGAGGGGGGGGGAGGTAGGGGAACGAAGAATGACAGAAAGAGAACAACTCGGAGGTCCGCGCGGATGTCTCGGATCGGCGCCGGGGCCCCCTGGCGGCGCCTCTGGCGCCGCCCCTGGCGCGCTCCGCGCGCCAGGGAGGGGGGTCCAGCGCCGATCCGAGAAATCCGCGCGGACCTACGTTTTCTTATGTTTCTGTCATTCTTCGTTCCCCTACCTCCCCCCCCCCCGCAGCTTCGGTGGCAACGCATGGGAGCCTCCCACGACATCTCGCTGGCTCTTGCGAGCCGGCGCTCCTCGACGCTGACCGAGACGCCACATCGGCGCCGATCGACGCCACTCGGCGCGCGGCTCGACGCCAGCCGACGCGGAATCGGCGCCGTCCCATCGGCGCCCCGATGCGAATCGACGCTGACGACAGCACCACGAAGGCACACGAGGCTCCCATGACTCGCTGCCAAACCCACCGCCGCAGGCCGCCCAAGGGCATCCGGCCCAGCCTGCCAGAGCGGATGGCCGCCGTGCAGGTGCGCACGCGCCGCTGCCGGCGCCGACCCGGCCCGCCGCGGGGAGGCCCCCGGAGCGGAGCAGAGCGGTGCGCCCGACGTGCGCCAGGCCGTCCAGACTGACCGCCTGCTTGCCACCCCGAGTGCAATCCACGGCAGGCGCCACCGCCACGGGCCGCTCCATGCGAGGCCAGGAGTGCTCATCCACCGCCAGGAGCAGCAATCCCCCAGGACCCCCCAGGGGGCGGCAGACATGGACACACTTTTTTGATCCGCGGGTCGAGAGCGCACCTCTTCCGGTCGAAGCTAAGCGGGCCGCGCACAGCTGTAATTGACAGAGGGGGGAAGGCAGAAGGAGCGGCCTCACGTCAAGGCCAGGAGAGGGCAAAGCCCCGGAATCAGGCGGTGCCGAAGACGATGTGCATGCAAAGGAACGCCTTGTACAGGAGCCCCGTGGCAAAGTACCGGAAGAAGCAAAATGCTGTGGTGGTGGTGCCGCCGTCAGCGGCGCACAGGCAGACATGGACACAGTCAGGCCCCGGGTGGGCGAGTGTAAGAGGGTCGGCCCGGACATCAGCTCGCCGCCCCAGAGTGCCCCGAGAAGCATCGCGCGCACCCGATCTGCCAGGGGGCGGCGTCGTTGCCGAACTCCTGCCCGGGTTGCTCCACCGACCACCGCGTCGCTCGGCAGCGGGCTGGGCGTCAGGGGCCCGCCCACGCGCCAGGCCAGCACGGCCTGCCTCGAGGGTGGGCGTCCGCGCCAGCCCGTTCCCGAGCGCACGGCGGCAGCGGGGGCACAGACTGACCCGAGCCAAGGTGGCGACATGGGAATGAGGACGGCGACGGAGGTGGGGATGGGGGCACGGGGAAGTCTGATGATGGCAACGCAGGTGGCGACCAAAGCGACAGATGCGGCTGAGAAGAGGAGGGGGCATGGCAGCGACGAGCTTGATCGAGCCACGAAACGAACCAACTAGCGGAATGACGAAGACACGTTGCACGAGAGAATGGCATGGAAAATAAGGAAAATGTAGAGCATGACCAAGCCATTGATTAGCATGGCGAAAGCGCTGATACGTCAAGGTCATCACGACGAGGGTCACAACGAAGACGATAAGACGAGGGCGCAAATTGCAGACGAGGGTGCAAATGTATCTTGTGAAAAGCAGCAAGACGTAGGAGAGAAAGGCGCAAACGCACGAACGCGCACACACACACACACACACACACACACATACGCGCGCACGCACGCATACACACACACATACACACACACACACACGCGCGCGCGCAAACGCACGAATGCACATAAACACACACACACACACACACACACACACACACACACACGCACACACACACACACACACGCACACGCAAGCGCACGAACGCACAAACACACACACACACACATACGAACACGCACGCGCACACACACACACACACACACACACACACACACACACACACACACACACACGCACACGCACACGCACACACACGCACACAAACGCACGAACACACACACACACACTCACACACACACACGCGAACGCGCGAACGCACACACACACACACATGCACACACACACACACACACACACGCACACGCACACGCACGCAAACGCTCGGACGCAAACACACACACACACACACACAAACACGCCCACACACACACACACACACATAAACTCACATACACACACGCAAACATACAAATGTACGTGCTACGGGCCGCCTGAGGATTATTGCGTGGCTGCGTTAAGGACCCCCTGGGGCTTCAGGCGCAAAGGGGGCCTGGTGGTTTTTAAGCGTGATCTTTTTCAGCTCCAGACTGGATGATTCGGCGGGCTTTCGGCCCTCCGAGGGTTTCATGCGTCTCTCTCTCTCTCTCTCGCTCTCTCTTCTGTGTGTTTTCGTTCGTAGCGCATTCCTCTTCCTCCTCATCCTTCTCCGTCTTCCTCCTCATCCTGTTCCCGATCATCCTCCTCTCCTCCTCCTCCTCCTCCTCCTCCTCGTCCTCCTCCGCCTCCTCCCCCTCTCCCCCTTTTCTGAAGGAATGCCAGAACTTTGGGAAAACCATTGGAAAAACCAAAAAAACCAAAGAAACCTAAGTGGTGGAAACGGAAAGTTTAGGAAACCCATTGGAAAAAACCAAAAAAAAAAAAAAGATTCCACAGAGAGTGCGGGCCTCCTCCTCCTCCTCCTCGTCCTCCTCCGCCTCCTCCCCCTCTCCCCCTTTTCTGAAGGAATGCCAGAACTTTGGGAAAACCATTGGAAAAACCAAAAAAAACAAAGAA
>CAUYUJ010004972.1:22500-35000 GCA_963575745.1 Prorocentrum cordatum | reverse complement strand
CCTCATCATCATCACCATCACCATCACCATCACCATCACCATCACCATCACCACCACCACCATCACCATCACCATCACCATCACTTCCATCATCAGCAGCATCATCATAATCAGCATCCTCCTCATCATCATCATCGGCGCGACCAACCTGGGCGCCGTAATTGGCCTCGCCGTCGTCATCGTCATCAACGTCTCAATGATGTAGCGCCCACCCGAATCACCGACTCGCACTGACGTGCCCGCGCGTCACCGCGACCTGCGAGACGCACTGGGAGGTCCCCAGCGGTCAGCGCCACCATGGCCGCGTCGGTCGCGCCACAGCTGGCCGCTCTGCGCACGAGCCTGCGCACGGTACCGCAGCCGCAACGGGGCGCCAACCAGCGCCAGGCAACCATCGCAATCTTCGGCGGCAACTCATGGGAGCCTCCCGTACCATCTTGTCAACTTTTGCGAATCGACGCCAATCGACGCTAAATCGACTCTAATCGAGACGAGCCGACGCTAGATCAGCGCTATCTCATCGACTCCCAGACGCTGATCGACGCTAGTCAACTCTAACCGACGCTAAAAACTGAATTACGAAATACACAAGGGCCCCATGATTTGCTACCGAAGCAGTCACCGGCGCAGGGGTTGTGCAGACCAGGATGCGGGCGGGTGGGCGAAATGATTGCAAGAGCAGTGGAGTTTACAAGTTCAAAATCGGCATGGCCAAACCTCCTTTTTGAAAGAGAATTCGGGTCTACCCCCCTCCCTCCCCCCGGGTTAACGGTACCCTTTTGTCGCACTGCATTGTGCAGTCGATTCTGAACAATCGTCCACCCTAAAAAGGAAAACGTGTCATCCCAACCTCATCGGTATCGACCACCCCCGCCATCCCCTGCACCAAACACTATGCGCGCACAATCGATCGTTCCTCAAAAGTCATCAAGTTTCAAAAACCCTCTGCAAAAAACATAACGCGCACGCCCGCGTCGCCGCGCGCGCATGCCGAAATCACTCAAAAACCGCCGGCTGCGTAAGGATATCACAACCAAGTGTCCGAAAAGCATATTCATAAAGAAATCAAGTTTCGCAACGCGGGTTTTCAAACAAACAATTGAGTTCGCGCTCCAACGGATTTTCCAGCAACCATGATTTTCAACATGTTCATAAAATGAAACTAAAAAGGGTTCACGCGCGCGCGTGTCAAAATCGTCCGAACGCCCTTGCGCGCGTGCTGTCGCGTGAAAGGTTTGCACCATATGGAACAAAGTGCACGCGCGCGTCGTCGCGCGCTTGCCGAAATCCTTGAAACAACTTTAGGTTTCGCCAGGAGTTCAAAACCGAATGCCCCGAAACCAGATATAGAATGGTATCGCAGCATCACTGTTCAAAAAGTGTGCGCTCGTGCTCTTGGAAGCTCTTCAGAATATCTGAAATATTTAAAAAGTTCATGAAATGATGTCACCGGGCTTCACGCGCGCCGCATATCGAAATCAGTCGAACGCCCATGCGCGCGTGCTGTGGAGGAGGCGATCCGTGCGAAAAAACCCCACGCAGCCACTTTCGCGCGTCGGCCGCGCGCGCATGTCGAATTCCTTCCAAAACCTTCATCACTGACGCGAGGGCACCGTCATCATCGTCGGCGTGATGAGCATCGGCGCCGTCACTGGCCGCGCCGTCGTCGCTGATAACATCACCATCACCATCGCTACTATCATCATCGCGCCTACTCTTGCGACGTTGCCATGATACCGCGCCCGCCCAACTCGCCGACTCGCACTGAAGCGCCCGCTGGGAAGCGCCAAGCGGTCAGCGCCACCGCGGCCGCGTCGGTCGCACCAAAGTAGCTGGCCGCTGCGTGCGCGTGCGCGCGCGGGCCGGCGCAGCCGCAGAGATGCGCCAACCACCGCCAAGCAGTCATCGCAATCGCAGCCGCACGGGTTTTGCAGACCAAGTTGAGGGTGGGCGGGTGGGGTGTTTGCAAGGGCGTGGAATATGTCAAGTCTTTTGTAAAGACAATTGCACCACATAGTTTCCCCTGTCTAACAAGATCCCCCCCAGCCCCCCTCAGGGGGGTTAGCGGAACGCTCTTTTCGCTTTGATAATTACATACGACCCTTCCCCGTTGTCCATCCCAACGATAAACTCACACCATCCCAGCGAAACCGGCCCCCGTTACCCCCCATCATCTGCAAAAGAACGATGCACGCACAATCGTTGATCACAAATCATAAATTTTATGACTTGCAAGAAATGGGACGAAGTGCACGCGCGCGCGTCGTCGCGCGCGCGTGTCGAAATTCGTTCAAAACCGGAGGTTTCGTAGGGATTTCAAAATCGAGCGTCAGATGTACCTGTATGAAAACATGGTTTGACAACACAGGGGCTTCAACGACAAAAGGTGTACGCCCGCGCTTTTGCAAATTCTCAGGAAGCCCATGGGTATGTCCAACAGTTTCATACACAAAAAACTGATACCAAACGGGTTTCACGCGGGCGCATGTCGAAATCGTCCGCACGCCCTTGCGCACGTGCTGCCGAAAGAGTCCATGGTGCAAAATTCGGACGAAAGAAATGCGCGCGCTGTCTGGCGCGCGTGCCGAAGCCCTTCAGAAACCTTAGTTCCGGAGAGAATTCAAAACCGAACGCCGCGAAACCACATGAAAAACAGATGGCTTCGTAACGACAGCTCTCAACAAAAAGCCTGCGATCGCGCTATTAGTCATGTTTAAGAAAACCATGGGTTGTCAACTGTCCCATGAAACTCAGCCAAAGCGTCTCGCGCTGCAAGCTGAAACCAATCGAACGCCCTTGCGACCGCGCTGGGGGGGCGCGGTCGGTCAAACAATACTACGCGGGCCACATCCGCGCGTCGGCCGCGCACATGTCGAACTTCTTCCAAGACCTTCACCACAGACGGCGAGGACGCCGTTATCGTCGTCGGCGCGATCAGCACCGGGGCAATCATTGGCCGTGCCGTCGACGCTGCCAACATCGTCAGCAACATCGCCACTATCATCATCGCGTCTATTGTTGTTGGCGTTGCCATGATACCACGCCCGACGAAGTCGCCGATTCGGACTGAAGTGCCCGCTGGAGAATGCCCAGCGGTCAGCGCCACCGCGGCCGCGCTGGTCGCGGCAAACTGGCCGTTGCGCGCGCGTGCATGCGCGGGCTGGCGCGGCCGGGGAGATGCACCAGCCAACACCAAGCAGCCATCGCAATCGCAGCCGCATGGGTTTTGCAAGCCAAGTTGCGGGCGGGTGGGTGGGATGATTGCGCGAGCGATGGGATAAACAACTTCAAATCGAGCGCTGGTGACTTGCACCACATAGATTGCACAATATAAATTCGAATTTCTGAAATAAACCTCCGATCAACCACCCCCCTGGCCAGGACTATCGCCGACCCCTGGGAATGTGAAATTTACATATGTTTCTGCCCCATCGTTCATTCGAAATATAAACCCAAACAATCCCAGTCAATCCTGTTCCAGACCACCACCCCCGCACCATCCAGTGCAAAACACACACACACACACACACACACTATGCGATCGTACTCGTGTATCAGAAACCGCTGGTTCTCGAAAAATCGTTGCAAACCCAATGACAGCGCGTACACGAGCGCGCGTCGTCGCGCGCGCATGCCGAAAAGATTCACAAACTGACGTTTCGCAAAAGTTTCAACAACAAACGCCTGGGAAACGTCCCAAAACCGCTGGTTTTGCAACATGGGCATTCAAAACATATACGTCCGCGGTCTTTCGAATTCTTGAGAAACCAAAAGTGTTTCAACCTGTACATTAAATTCTGACGTTGTACATAGATACAACACAAAACCGAAAAAAAAAACATCGAAATCATTCGGACGCCCTTTGTGCGTTCGGGGGGCACGAGCCCTGTCAGAAAATTCAACGCGGTCCATTAGCGCCAGTCGCCCGCGCGCGCATGTCGAAATCCACACAAAACCTCCATCGCCGACGCGTGGACACCATCATCGTCATCGGCGTGATCAGCATCGGCGCCGTCATTGGCCTTGCCGTCGTCATCGTCATTGTCGCCGCCACCACCGCAACAATCATCATCGTGTCTGCCGTTGTCGCCGTCGCCATGATACCGTGCCCGCGCGAGTCACCGACTCGCACTGAAGTGCCCGCACGTCATCGCGGCCTGCGGGACGCGCTGGGAAGTCCCCATCGGTCAGCGCCACCGCGGCCGCGACGGTCGCGCCAGACTAGCTGGCCGCCCTGCGCGCGAGCCTGTGCGCCGGAGCGAGGCGCCAGCCAGCGCCAAGCAGCCATCGCAATCGCAGCCGCATGGGTTTTGCCAACCAAGTTGCGGGAGAGTGGATGGACTGATTGCCCGAGCAGCGAAGTTGACAACTCATTGCGAACAAGAACTAACTGCACCACGTAGATTGCACAATATATGCTGTTGGGACCACACTGTGACGGGGTCCACGCTGGCTAACACAGAGAAGAAAAATGACGCGCACAATTAGGAAACGCAGACAGACATCCTCCTCGTCCTGCTGAATCCTCTTTCCTTTTCCTACACATCCTCCTCCCGAGGATCACAAAACATTTCAATGTTGACCCTGGCCAGTGACCCCTGCTCAGAGTTCGACTGAATGCTTATTGCGACTTGCGAAGCAGCGATGTCCCCCAAAAATAGTTTCCGAATGCGGGTGCCGATACGGGTTCCGTCTGAGGGCCAACGTCAGGGGTGGACCAGCTCAGGGAGTGCTGGGGGGGAATCGATCTGGAATCGTCGATACATCGCTGATAAATCGGCAATAGGCTTCCGATAGCGAAACGGCACGTTCCTGGGCGGGGTCGGGCATCGGGCCCTCATCGGCGACCCATGGGCGATTGGGGTTCAATGCACCCCGCCGTGAGCCTATCCCTCCTCCTTTAATGTTGCACCTCACCGTCGTCGCTTTACTCTACCAAATGGAACCGTCGCGGGGACATAAAAGAACGAAACGAAAGAGTCTGACAAGGCAGCCAAAGCCGAAACCTCACGGGCGGGGCACGCTGGGCAGCCCTGGTTCACGTGGGCCAGCCAGGGACAAGACCTACTGGAGGGGACACGGTGGGTACCTGGCCACCCCAACCCTAGCACAAAGGGGCAGCCGGGACCAGGACACTTTGAGCGGGGTCTCGTGCGCAACACAGCACGGGAAGCCCCACATCAAGGGCAACTGAGGGCGGACAACCACGCAAGGGACCAGCACCCAGTGTATGTGTGGGACCTGCGTTTTTTTCATTGGTTCATCATCACGGCTTGCGA
This sequence comes from Prorocentrum cordatum, assembly GCA_963575745.1. Taxonomy (NCBI): domain Eukaryota; class Dinophyceae; order Prorocentrales; family Prorocentraceae; genus Prorocentrum; species Prorocentrum cordatum. Next base: position 29,721 of record CAUYUJ010004972.1, on the reverse strand, counting down.
ATCACGTCATGGCCGCTTATCTGCGACTGCCTGCTGGCGATCATAGCGCCAGGTGCGCAATGCATCCCACCAGCAGGCAGCCACACACGCGGAAAAAAGGGGAGGGAGTAAGTGATACCACGCCTGCCGCCGTCCAGGCTACACAAACCAAAATGCAAAAGCAACGCTCCCTTAAGCAACGCTGCGAATAGTATTCGCAATCGCTCTTCAATCAATCGCCGTTGCATACACGAGTGGACACGGCGGCGGGCAGGTCTGGCACTGCGCCGCTCGTGCACTTGATGTCCACCGGGTCGTGCTGGAAAGTGTTCCCGCACGAACCCGCTAGGGGCCACATGCGAAACTTACCCCTACCCCCCCACGATTTCTGAGGGGGAGGGTTCGCATGTGGCCCCCTACCCATGCTGTTGAAGAAGAACTGGACGCACGGGGCCGTGAAAATGTCCGTTCCCGGTCGTGTTGCAGTAGCCGGGCCGCCCTGGGGCTGCCCGGCGAGCTGGTCGGCCGAGAAGGTCGTCGCGCCCACGACGTCGCCGCCGCAGCGGCAGACACGGCAGCACGGCGCCGCGTTGCCGGCCGTCGGGCAATTTCGGGCACCTCTGGCGCGGAGCTCGCCCTGTGCCTCCCCCTCCTAGGAGCCAGGAAAAAACACACAAAGGAATTCCACACAAAGGGTTTTTGCACCACTAACGGTGCAACGCATGTGCACACATGCCACTGGATCCCCAGCGATCCGAATCAGGGTTGATGCACGGCCGTGCTCTAGGATGCAGTTGACCTGTATGGTGTGGCAAGGCCCTGTGCCTCCCCACGCGCCAGCTGCTGCGCCATCCCGTTCTGAAGGAGAGCTGCGTGCTCCTCCTCTCCTGGATCGCCAAGCGCCGTGGCCGCACCTTCTGCGCGCGGTCTCCAGCCGCGGCGGCCGCGGGGGCCAGCCATGGCAGCAGCACGAATCTGTTCTTTGTCAGCAGCCGCGAGCGAAAGCGCACACGGCGAGTCGAGTCAGAGCGGGCGGCGCACAGACGAATTACCTCAAGCGGCGGGGCCTCGGGCGTCACCACGGCGGGCAGGGCCGGCGGGGCAGCAGCACGAACGCAGAGCGGCGAAGAGACACTGCTTGGCATGGGGAGCGCAGGAGGCAACAGTTTGACGCCAGATGCCGTGAGCCAGAACGCCTACGGTGTGTGAGGGGCCACAGTTGCAACCACCGAAATCCTTGCGCGCGGGGATAGCTAAGGTCTGGGCCTGAGCCTTATGGGCGGGAGCCTATGGGCAACTACGTGCGTGCACATCGGAGTTGCCGAGACCGATTCTGGTAATTGAGCCCGCCCGATCCTGGCCAGTTGAGCTCCTCGTTATCCGCACCATCTCCTCCATCCTCCTCCTTCTCCTCCACCTCCTCCTCCTCGTCCGCTTTGTCCTCGTGCTTGCTCTCGTCCTGCTCCTCCGCATCCTCTTCCTCCTCCTCCTCCTCCTCGTCATCCCCCTCCTCCTGGTCATTGGCCGTGAGTCGTTTGAGGCTGTGGAGCGATATGAGGCGACCAGCTTCTACCACCTCCTCCTCCTCCTCCTCCTCCTCCTCCTCCTCCTCCTCCTCCTCTTCCTCGTGCTAGGGGGCGCTGGAAGCAGCCTGGTAAGCAGAGCAAGCCCTGGGCCGGCGGCGGACGCCTTCTGACTTGCCCCTGCTTCTTGTAGTACCGGAAGCGGCACTGGATGGCCGTGGCCGCCCTCGCGCGGGAGGGAGAAGAATGCGAGGCGGGCTTTTATCCATATCCACCGCCTGGGAACCGACGTCATGGTGCCCCAGCGGGCGGTGAAGGATATATTTGGGCCCCCAGGGGCCCGAATATATCCATATCCACCGCCTGCCGAGGTCCCCGAAAATGGATCCTCCAGGCGGTGGTCATGTATAAAGCCCCGCCTCGGAGAAGAGGGGGGAGAAGCATCAGCAGGAGCAGCAGGCGGGAGAACGAGGAGGGCGAGCAGGGAGCACGGGGGGCCACGGTGTAGGAGCACGGGGCCGGCAAGAGAGACGTACTACGCGCCCCGCCGCGTACACGAACACGGCGCCCCAGTCCGCGAGACCAGCCTCGCCTCGCAAACGCCTCGCGCAAGGCGTGCCTTCGCAGCCGGCGTGGACACCGTGCGCGCGTGCGTCCCTCGCGCAAGGCGTGCCTTCGCAGCCGGCGTGGACACCGTGCGCGCGTGCGTCCCTCCGCCGCTCCTGACGGGGGGGGGGGGGGGGGCAGGCGGGGCGAGGGGGAAGGCCGCGAGGGGAACCGGGAGGAGGGAGAAGGGAGGGGAGGGAGGGAGGGCCCGAGGGGAGGGGAGGGAGGGGGGGGAGGGGAAGGGGGAGCGCGGGGAGGGCAGGAGGAGGGAGGGGGGGGCAGGGGAGGGGAGGGGGGGGAGGGGAGGGGAGGGAGGGGAAGTGAGGGGAGGGGAGGAGGGCCGGAGGGGGGGGGGGGAAGGGGGGAGGGCGACGGACCGCGCGCGTGGATCGGGGCGGAATCGGCGAGGGGAGGCCGCCTGTGGTACATCAGCCTCTGCATGATGCCTCTGGTCGCGGCGCACCGGCAGCTCATCCCGCGCGCTACCCGCCACACCCCCCCCTCCCCGCCTCCGGACTCCTCCGCCTCCCCTCCTCGAGTCCCCGAAGATGCGTGGCAGATTCACTTCAGATCGACGCCATCGCCTCCTCCTCCTCCTCCTCCTCGTCCTCCTCCTGCTCCTCCTCCTCCTCCTCTCCTCCTCCTCCTCCTCCTCGTCCTCCTCCTCCTCCTCCTCCTCCTCCTCCTCCTCCCTCTTCCTCCTCTTCCTCCTCCTCCTCCTCCTCCTTCTCCTCCTCCTCCTCTGCCGCCCTCTCCCCCTCTCCCCCTCTTCCTCCCGAGGCCCACCCACGTCAGGTGTGGCGACTCGTGAGTGATCACGCGTGCCGAAGCAGGGGACCCGATTTGTCCACATCAGTGTTGTCTTGCTTCGGAAAACGAATTTCCAGCATCAATTCTCTTCGCACGCTCATGTCAAGCACAGCTTCGCATCACGTGGCCGAAGCCATTTCATAGGGGGAGAAGCGCGCCGACTTCAAACAAGCCCAGAAGCCTTGAGCGCTGGGATCGTCACATCAAGTTGCGTGTCATCATCCTCATCCTCCTCCTCCTCCTCCTCGTCCTCCTCCTCCTCCTCCTCATCATCATCATCATCAGCAGCAGCAGCATCACCATCATCATCATCATAATCATCATCATCAGCAGCATCAGACTATCATCATCACCGTCATCAGCATCCTCCTCCTCATCATCAGCATCATCATCATCATCATCATCATCATCATCATCATCATCATCATCATCATCATCGTAATCATCATCAGCAGCATCAGCATCAGCATCAGCATCAGCATTAGCATCATCATAAGCTCATCAGCATCCTCATCAGCATCATCGTCATCACCACCATCAGAAAAAGCACAATCAGCATCACCTCCATCATCATTAGCATCAGCACCATCATCATCATCATCATCATCATCATCATCATCACCACCATCATGACCATCATCATCGTAACCATCAGATCCACAATCGTCATCACCACCATCGCATTATGACAATCAGCACCAGCATCATCACCAGCAGCAGCAACAGCAGCATGATTACAATATTGGTCGTCATCATCATCATCGCCGCCATCACCACCACCACCACCACCATCATCATCATCATCATCATCATCAGCAGCATCATCATCATCATCATCAGCATCATCATCATCATCATGATCATGATCATGATCATGATCATCATCATCATCATCATCGTCATCGTCATCATCATCATCATCATCATCATCATCATCATCATCATCATCGTTCCCCGTCGTCTCTTCGTCCTCCTCCCCTCCCCTCACCCCTGCCACCTCCTCGTCCTGCTCCTCCGCCTCGAGAGCAGGATCATCACATCAAGTTACGTGTTATCCTTCCATCATCTCCACCACCACCACCACCATCATCATCATCATCATCATCATCATCATAATCATCATCATATCATATCATACTCGCCATCCTCATCATGATCATCTGCAGCTTCACCACCATCACCATCACCACAGATCAGAATCACCATACATCAGCATCGTCCTCGTCGTCGTCATCGTCCTCTTCATTACCATCATCATCACCAAATGGCATTATCATCACCAGCACCACCATCATCATGATCATGATCAGCGTCATTATCATCATCAGCATAATCAACATCAGCATCATCAGCATCGTCAGCATCATCATGAGCATTAGTATTAGCATTAGCATTAATATCATCATCAGCATCATCATCATCGTCATCTTCTTCCTCATCAGCATCATCATCATCACCATAAGCATCGCCAGCATTATCATTACCATAGATCATCAACATCAGCAGCAGCAGCAGCATGGTCACCACCATCATCAGTACCACATATCAGCATAGCCATACATCATCAAGATCGTCGCCATCACCATTTCATCATCGTCATCGTCATCATCATCATCATCATCATCAGCATCAGCATCATCACCATCATCAACAGCACCACCATCGTCATCGTCGTCCTCACTACCATCATCGTCACTAAATATCACCATCACCATCACAACCATCACCATCACCATCACCATCCTCAACATCATCAGCAGCATCGTCAGCAGCAGCATCATCACCATCCCCGTTCTCCTCTTCGTGCTCCTCCCACTCCCCTCGCCCCCCCTCCTCCTCCTCCTCATCATCATCATCCTGCCCTTCCGCCTCCTCATCCTCCGGTCCCGAAGCCGTGAGCGCGGGGACCCCCACAAAGAACAGCGTCTCAAGCACACCCCGCTCCGACCCGACGCGCCGCGGGCGCCGCTCCGCGCTGCCCCGCGCTCGGCCGCGGCTTCGCGCGGCCTCCCCCTGAGAGCAAAAACTCCGACGGCGGCGCCGACGGGGCGCGCAAAGGCAGCAGCTAACCTGCCTCGAACGGATCCCTACCCCTAAGATGGGCGAGCAAAAAGCGAGGACAATCTTAGGGATAGGCCCTCAGAAACTGGGGGAACCCTTAAGATCGGCATCGAGGCGAGGTGATGTCAAACATCGGGATAGGGATATGTTTCAAACGGGTATGCAGCTGCCCCGCGCGAGAGGTGGGCGGGGGGGCGGCCCCCGCAGCGCGTCGCTTGCCGCAGCGATCAGCGAGGCTCGCCTCGGCGATCGCCGACGGTGCGCAGATACGGTCAGTCCGTACAATAAAGGCGCACAGTAAGGATACGAGGGTTTTTTTTTTGAAGGGGCCACGGGGGCTCAGTTGTATCTTCGGGGCCTCAGGGCCTCGATGAGCGCACAATGAAGTCACAATGACGCTCCCGTGGTACCTGCCATGGTGGGGCAGGAGACCGACGGCAGAGAGAGGCCAGGCAGCAAAGTACCAGCAGGGGCGCAATGGAGGGCCATGTCGGCACTGCGCGGGCGGGGCGCGGCCAGGGAAAGCGGCCAGGGATGGGCCTCGAAATCCTGCAATGACAAACTTCGAAAACGGTTCCTCCTTACCACGCGGGCTGACTGCACGGAGCCGTGAACAAGCCAGATCGGAAGGGGCGATCCAGGCTTGGATTGCTCTCTCGGGGGTAAACCTGAACCAACTGGAGAGACTCCCTCCCTGTGTGGCTGATTCGGGCTCATTGCCCCCTGAAGGTGATCCCAATACGAATCCGTGGCCTGTACCTCTGCTGCCACAGAGCCAGCTATGTTGGAAGACAACTGCGTTCAAAACTCGGTTTCGCCATGGGACGCACGCGCACCCAGGCCTTGCCGAAGACGATCGACGATGATAAAATGTCGGTTTGGGTATTTGCAACCCGCGCAACGAAAACTACCATCGCTGCCCCGACAGACACGTTGGTCGTAGCCAACAAGCGTTCAGAAACATAGCATCGAGACGACGTGCGAAATCGGCACTGCAACCCCGATTATTGCGAGCGTGAGGAGCTGCCAACTATGCAGCACTGGCGCTTATCCTGGCAGAGCCCCTGCTGGGCCTGGTATCGGTGCATAGGCCCTCATGGCCTATGCTAGTGGGCTCGATACACCAACTCTGGACCAAGAAAGAACCTTGCCAGGATGAGTTCAAGACTACCCGCCACTGTGACGCAGGCACTGAGTGGAGCGACCCCAGGACCTCAACTATCGTGGAACATATCCCAGCCATCAGCGTGAGGATGTGTGAATTGTGCCAACGAGGGATGTTTCCTGCTGCGTGCTGTCGAAACTGAAACTGATTGCGCCCCCCTGGGTTTGCTCATTGTTTCTGCTTGGGTGGGAAAAAAAATCGGGCAACAATTCGCAGGCCCAACGGGCCAGAAGCGTGTTAAAATCTCCTGCGCGTGTTCCAGATGCTTCAAGTTCAGGCGCGTGGCGGCCCCGGGGAACACATTTTCAGATTCAGAAATCAAAAAATCACCCCCAGAATAACCGCCCCGACACGCGAAGTCGTGGGGGGGTTTTGAGCTCAACGCCCGCACAGCCTTGGTGAACACAGCAGCGGCGGCTGGGACAGCGCTGCTGGCAGTGAGGGCGACCTCACTGACCGAAAGAAGACCTCCAACAGCCCCATGGGCCAGGAGGCCCAGGCCACACGACGGGCGACCGCCCCGTGGGGGGGTGGGGGGCGAGCGGGGGCATGACGCAACGCCCTTCCCTCGCCGTGTGGCTCCAGCACCGCAGCGCCTGCACGCACCACGGCAAGCACCACCAGTGCGCAGCACGGTGTGAAACGCCGCAGCTGCGCGCACCCCATGCGCCGCAGAGTGCACACTTTTTAGTCAGCAGCCGCAAGCGAAAGCGCAAACGGCGAGACGAGTCAGAGCGGGCCGCGCAAAGACGAGTTACCTAAAGCGGCGGGGCCTCAGGCATCACCACGGCGGGCAGGGCCGGCGGGTGGGGGTGCAGGCTGCGGCTGCCGAAAAAAGCAGAGTGCACACGTGCACCACCAGCGTTTGTCCCCCAGTCCCTCCTTCGAGCATTACAGTGTGCTGGTGTTTGCTGGACGAGGCGGGCCCCCGAGCGTCGCATGACGACGACGACGACGACGACGACGACGACGACGACGACGACGACGGGGACGAGACGAGGATAACGACGACGACGGTGACGACGAACACGACGACGAGGAGAGGACGAGAAAGGGGACGGGAACGACGACGACGAC
>CAUYUJ010004972.1:0-20000 GCA_963575745.1 Prorocentrum cordatum | reverse complement strand
TTCCCAGAGGGCTCAAGAGGCTCCCATGAAGGCCCCAAGCGGGGGAACACGAACAGACCCATCGAGCCTTCCCCGAAAGTTGGCCCCCGAGACCACCAGCAGGCCTTCAAGAAGCCCTTAAGAGGCCCCTGGAAGCCCCAAAAAGATGCTGCACGGGGCCTCCAAGAGACCCCAGAAGGTCACAAAAATGCCGCCAAGAGGTTCCCGAGAGGCCTTCCAAGAGACCCCAAGAAGCCTTCCAAAGAGGCGTCTTGTCCGCGACCCAGTGTGGTCACCACAGCTCCCCAAGAAGCCATCGGAAGGCTTCCTCCTCCTCATCAACCGCCTCCGCCTCCTCCTCCTCCTCCTCCTCCTCCTCCTCCTCCTCATCATCATCATCATCATCATCATCATCATCATCATCATCATCATCATCATCATCATCATCATCAATCATCATCATCATCATCATCATCATCATCATCATCATCATCATCATCATCATCATCATCATCATCATCATCATCATCATCATCATCATCATCATCATCATCATCATCATCATCATCATCATCAGCAGCATCAGCATCAGCATCATCATCATCATCAGCATCATCATCATCATTCATCATCATCCTCATCTCATCCTCATCTCATCATCATATCATCATCATCATCACATCATCATCATCATCACCATCATCATCATCATCAGCATCATCATCATCATCATCATCATCATCATCATCATCATCATCATCACCATCATCATCATCATCACCATCATCACCATCACCATCACCATCACCATCACATCATCATCATCATCATCATCCATCATCATCATCATCCATCATCATCATCATCATCATCATCATCATCATCATCATCATCATCATCATCATCATCATCATCATCATCATCATCATCATCATCATCATCATCATCATCATCATCATCTATCGAGTCCCCTATCCTCGTTCTTGCCCGCCATGGGCACTCCAATACGCAGCAACAGTGGTGCAATATAGGCCGGCGGAATGAGCGAAGCGGTTAACCAAACTGAGAGCAAAATTCGTTGTCCCCGTCTGTATTGCCCGCATGAGGCCTCTGCGGCTCACACAACAGCTGAGGGGTACTGTCAAGACAAGCATGATTCGAAAGCGCTCCTCGGCAGCCCTGGACTGCTCCCGGGTGCTCTGGCGCGCTCTGGGACTCCCCGGGTGAACCATCTCGAGGCCCCGGGCACGCGGCTGCTTCCAGCAAGTCCTAAGCTGGTCCCATGGGCCCGTCCTCGGCCCTGAGGCCCAAACCACTGGGGAAAAAAAAAAAAAGTGTTGCCGCGTGACTGAAAAAAATAAAAACAAAAAACAAAAAACAGCACAAAAAGGGGGGGAAAAACAAAAAAACAAAAAAACAAAAAAACTGTTGAAAAAAACAAACAAAACTAAGCCATCATTTCACACTTGTCGGTCTAGAGGGCATCCAGGACGGCGCAGCAGGCTTCCAAGGATCGCCCGAAAACGGCTTCCGGGGCCAAAGAGGGGCCCGCCGCGCCTGCCAGCAGGCCCGCGAGAGGCCACCCTCCAGGGGCTCCCGAGACGCGCCCATCAAGAGGCTCCCAAGAGGCCCCCCAAGAGGCCACAAAGGGACTACAAGAGGCCTGTCGTCCACGATCCGGGCGCGGAGGTGGGGTGAGCCGAATGTGGGGCCAGATGCGAACCCTACCCCTACCCCCCACGATTTCTGAGGGGGAGGGTGGGGTTCACTTCGCTCGGGAGCTCTCGAGCGAAGTGAACCCCACCCTGCCCCTCAGAAGTCGTGGGGGGTAGGGGCAGGGTTCGCACCTGGCCTCCTGCCGAAGGCCACTGGACCCACCTCCCCCGTGGTGGCTTGCCACAGGGGTGCCCGGCTTGCCAATCGTCTGATGGGTGTTGGTTCTCTTCAAGACTCCCCCATGGGGCTTCGGCCCAGGGCGCCCAGGGTGCGTGTCTCATCGGTCTTGCCGCTAAAGATGGCGAAAGATGGTCCCTGTCGGCCAAGATGCCTCCGAGACGGTCAAGAGGGCCCCAAGGAGGCCCCAAGGAGGCCCCAAGATAGCCTCCACGACGGTCCCAACATGCCTTCAAGACCCCCAAGGTGGTCCAAGATAGCCCAAGACGGTCCCAGAAGCGCTCAAGATGCCCCGAAGATGGCGCAAGAGGCTTCCAAGAGGTCCTCCAGGAAGGCCCGTAGAGGCCAAACTCATTGGTTGTCCCTGGGTTTGGGATAGAATTTGGCAGTTGCTTCTTGTCGGCCCCGACGGCCCAAGACGGCCCCAGAGCCCAAGGCCTCCAAGATGACCCCAAGACGGCCCATAAAGCCTCCAAGGCGGCCCCAAGGGGGCCCCAAGACGGCCCAAGAGACCCCCAAGACGCACGAGATGGCCTCCAAGGTGGCCCTGAAGCGCCCCAAGAAGGCCCTAACTCGGTTCAGAGAGGCATCCAAACCGGCTTCCGACGGCGTCAGACGGGCCAGGAACGCCGTAAGACAGCCAAAGAGGCCCCCCAAGAAACCCCAAAAAGCCGCCAAGAGGCCCAAGGAGGCCTCCGAGAGACCTCCAAAATGCTCCCAGGAAGCTCCCGGGAGGGCCCAAGAGATGCCCCGGAGGCTCTCAAGAGGCCTCCTCATCCTTCTGCCCTTTGTCTCCTGCTTCCTCCCTCTCCACCTCCTTCCTCCTCTTCCTCCCCCACGTGTTCCCCCAAACTCTTCCACAAACGGCTGCGGGAACACATGGCCTCACAGCGTAACCAAACTTCCCCCAAAGATTCGGCCACGACGGCACATCCTGGAATGCAGGGGGCGGCGGTGCTTCGCCGTAGGCGTCTTCGATCCGCTGCCCCCCTTTGCTTGTCACAGAGGCGCTTGGAGCACCGAGGCAGAATGATTCCTTGCCCTCTCAAAACGAATCCGCTGGACTCCGATGCAACCCGCTGGCCACCCGAAACACCACAGAAGGCACCCCAAAAACACGGAAAGTCCAGACGACTCGCCTCCAGGATTGCCAGCATGGCCCCAAGATGGCCCCAAGATGCCTCCAAGGCGGCCCGAGATGCCTCCAAGGCGGCCCAAGATCACTCCAAGACGGTCCAACAAGATGGCTTCCACACCGCCCAGCAGGCCCCCCAGAAGCCCCAAGAGCGCTCCAACCTCCCGGAGGGCTCGAAGATGCCAAAATCACGGATTGTCATGTGTTTCACTGATGTTCGTGTTTTCGCCAATTCGGGCTTCCGTAAAACAGAGCTAGGATCGGGATAAATCGCTCCAGAGCGTTCCGGAGCGCTCTCAGAGCGTTCCGGAACGCTCTGGAGCGGCCGCGGCGCCCAATACATCCTCCAAACCCGCCGATTCTCAGAGATTTCGAGTTATCCCGATCCGATTTTGTCCCGATCTTCGCGTCGTTTGATTCCGACAGCCGAAGACGGCCTCAACACGGCCCAAGAGGCCCCCAAATACGGCCCCGAGACGGCACAGAGACGGCCACGGAGACTTCCAAGACGGCCGTACGGCGCTCCAGGGAGAGCTCCAAGACGGCCCAGTCCAACGTCATCAATTCCTCCAAAAAGGGTTTCAATGGTTTTCGCGATGTCACCTTGCTGGGCTTACAATTAGCCTGGCGAAAGACCCAACCATATGCAGTTGTGAGTACCGCAGTTGTGAATATCGTCCTCGGTAGAGCCCCTTCTAGGGGCCACGAACTGCGTGAGGGGCCTGCCACAGTGGTGGTGGTGGTGGTGGTCGGGAACCGCAGGCGGGCACCCCCACTGGGGCCTTCGGTGGAGCTCCCTATGGGGCCACGAGACGCTGCCCTGGGTGGGGGAACCGCATGCGGGCACCCCCACTGGGGCCTGCGGTGGAGCTCCCTGTGGGGCCACGAAACGCTGCCCTGGGTGGGGGAACCGCATGCGGGCACCTCCTCTGGGGCCTTCGGTGGAGCTCCCTATGGGGCCACGAAACGCTGCCCTGGATGGGGGAACCGCATGCGGGCACCCCCATTGGGGCCTTCGGTGGAGCTCCCTATGGGGCTACGAAACGCTGCCCTGGGTGGGGGAACCGCATGCGGGCACACCCACTGGGACCTACGGTGGAGCTCCGTATGGAGCCACGAAACGCTGCCCTGGGTGGGGGAACCGCATGCGGGCATCCCCCACTGGGGCCTTCGGTGGAGCTCCCTATGGGGCTACGAAACGCTGCCCTGGGTGGGGGAACCGCATGCGGGCACCCCCACTGAGGCCTTCGGTGGAGCTCCCTATGGGGCTACGAAACGCTGCCCTTGGTGGGGGTGGGGAGGAGGGGGAGGAGGAAGGAAGGAAGGAGGAGACGCGGGGCGCTGTCTATTCAAAACAGGACCCAACACCAAAGGATGGTTGGGAAAAACCAAAGTCGGCCCAAGAGGCCCCCAAGATCGCACCTAGACAGCCCGAGAGGCTCGCAAGCAGAGCCCAAGACGGCTCAATGTGGCCCCCAACAGGCCCCTAGATAACCCCAAGATAGCCCAGAAGGCCCCAAAGCACCGCCAAAAAATACCAAGACAGCACTAAGACCCAAGAGGTCCCCAATACGGTCCGGAGATGCCGACCCGAGAGCAGCCTAAGACGGCCCAAGAAAGCCCCAAGTGGCTTCCACAAGCGCTGGGGGAACACGCAGTTCACGGGCACGGCTCCACATTTCACCACGCAGGCGCTTCCAGAAGACAGGGAGCGACGGTGACTCGCCATGGGCGTCTTCGATAGTTGGCAATTCTTGACCTTGGCCAGTCTTGATAAAATCGTCCGTCGAAACCAAGCAACTGGGATGTTGAGCCCAGCGCTGACCGCCTCACGCTCGCGAGTGCCTTCACCCGGCGACGCCCGAATCCTCCCCAAAAACACCATGATGAAGAGACGCTACTAGGTACAGTCGAGGCGTTGACCTAAGGAACCCTAAATAAGGAACGAGGCCCCTATTTCCATATGTTAAACTTCGATTTCGTATCGACAACCTAAGGAAAATCTAAGGCAAGCTGCGAAACAATCAAGGAACACGGAGCCACTCCCCAACGAAAAGGGTTCCTTCTTCAGGGCCCCGACGGTAGGGGCCGATGGTGAGGGATGGACGTAATTACCAGCCGCTCTACGGCTGATCGGTCGCTTCTGCAGGTCAAGGTGCTGCGCCAGATTATGTCAGGGTCGCCGGCAGAGGTGCGGGAAGCACTCTTGGCGCCCCCAGGGGAAGATCTTGTGAGGACCTTCCGGATGAGAACGCGGGCCTGGGAATCTTCCGGCGGGGCCGCTGTATTCGACGGAAACTGTGCAAGAGGCGCCGTTGTCGGTCTCACTTCCTCGCGCGCCAGAGGTCGGGATGACGTGCGTTCCATAGGAAACTCCAGAAATATTAGGCCGTTCCTGTTAGCCCGCGCCAGAATTTCTAAGAGCACGAAAGCTGGAAACAAACAACCGAGTGACTGATGTCGCTCGGTACGCTCACACACAGGCGGCACCCCCTTCTCCCTCGCTCGTTCGATCAGCGGCCGGCCAGCCACCTCTAAGCACCATGTGGAAGAGAACGACAGCCAGCGCGAAAGAGCAGTGGTCGTGCGTCGCCCGATCCGCCATCTCGAACAACTTGTCCTCCCCAAGACTACACACGGTCGGACGCATAGACATGGGGAGGGACTCGTCGGATACTAGCTTCGGGCGAACTGCACATGTCCAAGGCAGAAAGTGAGGTGCGCGCTTGCTCTTGAATGAGAGATGCACATGGGCTGCAAGTATACGGTCAATTGACACATTGGCACAAGGACTATGCTGCAAGCGCAGCCTACGGCCCACCGATGTGGGCGAGCAACGACATATGTACATGTACGCCCTCCGCGGTCTTGCCTGCACGAACGTCCGCGTTGACACGCACTCAGGGGGAAGCTAACCGCGCAACTACAAGTACATATGTTGCTGGCCTCTGACGATACTCCAGATTTCGTAATAAAAGGGAGGGGGTCTCAACCCTCCCAGACGAGAAGTTTTAGACCCCCCCGTGGCAGAACCCTCCAAAACACTGTCCCCAGACCCCCCCAGGCCCTCCAAGATAGCCTGGAAGAGACCCCCCCCCCGAAATGAGACCCCCTCCCTTTATTACGGAATCTGGAGTAGACACCTGTGACTCGTGGCCCACCTTCTGTCCAAGCATCATCGCCTCACCTCCCGTTTCCTCCCCCCCCCACCGCCGGCTGGACCACACGTCTGGAGAACGCTGCCTCCGTCGAGGCGTGGGCCCCCGGGCCTCTCACAGTCCCTTGCCCACACGACCGTGTGCGCGTCGTCCCGCGTCGCCACGTGACGGCACCGAGGCACGAAGCCCTCCTCCTCCTCCTCCTCCTCCTCCTCCTCCTCCTCCTTCTCCTTCTCCTTCTCCTTCTCCTTCTCCTTCTCCTTCTCCCCCTTCCCCTCCTTCTCCTTCTCCTCCTCCTCCTCCTCCTCCTCCTCCTCCTCCTCCTCCTCCTCCTCCTCCTCCTCCTCCTCCTCCTCCTCCTCCTCCTCCTCCTCCTCCTCCTCCTCCTTCCCCCCCACCTGCTGGACCAGACATCTGGAGTTTTGCTTTCGTCGCTGCGCGCGCCCCTGGGCATTTTTTCACACCAGGGCTCCCAACTCCGCGCTCCGCGCGGCGCGGAGCGCGGAGCGCGAACCACCTCGCGCTCGCGCGCCGCCCCCCAGGGGAGCCGAGGGGAGGACGAGGAGGAGTCGGAGCCGAACCGCGGAGCGCGACGCGCGAATGAACTTCGCGCCCTCGATCGAGGGCGCCCCTGCTTTCCGCCCCCGCCCACACCGCGGTGCCCCCGAGCCCCCACCCGACGGCACCGAGGCCCGACGCCGGCCTCCGGAGGCCCCCCCCCCCAAAAGAGATGATGCGTCAGGCCGGCGGCCCCCAAAAACTCTGCCGGGGCGCTGGACTCTTTGGCGCCCCGCAGCGATGCGGTCAGGGGGCCACATGCGAACCCTACCCCTACCCCCCGCGGTTTCTGAGGGGGAGGGTGGGGTTCCCTTGGCTCGGGAGCTCCGGAGCGAAGTGAACCCCACCCTCCCCCTCAGAAATCGTGGGGGGTAGAGGTAGGGTTCGCATGTGGCCCCCTAGCGGTGACAAACCGTGCGGTGACCTCGGAACGCCAAGATGGGGACACGAACTCCATACACCGACGCTGGTCCCGACCCTGCGCTGAAATTCGCACAGGAACGCGGATTCTGGTGTATACGGGATCCTGGTGTATACATGTTTCGTCGTTTTCCCGGGACATCGGGGAAAAAGTATGCACCACACCACCCCAGCGTCGTCCCCGACCCTCAAAAAGTCCTGGGATTCAAGAAACAGCCCGCCACTGGTAATGTATATGTTCCAAGTTCTGACAAGAGACCTCTCACCGCACGGTCTGTCAACGCACGGTCTTAGGACCCTGGAGGCCCCTGTCGCCCGAGACGTCTCGGAGAACGACCCGAGTCCCAAAACCGTGCGGTGACCCCGGATCCCCACCGACTCACCGCACGGTGTGGTCACCAACCTTTTTGGGAGCCCCCGATGGACGTCTGGGCCCCCACCACGCATTGACCCCCTGAGAGGCCCTGGAATCCTGGGGGCCGCCCAGGGCGAGGAGGGGGCAGCAGAAGCACACTCGGCACGCCACCGCGTCCCCGAGCAGCCGGCCGCCCCTGCGAGAGCCTCCCCCCCGTCCGTGACGGAGAGGTACCGGCTCTGCCGGACGCCCTCGGGGCGGCTGTTTGATCCCCGCATCTGCAGCAACGGGGCGAAGGGCGCCCCAGATGGCATGCGAGAATCAGCGACGGAGCCGAGCGAGGAAACCAGCGATCGAAAACAGGAAGCATGGGTGGAGGGAGAGGGAGCGTGAGAGGGAGGAGGGAGGGGAAGCGAGGACGAGGGGGGCGGCGAGGGAGACGGGGGGAAACAAAAAAGTGGAGGCACAAGGGCAGATAGGAAGCTGGAAAGTGGCGAATGAGGAGTAAAGCGGAGGAGAAGGAGTGAAGGGTATGATACGGCCCTTCCTGCCCTAAACTTCGGCCTCCTCAAATCGTATTTTCGTGCAGATAACATCTCCTCGTCTGACCACCCTTCACGTTTGTGGCCAAGAAACTTATTACACGGACGGATAGGGTCGTTTAAGCTGTGGCTCAAGCCCGGGCGCCGCGCACAAGTCGTCGTGCAAGCTGACGACAGCGACACGGATGATGATAAACGCGGTCCTAGCTGTAGCGCGGAGCACATCCGTCTGAAGAGCTTCCAACAGCTGCCCCACGAGGCCCAGGATCGGGAGCGGCCAAGAGGGGGGTGTCCAAGAGGGGGGGGTGCAAATCATGACCGGCGGCATGTGCGCGGCCCAGCGGGGGGGCCAGGGACGTAATGAAACAAGAAGAGGCGCCACGAAATCTGGGGAAAAATCATGGCCCGCGCCATGAGATCCACCCCCCCCTAGTCATCACCCCCCTCTTTTCCGCCCCCGACAGGAGGCGATGCCAAACTGCACCGCGGAGAGCGACCGAGAGCTGCAGACCACGGCCCCGGATAGAGAGCACCCGAGACCGCCGAGGCCCCTCGCACTGCCGAGCTGCGCGGCGGCCTGGCTCCCCCGGGGGCGCCCCGGGCAGCGCCCCGCAGCCCCGGGCGCCCCGGGCTGCCCGGGGGGGCGGGGCCTCCTCTGGCAAAGCGGGGACGTCGCTGGGCGCCCTGTGAAACTGTATGAGCACACGTGTTCGCACCCCTGTCGCTCACCAGGAAGATATGCAAGGCAGCTCCTCATCGCGGCGGGGCTCTCGCCCGAACGGCGGGCCCAGAGGGTGCTGATCTTTCAAGGGGGCGCGCCTGCCTGCAGTGAGAGGGGAAGGCTTGTGGGGACTGGTGAGGAGGGGATTTGGGACCGGAGAGGGCGTTGCAGCACCGTTGACGCGGCTTGGGTTTACTCAGGTCCACCTCCTTCTCCTCCTCCTCCTCCTCCTCCTCCTCCTCCTCCTCCTCTTCCTCCTCTTCCTCGCACGCTTCCTCATCCACCTCTTTTTCCAGGTGTCCCTCATCATCATGATCATGCTCATCCTACTGCTCCTACTCCTACTCTCCCTGCCCCCCCTCCTCCGTCCCGCCTCTGTGGCAGTGGCAGCGAAGGTGACTGTGGCAACAGCAACAGCAGTTTTCGCAGCAGCGGGAGTAGCAGCAGCAGGAGAAGTAGCAGGAATGAAGGCGTTATGCGGTGGGGAATATCTATATATATATATATATATATATATAAAAAAAAAAAGCTAGTGTTTAAAGACGCACCTGGGCGTGGAACGTAACAAAACGCAGACGCCTTGGCGTGAGTGACGTGATGGGCAGAGCCGCAGGGATCCAGACATTGCGAAGCTCTCACAGTGAAGCAGCGCTCCCTGGAGCATACTCGACTTGCTGCGCGACGCCATGCGACAGGCCTACGTCGGCAGCACCCAAAACCAAGTCTCCCCACGAAGCACTTGGGGAAACCAAAAGGTACCGATACCGCTACTCCCCAGACCTCTCCAGGGGCGCATTCTGACCAAAATTTCGAAGCGAACCCAGCGGTGGCGACGAGGGCCTCCCGGAAAGACCCAAAAAGGGGAAAACGGGCGGAGGGTAAAGGTATGAGTACCTTTTCCACTTCTGCTCCCCACGAAGCACTGGGGCAGATCATTCAATGCCAGCTGATGCCGAGCCCCCGGCGCCGTTCCACCTTCAGCGCTAACCGTCGGGGCGCCGCCGCGTCCATGCGGCGCGGGGTCCTCCTACCGTGCGTGCTCCCCAGGGGGCGACATCCGCCTGTGACGCGTCGGTCCGTCGAGAATCGTCCCGTCCTTGACTGCTACTACTGGAGGCCCCCTAGATGGGGTCGGAGCAGATGGGGTCGGAGGATCGCGCCGCACCGGCGATGCATTGGCGATGCATCGCCCATGGTTCGGGGATGCACCGGCGACGCATCGTCGACGTCGGCGATGCATCGGCGACGTCGACGTGAAGCACATTGGGCTCCGCATCGAGCCGCATCGGCGATGCATCAGCGATGCGGCGCGATCCTTCGACCCCGTCTACTCCGACCCCGTCTAGGAGGCCTAGACCTACCCAGCGCACTCATCGAATTAAACACCTGCTTCGAAGCATTCAGGGCGACCTCTTCCCAATACGACGCCAGAACATTGGGAAAATCCTCGCAGACGCGTTACAAGAGCCCAAGAGTGCACGCACCGCCCAAGATGATCACCAGAGGCACCCAGGAGGTACCCGGAATGTCCTGATACAGAGGTTTTTAAAAAACTCTGCATGAACTCCGTGAGCTGAATCATTACGGAAAGAACAGCATGAACCCGGGGAAAGACGAGCAAATGTGTCAGACATTGCACATTGCGGGAGGTTCCTCATCCTCGTCCTCCACTCCTCCTCCTCCTCCTCCTCCTCCTCCTCCTCCTCCTCCTCTTCCTCGTCCTCCTCCTCCTCCTCCTCCTCCTCCTCCTCCTCATCCTCCTCCTCCGTCAGAAACACATTGTCCGAAACACAGGCGGGGTGCGACAATATGGGATGTGGAGCCCAATGCGCACTCCCAGCTCCCCCAACTGGCGCGAGAATCGCAAATCCCTATGGGGCCACGAAACGTGTGAGGGGTGTGCTGGAATTGAAGCCGGAGCCTCTATACGTCCCCTGAGCCACAGGCGCCGTTGGCGGAGATCACTATGTCCACGAAGCGCGGGAGGGGCGTGCCGATATGAGAGGCGGAGCCCCGATACGTTCCCCTCTACAGGCGCCGTAAGTGCGCCGTACAGTGGGGGCTCGGCCACAAGAAACCTCCGCAAGAAACCCAACCCTGAAATCCGCGACTTGTCCAATGAGATCCAAATTTGTCGATCGAAAATCGTCAAGATCTCATTGGGGACCCATCGAAGTCCAAGAAACCCAGCCCACCCTGGCAAAATCCGACTGGTTCTTGGCACGCGCCCAGACCGTGGTTGAAGCTCCCGATGGGCCACGAAACGCGAGAAAGGTTCAGCAACATGAGGGACGGAGCCCCTATACGTTCCCCCCCCCCACCGGCGCCGCAGGGGGAGCTCCCTGCGGGGCCACGAGGCGTGTGAGAGGTGTGCTGGAATTGGAGACGCGGCCTCTATACATCCCACCCCTACACTGGCGCCGCAGGTTGAGCTCCCAGTGTGGCGACGAAACGTGTGAGGGGTGCGAAGAGATCGCCATGTCAAGGGTAGAGGGAAGAAGAAAGAGGAGAGGAGATGAGACGCGCGGCGGATGATCCACACAGGGACCCAACTCCACGGGAGGGTTGGGAGCAATCACGTGACGTTAAATGTTTTCAGCCTGTCGCGCTTGTCCTCTGAAGACGCCGCAAGCACGTACAAACATCCCCTGGACTGTCCCCGAGAAGTCCCAACAAGCCCTAAGCGACATCCAGACGGCCGCAAAACGTCCCATGACAACCCCAGGGTCGCCGCGAGACACTCTAAGCCTCCTTCAGAAAGGCCCACGACTGGGCAAAGACGGTCCCCAAGACAAAGCCAAGCCCTTTTCGGCTATTCTGGACAGCCCGCCCCCAGTAAGCACCGAGGGGCCCCAAGAAGCCGCGGCTGAGACGACTCCGATGCGGTTGCCTTGCCATCTCCGAGGTGTCAAAACTTGGCCTCCGAAGAGCCTCCGGGCGTCCTCCGGACCCTCCGGGTCCGGGGGACGCCAGTCCAGCGGTCTCGGAGGCCCCGCCCTGGAGAGCCCAGGGCGGCCAAAGGCAAGGCGGGTCCGAGAAGGCACCCCAAGACGGCCCACGGCTGGCCATAGGCGGAGCAAGATCGCCCAGACGGGCGCAAGACCACCCGAGGGTGCCCCGGGACACCTCCTAGGGCCCAAGCCGCATCGAGACCCTCAAAAGCTGTCCAGAGGTCTCGAGAGGCTCCGAACCGCAACGAGTTTCATCGCGACAGCCAGGTAATGCCACGGTCGTGCCAAGCTACAGCGCTGCTGCGCAGCTCCCACGAGCGCAGCTGCGAATATCAGCGACAGTCCAACTGGGTCCTTGAAGCCTCGGATCATGAGCCGAACGAGTGCAAGTTTGCAGCATGGCATCGTCACCTGTCTGCAGAGTCTCATACAGTTATGCTTCACATAGGCGTGCTGCTGACGATGATACTGTTTTAGACGACAGGCAAGAAGGCAAAGAGTATATAGTGAAACCAAGACGGCAACATCAAGCTACGATCAAGTGTCATAACTCGTCACTCTCATCATCCCGGTCGTTCTCGAACAACTCGTCATCTCCCTTATCTGCCACATCCTCCTCTGGGCACACCTCTTCGTCACCGCACACCAGTCTGTGAAAATTCAGATCACTTGCGCGGCCAGCCTCATTTTTCATAATCGCATCCAACAACATCTCCTGGTGTCCTTGCACAAAATACCGACACGCATCTAATGCATTGTTTCTGACCTCCGGGCCCATTTGCTTATATTTCGGAGCAGCTGTATTCGGGTCCGTTGATTCCTTCGCCTTCTGCGCGGCAGCAACGACGTCGATATACTTTTCCTTCCCATCCTCCTCCACGACGCCCATGAGCTTAGGCCACCCTCGCTCACCAGAGCAAGGAATGGCAATCCGCTTTTCGAAGACCTTGGCCTTCTTCGTGGGGCTCATGCTGCTTTTTATTCTCCGAGCCACGTCAAAGCGAAAATTGTCCATCGCTGTCGTGCAGAGCTCGCAAGCGAGGGAGGGGCCGAGGAACTGCAGTCCGCCACCGTGCCTTGGAACGCTGAGGCGTGGATGAACGACAGGTGCTGCTTGGCAGGGTCTCTATGGTCCTCTCGGGGAAGCCCCACCCCTCACACAGAGCATCACACGTGACGGCCACCCATGCCTCCTCGAATAGCCGCCACCAAACATTGAAGAGGCCTTGGGACACACAAATAAGTACACACAAATAACATCATTCCCCATACTTTCCCATATTTTCTAGGTCTGTGTCTTCCCCCCCACTCCCCATATTCCCCCACATTTTCCGGGGAATCGACGATGAATTGTGTCTGTGTTTTCCCCCTCCTGAAACATGCTGGACTGGCACGGTGGTAGGCCTGGCCGCAGGCAGCCGGGGATATCTCGTCCCTGTTGGGGTGGTCCCTCCCGGCGACGGGGCACAGGACGAGCACCAGGACGGCGGCGCGGACACGCATGGCGCGGCGCCGCCCCCGCGGGCCGCGCCCCCGCACCCGGGGCGAGGGGCCCTGGGAACCGAACGCTCCTACGGGTCCACCTCCTCGTCCCCCTCCCTCCCCCCTCCCCTCCCTCCCCCCCCCCCTCCCTCCCTCATTCTCTTTCCCCTCCCTCCCCCAGTCCCCCTCTGCATGGTCTCCTCCTCTCTGTGTGGGGGAGGGGGAGGGGAGCGAGGTGGATCCGTATCGCTGTCCTCCTCCGAGGCGCCCCCTCCCCACGGGGCGACGCCCCGGGGCGGTGTGTATCTGCATGGTGGCATCGACTAGCGGGGACACCGCCACGCCCAGAGCCTGCAGCCGCGGACCGAACCCTTCCCCGTTCCCCGTCCCCCCTGGGATATCACAGTGTCCCCGCTTGCAGTGCCCCCGCTGCGGTGCCCCGAAGACCGGTCTCGAGCCAGAAAGCCTCCGGATGCGGCACGGCGGTGCTTGCGGCGGATGCCGATCCCGATCCTCGGGCAAGAAGCAAGATCCCCCGACCGCCGCCTTGGCCCATGCCTTCTCTCCGCTGCCCTCAGCTGCTCAGTTCTCTCCTACTGCCAATCCCCCACTTCCTCCCCTAGCCCCCTGGACCTTTCGAAAGTCGGGGGCGGGCGGGGGTTCGGCCCCCCCCCACCCCACCCCATCCGCCGCCGGCAAACGACGACGACATCGCAGTAGCAGTGTCTGTCGCCGTCGCCGTCGTCACTGTCGTCGTCGTCGACGTCGTTGTCTTCGTCGTCGGAGAATCGGTCGGAAGGGTCGGACACGTCGTCGTCGTTCGCCCTCGCCGCCGTCGCAGTTGCCGTCGCCGCCGCCGCCCTGGCCGTCGTCGTCGTCGTCATTTTCGTCGCCATCCAGGTCGTTTGCCCGCGCTGGAGCTGATGGGCGGACTACCGTACGTCGTCTTCGTCGTCGTTGTCCTCGCTTGCGTAGTCGATTGCCGGCGCTGGGGGGGTTGAACACACACACACACACACACCGACTTTCACTTTCAAGGGGGAGGGCCGGAACTTCTCGCGACCGCCCAGAGCGCACAACGGAGAGGCGCAGGAGGAAATCATGGACGAGCGGGGCATATGAATTGGACTGGGGGAGAAAGAGGTGGCGCGACGAGACGGGCCCTGAGCCTGGCGGTGGCTCTGGCCGTGTGCCATCTGCAGCGGCTGGCCGTGGCAGATGGCTGGGCGGTGAAGTAAGAGGCTGCCGGCCGCTGCAGTGATGGGCAAGCTCTCCGCCACCACTACCCAGAGGTAGGACGGGGGAGAAGGGAGGATGGGGGAGGGTCCTCCTCCTCCTCCTCCTCCTCCTCCTCCTCCTCCTCCTCCTCCTCCGCCTCCTCCTCATCCTACGGGGAGGCGCGCAGGAAGAGAGGGAGAAGGCCCGCCGATGACGCCGGCGGCCCCCTCGGATCGAGGTAGGAGGAAAACAAGCAGGGAGGGGGGGCCAGCGCACGGCACCGTCGTGCAACCGAGAGCAGGGATGCTCGCGACCCTGGGAACCGCCGTCCCGGTGCCCCTGCGGGCGGTGGATATGGATATACAGTCGGGGCGTCGACCTAAGGAACGCTAAATAAGGAACGAGGCCCCTTTTTTCCTCAAGTTCTACTTCTATTTCCCATGGAAGCCATCAGGAAAACCTGTGGCAAGCTGTAAAACAATCGAGGAACACCGAGCCCATCCCCAACGAAAAGGGTTCCTCCTTCAGCGCCCCGACTGTATTTCGGCCCCGGGGGCCCGAATGTCTCCAGAGCCACCGCCTGCGAGGTCCCCGAAAATGGATCCTCCAGGCGGTGGTCATGTATAAATTCCCCGCCTCGGACCTGAGGGCCACCGTTCATCTCGCGCCCAGCCGGTTCCAACCAGGCCTGCGAACCTCAAGAAAGGCGCGCAGAAAACGAAGGGTTCAGCAACAGAGCATGACCGGAAGACGACACATGGAGGCGTCGAGGTGTTGGGGTGCTCGCCAGCTCTATCGAACGGCGACCGACAACTTTTGTCCGGCCCGGATTTGCGGCCTCTCATATTACGCAGCTTGGCACGCTCCCCCGCGGAGCCTGCTATGCCCGCTGCGCCCTTCTTGAAGCCTGGAACCAGCCGCGAATAATGCAAACCACGGCACCATGGCGGAGGGGAACGGAGGAGGAGGAGGAGGAGGAGGAGGAACGGAGGAGGAGGAACGGAGGAGGAGGAGAAGGAGGAGGAGGAGGAGGAATCCGTCCCTTGAGCTCGACGAGATCATCATCGACGGGCGACGCCAACTCCCGGACTCGGGCCCCCCGCCTCGGGCCGCAGCGGCAGCCACCTCTGGGGCAGCAGCCACCGAGTCCGTGTACAAGGGAGGGCGCCTGCAGGGACAAAACCATGCTTAGCCTGCAACCTGGCCTGCGTGGTGGGCTGGCAAGAAATTGGAACTGCTCGTCCCGTCTAACGCGTCGGGCGTTTGAGCGGGCCGTGGCTACACAGCTCTGACGCTGGAGGCGCGATGGGGCCCTCACAACTACAGAATGGGTACACACTCCCGCAGCCGGGACGCCACATAGTGAGACCGAGAACTCGGCCAACCTGTCAGGACGAGAACTGCCCGCATCTCTGACAACAGTCTTGACCGCTGCCCACACGAGAACTTGACCTACACCCTACAATCCTGACCGTCGCCGCAACGACCGCGTTAGTAGCCTCTGGGGGCGAACGACAGTCAGCGCCGAGACGAGCGGCGTACTCAATACATTCATCGCCGCGACAGAAACCCCACTGTGTAGCAGGCGCAGTATGTTTTTGATCCCGCTCCTGCGTCTTGTGCGACGGGTGCCAGCACAGCGACGGGCGACCAGCTCGTCCCGAACACACGCGCGACAACGAGCGCCACACGTCGGCATTGTGTACGCTGGGCGTCGGCCCGGGCGTCAGACCACGCCGATCCTTCCTGCGCTGGGCCCAGCGGGTCCGCGACCGCGAGTTCCACGCGCCGCAAGAATCCGACTCATCGCGCAGTACCGCGAGGTCCCCAGCCCGCCCTGCTGCGTGGCGCGGGCCCACCAGGGGCCAGGCGGCGGCAGGAGCCGGCATGCCCAGGCCCAGAGCCGAACAGACCCCATCCACGCCCACGTTGGCCCGTCCACGCCCGAACGGTCGGTGAGTGCCGCCGCGTTCCGGGAGGTCCTGCTCGCAACCCAGTCCGCCCGATAGTAGATGGGCGAGTTGTCCAAAACAGATGGCGGCATGAATGAAGGGGCCCTGGGACAGCATATGGCGGCAAAATAGACACAGATAACAGGATTCCCAATATTCTCCCATATTTTCTGGGTCTTGGTCTTACCCCACACTTCCCATATTTTCCTATATTTTCTAGGGGAATCGACGATTACTTGTGTCTGTGTGTGTGTGTCTTTCCCTCCTGACTCCACGCCTGTACAAGCTTCGAAAGAGTTCGGTTCAGGCCAGCGGATCAAGAGTCAGGATGGAGGAGGGGGTAGGAGGAGGAGAAGGAGGAGGAGGAGGAGGAGGAGGAGGAGGAGGAGGAGGAGGTGGGGGAGGAGGGAGGAGGAGAGGACGGAGGGAGGGAGGAGGGAGGAGGGAGGGGAGGAGGGGAGGAGAGTCCTCGGAGGAGGAGGAGGAGGAGGCGGCTCCTCGCGATGACGACGACGCTGACGATGACGCTGACGCCGTCGCCATCGCCGGCGCCGGCTCGTCGGCCGTTGCCATGGGGACCTCCCCGCGGGGGGGCTCCGCCTGGCCCTTCTGCCCGGCGCCCCCAGCGGACGCGCCGGGATCGTCGACCCTCGCCAGCACCTCGGGGGGGGGGGTGAACAGGGACCGACCGTCCCGGCATTCCTATGGTCATACCGCGAAGTGTTCTTAGAACCCAGAAGTGTTCTAAGAACCAAAACAATGTCCTTAGAGCATAGCCCCGATGGGTTAAACCAAGACAGTCCCCGCCAGAAATGTTCTGAGAACAGTTCGTGGGAGCCACAAAAGGCTCTCAGGACATTGCTTGGTGGGGCTATGGGCGAGCCAGGACGCTTCGCCACTGCTTGAGGGGGCGGGGGGGCACGCGGCCGGCACGCCAGCGCTCGAGCTACGGGGGCCTCTCACGCACTAACCGAGGAGGCAGGGGCGACCTGACCTTCCCGAAGACGGCACTACAGGGCGAGCGAGGGGGGGGAGTGAGAAGGGGCGGGCCTTCTCGGAAGGCTCAGAAGTCTCCAAGCATTCTGAGAAGTTGCCCAGGCCTTCCCTGGAGACAGGGGAAGCTCCTCAGAAGGCGCGAGGGCTTCTGAGAAGTCCCGCGGCCTTCAGAGAAGGCCTCCTGCTTCTCTCTTCCCCCACCATCGCTCGCCGCCGAAGCACAACCCACCCCCCCCGCCAGGAACCCGACTCCTGACCTTGGCAGGCCTAGAGGTTGACACCAACACCAATATCGGCGTGGTGCCTCCAACGAGAGAAGAAGATCCCGATCTCGGTGACGGTGGTAATATTCTGGCGTCCAAGGTGCAATCGACTACCCCAAGAGCCCCCCAAGAGGCCCTGGGGGCCTCCAAAACGCCGCCAAGGAGCCCCAAGAGACTCCCAAGAGGTCCCCAAGAGGCCCCCAAGAGGCCCCCAAGAGGCCCTAAAGAGGGCTCCAGGGCCGGCGGCATGAGCGAAGCGATTAAATATTCTGGCGTCCAAGGTGACCGAAATATTACCACCAACACCGGAATCTGGGATCATCTTCACCCTGTGGAGGCCACCCCCTGTGTTGGTGCTGGTGCCCGTTTCCGGGCCCCCAAGACCTGGTGATCCGGGGGGTCCTGGCTGGGGGTGGGGTGGCTCTCTGAGGTGAATCCACGCTCACCCCCAGCCAGGACCCCCTGGATCGCCAGGTCGGGCGTGGGGGTCCTGGCGGGGGGTGCGGGCAGGAGTGCCTGCCAGGCCTCCCCAACCACACCCGAAGGCCAGAAGTTCGGGTGGTGGGGGGGGGGCACAGGTTCCAGATGCGTTGTGCCCAGTGCTCCCCGACCCCCCCCCCCCCCGGAAATGGAGGGCAAAGCGAGGCCTCAGGGCTGGGTTGTTGGGGGGGTCCTGGCGGGGGGGGCGGGCAGGGGTTGTGCTGTGCCGCCCTCGCTTGCAGTCGGGCCGCTGAAAGAAGGAGCGCCAAACGAGGAACGAGGCCCCTTCTTGGCCCCGCGAGCGCCTCCGCGCCCCAGGAGGGCACGAGGACAGCAGCACCGGCGGAACCCAGGGAACCTCGAGAGCCCCTGCGGAGCCCAGTCTGCTCCCCATCTTTCAGCGCCTGGAGTGCGCGGGCAGGCCTGCGCAGGCAGCCTCGAACGTATCCCTATCCCTAAGATTAACACACGCCAGTTGGCGACGACAGTCTTGGGGATTCGCCCTCACAACATAAGGGAACCCCCAAGATTGGCATCGTGACGAGGAGATGCCCAGCAGAGGGATAGGGATATGTTCCTTGGGTGTCCCAAAACCGTGTGGTGACAGACCCGGCGGCGACCTCGAAATCCGCAAAGACCTCACCGCATGGCCCGTCACCACACGGTTTTGGGACCCTGGAGGCCCCAACCGCCCGAGACGTCCTCGAAAAACGACCCGAGTCCCAAAGCCGTGCGGTGACCCCGAACCCCCACCGACCCACCACACGGTGTGGCCACCACCCCGTCTGGGGGCCCCCCCGAGTTCCAGGCAGGCCTGCGCAGGCAGCCCCGGAAAGGCGGGGGGGGGGGGGACGCCACGCCCCGCGCGCGCGCGCGCGACCCCTGCCGCGGGGCCGTGTCCGCGCGCGGGGCGCCCCCCCCGGCTAGGGAGCCCACAAAGGACGTACGCGCCCAGCTATGTACATGAACACGGCCCCTCGATTCGCGAGACCGGCCGCGTGATACGAACATTTGTGCAATGCGTGGATTCATGTACATGTACGTCCTTCTTTCGCTCCTGACCGGCGCACCGAGAGAGGCCGGGGGGCCCGGCGCACGAGGAGGCACCGGCGGCCCTGCCAGGACCTGGCCATCGCTCGGACGTCCATTCCCTGTGCTTGTTCCGGTTCCGTGCGTGGTTTTTTCGCCACTTGATCGAGGATGCCCCTCGATGGCCCTCGCCGAGGGAAAAACGCACGCGTCCGAGCGATGCCGAGCAACAGCACGAGGCTGCACGAGCACACACAAAAAAAAACGCGCTCGGAGCGCTGCGCGGTGCTCCCCCATTGGCAAGGGGGCCCAGGACACACGAAGAAGTACACACAAATATAACAGGATTCCCTATGTTTTCCTATATGTTTTCTGGGCTTCTGTCTTCCCCCCTACTTCCCATATTTTCCCATATTTTCTGGGGACGATGTCTTTTAGACGTCCATGTTTGATTACCGTCGGCCCCCCACCCCCCGAGGGGCGCCACTCTCCCACGCAGGGGCGCGGGGGGGCAGGAGCAGGCGGTGCATGGAGAGGGACGGGCGCGGTGACAGGCAGGCGTGCCAGTGGCGAGGCCCAGAGGAGGAGGAGGAGGAGGAGGAGGAGGAGGAGGAGGAGGATTATTTCCATAATTGTGTCTGTGTGTGTTTTTCCCCTCCTTACATTGGCAAGGCAGAGGCTGCACAGGGGCGCACGGACTCTCTCGGAGAGAGCGCCGCGCGGACCTCCCGGGTCGGCGCTGCGCCCCCCCGTCCCGCCCTTGGGGGCGCGCCACGGGCGCGCGCCGGAGGCGCCGCGCCGGGAGGAGGAGGGGGAGGAGGAGGAGGAGGAGGAGGAGGAGGAGGAGGAGGAGGAGGAGGAGGAGGAG
>CAUYUJ010004971.1:0-65298 GCA_963575745.1 Prorocentrum cordatum | reverse complement strand
TCCTCCTCCTCCTCCTTCTCCTCCTCCTCCTCCTCCTCCTCCTCCTCCTTCTCCTCCTCCTCCTCCTCCTCCTAGCCGCCCTGGCACAGGTCCCTTCACACACCCTGCGCGGCCTCAGGGATGTGCGTCTTCCCCTAACCAGCGCCTACCCTCCCTCCCATCTAGGCACTCCCCGTCGCGGCGCGCTGCCCGCCGCCATGCATGCACCTCTCTTCTTCATTGTGTTCAACGTCACGTCCCTTATGCAGAGTGGTAGAGCAGGGGAAATCTATGAAGCATATCAGACTAAAGATGTTGTCCCGCCTTCGGGCATTTGGTTACGACAGCGTCACACGGATGGGCAGTGGGACATGTATGCGCACATTCTGAATTGGGAATATGGAAGGGGGTCCCGACTTCGACAACGGCTCTTTCGTCTATGCCATTTTGCACAGATTCAACCACCGCCCGCGTACAAGGACGAGTAGGAATGCTGGAAATACGATCAGGCCGCTTTCATTTGCTGCTGTTTGTTGTTTTTTTTCCCAGTTCGACCGAAGGTGACAAAGGAAATGCTCACGTACAAGAGGATGGTGATGCAACGTAATTGCTGTTCGATAGTCCTGGGAGGAGATATTGATGACTGTGCGTACCTGCATCCAATGTTGTACAACAGGAGCAACATTGTATGACGCTGATGAGTGATATTATGGAAAAATACAACATGTGTCGTGACCCGAGGGACTACCTGAAGGGCCACCAGCACCAGATTGAGTATATGAAGATGGTTGTCGTTGTGGATTTGAATTGCAGGATCGTATGGCGTGCTAACATTTACAGAGACGGCCAGGACACCTTTCATGGGCGAGCTTTGAGTTCCTGCATTGATTATCTTGGCGGTCCGCAGGCATGCTTGACAACTGTAAGGGAATTGTGTATGTCGATCAAGCGAGGTCGACAACCCCAAGTGTGCGCCAGATATATTACTGTTTGTTTTGGGAGTGGCCTTACGCCCAGTACCAAGTGGAACCATGATGCCTTTGTTCGAAGTGTGGTCGAGGGGCTTTGGTTTGAACGATGGAGCGGAGGATTACTGCAGCCAGTCTTTCTCGCGATGGAAACAGTATGAAGTATTGGCTACACCTGACTTGAGCAATGTATTGACGGTTACCAACCATTGCCCCTGGTGTATGAGTGTATTATGTTATGGGACAGACCCTTTGCTCGTGTTTTTCGTATTCAGTGTTGTCAAGCTGATAGAGGGCAGTATAACTATGAAATCATTGAACCAGAGTATCTGCGCTACCCTGCTTGCGGTCAAGATCATCACAGCCTAGATGCTCTGCAGGTTCACTTCAGACCTCACGTGCAACTCGATCACTCTGCCCTCCTCACCTTCGAGGCTCCGAGCGATGTCGGCGTGGGTGGCGCACTTCTCTTCGTTATTGTGTATAATGACACGTCCCCCGCGCAGAGTGGCAGAGAAAAGGAAATCACTAAAGCAGATCAGACTCAAGATTTTGTCCTTCCTACGAGTACTTGGCTACGAAGGTGTCACAAATATGGGCAGTGTATGAGCATCTTCGACGTGCATGCGCACATTTTGGACTGGGGATATGGAAGGGGGCCTCGACTACGACGATGGCTCTTTCGTCTCTGCCATATTGCACAGAGTCACGCAACGCTCGCAGGCTTACAAGGACGATTTGGAGCGATGGACATGGCGATGCAGATGCTAGTATGGATGGAACAAGCTAGTAGGTTTCAACCCAATTGGTGTTCGATTGTCTGTGGTGGAGATATTAATGGCTATGTGGGAGTACCTGCACCCACGTTCAAGGATGAGGCTGATTGCGATCTTCGGGGTATTCGTGCAATGAGAAAATGGCTTTCGTATCGGAAAACTGTGTCGCCCTGGTCTCTGCCTGCTGAAGGTTTTAGCATGTTGCTAAATCCAACCACGAGGGACCTGAAGTATAGGGACCAGCAGGAGGAGTTCGAGGCGTCAAAGACGGGATTCAAAGCTGTTCGACTTATTCATCGAATCTGTCCGTTCAGCAAGGCCATGATGCAACGCATCAGCCGGCGTGGCAAGGCAGCTTCTACTGAAAAGAAGTTCATGGACTGTATGCAGGGAGGCATTTCGCATAGGAGGCGTGAGGCAGCCATTCGGGTCCAACTTATCGCAAGCTGGAGGTTGACGCAGTTGGGCGCATCGCATGTTCTGCAGCAGGAGCAACACTGTATGAAGCAGATGAGAGATTTTATGGAGAAGCTCAACATGTGTCGTGCTAACACCTTTATGGGCGGTCAAGACACCTTTCGCGGGCGAGTCTTGAGGTCTCGCATGAATTATCTTGGCAGTCTGCGAGCATGCATGACAATTTCAATGGACTCATGCATTTTGAACAAGCGAGGACGACAACTTCAAATGTGCACTAGATATATTCGTCATGGCTCTCGGGGAGGACGTGCTCCCCGTAGCCAGTGGAACCAATGTACCTTTGTTCAAGGTGTGGTAGAAGGGCTCTGGTGGGAACGATGTCTGAAAGAAACTGAGGATTACTGCTGTCAGTATCTTTTGCGATGGAAACAGTACGAAGCATTGATTACACCCGACGGGAATTGGCAGCGTTGGGTGAATGAAGTTCAACAGATGGCTCATGGTTATTTCAAAAAATACTCAGAGGAGAACCAGAACTATCGACTAGATCGGCAACACAAATGGGACATGGTGAGACAATGGGCTATTTTGTGTAAAAATATGAGATCTTTTGGTGCTGAGATGCAGATGGTGGAGAGCACACGTTTGCAGCAGCAATGGAAGATATCCACCAAGGACCTTTACAACGCCAAGGAGCAGTTTCAATATGCAAAGATTGACAGCATCCAAGTTCGTCGTTCGTTCTATGTTCATGCGGTTGTGCCCATCGGGGAGCTGCCCAACATGTTGATCACCAAGAGCCCCATGAAGATGGGGTCCGAGCAGAAGCTAGGCCCGCCGCTGCGAGAGGGTTTTGAGAGGAAGCTCCAGAATTACCTGATCTGTCTGCTGAAAGGGGGCAAACATAAAAAGTGTTAGGCGTGAGGCCCCGAGGTGTTCTGAGGCCCGCTGGTAGCTGTAGTAGCCATCCGCTAGGCACTTTGAGTGACTTAGTGATTGGAGGATCTAGCCAGTTTACCTTTCAACGGGGGTGATTTCGGATTCAGGCGCCTGGGCTCCCCCTGCAATGCAGACAAAACGTAGGCTCTCCAAGGGCAAAGGGAAAGGTCGTGGTAATGGCCAGACATATGAGCTGGGGCCTATACCTGATCCTTGTGACGTTTCTCCGCTTGCCTCTGCCTTCCTGTTCCTTCTCGCCTCTCCCCTTGTGGTGTTGTTGTGTCTCCCTTTTCCCTCTCTCTCGCTCCGTGTGTGCTGTGTGTGTGCGTGCGCGTGCGAGCTGAGACGTTTTAATTCTCACTCTCGGGATCCAGTGCCACGGTGCACTATCTGGGATGATTTCGCTAGGCTTCTCGACCCTGACGATTTCTAAGTTGTTGTCCGATTAGAAATCTAGTCGCGACGGGAGTGCCGACCTTCGAGTTTCGCGAGGGGATCTGCCCTCACTATGCGCACAGCGGTCACATGTAATGGGATAATCATTGCTGACTCGACCAGATGCTGAGTACCACCACCACCACCTCCTCCTCCTCCCTCCTCCTCCTCCTCCTCCTCCTCCTCCTCCTCCTCCTCCTCCTCCTCCCTCCTCCCTCCTCCCTCCTCCCTCCTCCCTCCTCCTCCGAGCCCGTGCCCCCTACCGTTGTTCCCCCGGGGGGCCTTCTCCGGAGCGGCGGCGCGAGGGCGCAGAGGTGTCTGCGCGCCGCGCAGCGCGGGGTGCGAGCGGGCGAAGCTGGGCGACCTCGTCGGGCCTGTCCCCCTACACGGGGATTTTCGACGCAAAACAAAACATACCCCAAAAATAGTAAACAAATTGTCCAAACCTAGCCTGGGGACTATTTTGGGGGGTATTTTTAAATCTTTTTAGGGGTATTGCTGTTTTTTTCCATTATTTTTCGTCGAAAATCCCCCTGTTAGGGGGACAGGCCAGACGTAAGGTTTGTGCCTGCATGGGCCTAGCGACGGCCACTGCTGCGGCTGAGCTGCTCTGCGGGTGCCTCGCTGCCCTGGGGGCTCCTCTGTGCGGTGCTCCTGCTCGCCGGGGCGTCCGTGGCACGTGTGCGAGGAGCTGCCTCTGTCCATATGCCTTAAGTCGGGCCTGTCCCTCTACAGGGGGAATCTCCAAAGATAGTCGAAGAATAGTCCGAGGACTCTTGCCTGACCATCTCTTGAACATGTCTAGGGTATTTTGGAGGTATTTTTAGTTTTTCGTCCAGAATCGGCCTGTAGGGGGGCAAGCCCGACTTGAGCCAGGCCCCGTGCTCCCGTGGACATCGCTCGAGGCGGCGGAGAGCTGGAGAGAGCCGTCGGGCAACAGGGCCAGGGAGGGGCGGTAACCTTGCACGCGCCCCGCGAAGGCCACGAGGCTCCCGCAGAGCTTGCGTCGGCAGTGCGTCGCTGGTGCAGGCTCGATGTCTCGCCCCCCCTCCGTGAGCTCGGGACGATCGACCTGGGTACGGAAACAATGGGTACAGAGTCCAGCAGCAGCTCATGTTCCTTCTGAGCAGGGTTCGCTGTCCGCGTCGCCGCGGTCGCTGTCCATTTGGGACAGGAGGCCGCCTGCCCGCTGTCTGTTTGTTGACAGCATTTGTTATTGGGCCTCGAACACACGTTCTTCGAACCCATGTCTTTTCTTTTCTCGTCCTCCTCCTCCTCCTCCCCCTCCTCATCCTCCTCCTCCTCCTCCTCCTCCTCCGCCCCCCCAACAAAAAACAAGCATTGCCCCTCGAGAGGGGGCGGCGCGAGGAACCAGGCAGGGTCGAGCAGTGGCGAGGCGTCCTGGCTGGCCTACAGGGCCCACCAGGAGAATGTGCTAAGAGCCTTCTGTCGATGGTTCAAAGGTGGGGTCGTCGGGGATGGGCTCCTAGTGACGAGGTGCTCAGGTGGGTTGAAAGATGGGTTCAAAGATGGGGTCCTCAGGGATAGGTTCCTAATGACGAGGTGCTCCTAATGGGTCCTCAGGGGCGGGTTCAAAGATGGGGTCCTCAGAGATGGGGTCCTCAGGGATGGGTCAAAGATGGGGTCCTCAGGGATGGGTTCCTAATGACGAGGTGCTTGAAACCATGTACATGTATCTTCCCTTTGACCCCTTCCCATCCTCAGGACCCCATCCCTCAGGACCTCTATCTTTGAACCACCGAGGCTGTGGTCTGCGCGACATGTCTGTAGCACATGTCTGGCTGAGGCCGTCCTGGTTCAGCACATCGGGCTCACGTTCTAGAAACACAGCTTTTTTTCCCCCGAACATTTGGGGGGTCTAAGAGCATGTCGTGGTGGTCTGCGCGACATGTCTGTAGCACATGTCTGGCTGAGGCCGTCCTGGTTTAGCACGTC
The DNA here is from genome assembly GCA_963575745.1 of Prorocentrum cordatum. NCBI lineage: Eukaryota > Dinophyceae > Prorocentrales > Prorocentraceae > Prorocentrum > Prorocentrum cordatum. Next base: position 59,825 of record CAUYUJ010004971.1, on the reverse strand, counting down.
GGGCTCACGTTCTAAAAACACTGTTTTTTTCCCCCGAACGTGTGGGGGGTCTGAGAACACGCCGTGGTGGGCCTATAGTAGTGCCGGGGCGGTCGCCCCCTGCCGAGAAGAAGAAGGGCCACTCGTCGGCGGCAGGCGATGGGGGGGGGGGCACGAGCAGGAGAGCAGGCCTCGGCGGACGGCGGCGGGGCCCCTCGGAGGCCCCCATCGCGCCTCTCTCGAGCGAGGGGCCTTTTGTGTGCCCTCGGGGCAGGCCGGCCGCGCGCCGAGGGGGGGGGGGGGCAGGGGGGAGGGCTTCTTGGCAGCTCCTCCTCCCTCCTCACTCCTCCTCCTCATCCCTCCCGCTCCCCCCCTTCCCCCCCTCCTCCTCCTCCTCCTCCTCCTCCTCCTCCGCCTCCGCCTCCTCCTCCTCCTCCTCCTCCTCCTCCTCCTCCTCCTCCTCCTCCTCCTCCCTCGAGGGCGCGGGCCCGCGGACAGAGGTGGGGGAGGGCTTCTTGGCAGCTCCCCTGCTCCCTCGAGGGCGCGCCTGCCTCGGCCGCAGGCGCAGGGCCGGCGCCCTCGGAGCAGCGGCCGTCTTCTGAGAGGCCCTCCTCCCTCCGTGCACCGCACCCCCCTGGTGCGCGCCGCCAGGAGGGGGCTGGGAAGCAGAAGGGGGCAGAAGCACACAGAGGCACAATGCATCGTCGATCCCCAGGAGATGTTGGCCGCCAGGAAGGGCTAGGGATTAGGAGGGGACAGACACACACAGACACAATGCATTGCCGATGCCCAGAAGATGTAGGAAGATAGGGGCACTGGGGGGGAAGACCAAAACCCCAAAACGTATGGGAAACTATGGGGGATCGTTCTATCTGTGTGTATTTCTCTGTGTGTCCTGGGGCCCCTTCCGGGAAGCTCTTCGGAAGCCTCCGGGCCGGGCGGAAGATATATGGGAAGTGGGGGGAAGACAAAAAAAAACCCAAACTACGTGGAACTCTGGGGCATCCATCTCTTTACTTGTGTGTATTTCTCTGTGTGTCCTGGGGCCCCTCCCAAGCAGCTCCTCGGGAGCCTCCGGGCCGGGCGGCAGGACGCCCCGCCGCCTGCGCGCTGGCCGCGCCCGCGGGCGGCGAGGCGCCGCGCGCCCGCGGGGGGGGGGGGGGCCCGCCGCCGCCATGGCCGCTGCCGCTGCCGCGCCGCCGCTGCCCCGCCCCCGGCCCGCCGCGCGCCGGCTCCGAAGGAGCGCGCAGCAGCACAAGGGCTCGGGGCCCCAGGGGCGGGGGTCAGTGCAAACGGGGGTCAGGAGGAGAGGTGGAGGGGAGGAGGAGGAGGAGGGGGAGGGGAGGAGGAGTGAGGAGGAGGAGGTAGGAGGAGGAGGAGAGGAGGAGGAGGAGGAGGGGGAGGAGGAGGAGGGGGAGGAGGAGGAGGAGGAGGAGGAGGAGAGGAGGAGGAGGAGGAGGAGGGGGAGGAGGAGGAGGAGTTTTGTTCTTCACTTCTGGATGGATGGATGGATGGATGGATGGAACGCTGGAGGGGCTTTCACTTCTGGAGAGGAGGAGGAGGGAGGGCAGAGGAGAGGACGCGAGCCGTCGATGAGCAGTGCCTCACCCTGCTCACACGGTGCAGTCTGCGACTGCGCGACTACGGGCGAAGAGCGCCCGAAGCGAGGTGACACGAGCGGAAAAGTCTATTGACATAGAAGATTCCCGCGTCCGGCGTGCAGATGCCTCAATGCGATCGCGGCTGGAAAAAAACAGAAAAAAAAAAAAACAAAAAAAAAACGGCTCGGGGCTCAAGATACGGGGGTCAATGCAGACGGGGGTCACCCAGAGCATTGGATCCTGCAGGATCCTGCGAAGACCCCCTCTGACTGACCCGGGTCAGCGAGCCGCTCGTGGCCGCGAGGCGGCCGCGCAGATTGGCCGACCCGGGCTTGCGAAGACCTGCGTTGCAGTTTTTGTTCCCTGCATCGCAGTTTTTTTGTTTTCTGCTGACCCGGGTCTGGATTGACCCGGGTCAGAAGATCTCCGAACGGCACACGCGGAAATTGTTGGCGCTCCGCGCGGTTTTTTTGTCCGTTGTCGGCTCTCGAGCGGGCGCCGCGGCCGTCGTTTTCCAGGCTTGCGTTCGCCAGATATTGGCCCGAGGTCGCTTTCACGGAGCCCCTTTTGCGAAAGGGGGTATCTGTCCATCCCCGAAAAGAAGATAAAGCGCCATAAACATTCACTCTTGGCGCTCCGCGCGGGCTGCTTGTATCCGCACTGGGCCCCCCAAGCGGCGCCTCCGGCGCCGCACCTGGAGCGCTCCGCGCGCCAGGGAGGGGGGTCCAACGCGGATGCAAGAAATCCACGCGGAGCGCCAAGAGTTTCTGGTTATGCTTCTTTTTCTCCTGCAGAGGAGCCATAGCATCGCTCGGACGTGTGCATGTCTTTCGGCGGCTACCATCCCAGACATCGGGCGTCTCGGAAAAATCGAGACGGAGGTTGTTCGTCGTCTTTGGCCTCCCTGGGCCCTCGCCGGGCCTCCAGACCGTCAGAGCACGACTCGGGATGACAACGTGGTCCCTGGGAAGTGGTCGGGAGGTCGGGGGCCCGTGAACCAAGACGTCGGATGTCTGGGATTCAGAAGCATTACTTGATCATCGTGCGAGACACACACGCGCGAGACAAGAATAATGTACGGGGAATGGGCGTCCGAGCGATGGCGAGGAACAGGTGGTCATGATAATGATACCTTTCAAGACTGTTGACACATTTCCTAGGTTTCCACGGTTCACTTGCGTCCCGAACGAGGGCCGTTGGACATGTTCTGTAAATCCTCGGGCGTGGCCTGAGCCAGTCTTGTCATGATGTCGTGCTCGTTCCGTGCAGCCCATCATTCTCTCAGCCCGTCCCCTGGGCTTCAGTTGCGCGTGTCCACCTACAGGGAGATTTCGCGCGAAAAGCAAAAAACTGAAGCAATAGCCAACGATTGGGGAAACATAGTCATAACATCGTCCCCTGGTCATGTTTGGACTATTTTTGAATATTCCCCCTGCAGAGGGACAGGGCCGACTGAACCCTGGGCCCCACTGGCCTCGCCCGCGGGTTGCATCGACTCCCTGGTTTCGCGGCCTCCTCCCTTTTGCTGTGCTCCTCCTCCCCCTCCTCCTCCCCCTCCCCCTCCCCCCCTCCTCCTCCTCCTCCTCCTCCTCCTCCTCCTCCTCCTCCACTTCCGAACCACCAGGGCCAGAAGGGCAAAGGCGGTCGCAAGGGCTGAAATGGGAAACCCGACTTCACCAGTTGCGGCAACGTATCCTACGGAAGGAGAGATCACACATGCCCACTGAAGGTGTAAGGTCTCGAGAGTTCTTCCAGCAGCTTCGCTGTAGTACCTCGTCCCCCTGGTCTCTAGGGCGCGCCGTCGGGTATCTTTTTCTTCTTCGGCATGGTGTTTCTTCTCTGGGCCTCTGGGTGTCCAGGGAGCCTGCTCGGTGCTCTCCGCGCCGTCGAGCTCGGCCCCCAGGGGCCAGAGGGGTATCACCCCCCGCCCGCGGGTGTTTTCCTGTTTCCTGTCCTGCTCGGCTCGGATCAAAGGTGATCACAGCTGCACGGCGCGCCCACACGCCTGACCTCGTTCGGTCCGAGGAGATCGCACGATAGCTCAGAGGTCTCCCCGGGCGATCTTTCGTTTCGTTTGCTCGTGGGGTGAGTGAATGCAGACTCACAGCGCAATGCCGAGTCCATCCATCCATCCATCCATCCTCCTCTTCCTCCTCCTCCTCCTCCTGCTCCTCCTCCCCCTCCTCCTCTTCCTCCTCCTCCTCCCCCTCCTCCTCTTCCTTCTCCTCCTCCTTATCCTCCTCCTCCTCCTCCTCCTCCTCCTCCTCCTCCTTGCTCCTGGGGTCTTCGCCGACACCGGTCTGGTCGCTGGGTGTTCTATGGCCACGACCCTCACTCGGGTCTTCGGATTGGAGGCTTTCGACAGCCTTTCGCTCCCCCCCTCGGTCACCCTCGATGTGTACATCGATGACACCAGCCTCGATGGAGTTGGCAAGCTGGAGCCGTTGGTCGCTGACATGCGCCGCGCGGCCAGTCAGCTTGAGTTTGCGATTTCTCACTCCATGAAGGCTCACATTGCTCTTGACAAAGTTGGCATGGTTACCAGCAGTAAGGTTATTTCCAGTAGGCTCCAGGAGGCCTTCGGAGATCTCGTGGGTCCCCTCCTTGAGTCGGCTGTCAACCTCGGTCATGACCACACTGCTGGTACGGCTAGGCGCGTCCGTGGACGCAATTCCAAGACTAAGGCCCGCCTGCTGTCTGCCACGCGCCGTACGCGGAGGCTCGCCCGTCAGCGAGGCGTCATCGGCAGACGTGCAACTAAGGTTTTCTGTGCAGGTGCTCTTCCAGCACTGCAATACGGTGCGGACGTGCATGGCATGTCGGACGCCGAGCTGTTGCGAGTACGACGTCTAGCAGCTTCCACGATGAAGCCATCCTGCGGCGGCCGCTCTCTATGTATCCTCACTCGCGTTGAGGGCGATCCTGCCTGGTATGGGTCAGTCGCTCCTCTCCTCCACTATCATAGAGAGGTATGGCTGCTGCGCACGCGGATGACGGATTATACTCTTTCTTGGGCTCAGATCAGATTGGGTTGGGAAAGCGTTTGGAACAATCCCCCGCGTACCTGGAGATCTGTCAAAGGGCCTTTGGGGGCCATGTACTTGTCGATTGCTAGACTGGGATGGACCATGAGTTCCCCATACACCCTGACCGACGACCGCGGAGTGGAAATCCCTCTCCTCCTCATCTCTCCTGCCCTCCTCAAACGGCTCTGTAAGTCTGCGATTTTCAAAGCTCTTGAATGTGAGGCTGGAGACAAATATGGTCAGGGTTCTAGGCTTTGTTTTGACGTGCTGCGTACCTCTTTGAATTCGAAGAAGTACACTCCCAAGCAGAAGGGAATCATTAGAACTCTTACGCGTCAGGGCTTCTGGCCTTTTAGTCGTGCCAAGGCCCTGGGATACCAAGTTGAGGACAAGTGCCCTCTCTGTCAGGCCGAGGGCGACACGATGATCCACCGCCTCTGGCACTGCCCTTCTTGCGAGGCCGAGCGTTCTGAATATATCAAGCCCCAGTTGTTGAGCCGCGTCCGCCAGGAGCTTGAGGCTGGCGTCAACCCTGCTTTTAAGGTGCTTTGTGAAACTGGGCTCTTCACTCACCCTTCCTGAGGCCCCCCTCCCTCAGTCGGCCCAGGAATCTCAGGACTCGGTGGTTTATGAGTATTTTCCTGATGCTTTTGAGGAGGCTGGTCTGCCTCTTCCCCCTGAGGGGCGAAGGGAGGTTCGGGGCAAAGTTTTCCTGGATGGATCGTGTTTTCGACACCCCGTGCGTGAACTTTCCCGCTCTGGATGGGGCGCGGTCTGGCTGAATGACCAAGGTCAGATTCTCGTCCGTACGCATGGCACGGTTTGTAATGTATATCCTCAGACGAGCGTGGCAGCTGAATTCGTCGCTCCTGCTGCCGCCTCGTGCCTGATTGAACACACGGCTGAATTTCTGTCTGACTGCAAGGCGGTGGTCGATCATTTTGCCCTGCCTTCAGCCCAGCAGCTCTCGCCTGCCAGGCCTTACAGTGGTCTTGTGATGCAGTGCCTGGCGAATGCTGACGGCAAGCTCGAGGGCGTCTCCAAAGTGAAGGCGCACCTCACTGAAGATCCCAGCCTCCCCTGGGAAGAGATTTTCAACATTCGTGGTAATAACTTTGCAGATGAGGCGGCGAAGGCAGGAGCGAACCTTCACCAGCCTCTTGATGATGGCCTCAACGACAGTCTGTCCTTTTTGGTTTCTGTTTCCAAGGCTGTCGCCAACCTTGCCGCCCATCTCCTGGACCTTTGGCCCAGGACCAACCTGGACGGGGTCTCTTGGGAGCGTCCTCTGGCTCCTGGTCCTCCCAGGGTTCAGGGTCCTGGTCACACCTGGGGTTGGGCTGGCAAATTCTGGCAATGCAACGAGTGCCTCAAGTGCTCTCGTTCTCTCTCGAAGCCTCCGCCTGGGAGGTGCACTCAACAGCTTAAGGTTTCGCCCCAGTCTCTTAGAGATTTGGGTCACCGCTGCATCATTGTTGACTGCAGCGATGGAAGTTTTGTGGCTTTCTGCCAGCTGTGCTTCTTCTACACATGTGGAGGGCAGCTTCGCGGGTTGGGGGACCCCTGTCCAGCAAATCCCTCCCACCCTCTGGTCGCGCGAGGACCCGCGGACAAGCTTTGGTCCGCCCACAAATCCCGCAGAAGAGATCTTTGGTCCAAACTCAGCAGAGGACTCCATCCGAAACGGAATGGGGTCACAGTTGATTTGGACGGCATTGGAGTTTTATAACATTTATCTCTCTAATGCACTTTTCCCGCACTGCGGGTCTTTGATCGTGGATGTCAAAATCCTCCTCCTCCTCCTCCCCCTCCTTCTCCTCCTCCTCCTCCTCCTCCTCCTTCTCGTCCTCCTCCTCCTCCTCCTCCTCTCCCTTTTCCGTAGCCATTTTGGCTCAAGATGTCTGACTGGGGGGCTGCAAGCCTCCAGGCAGAAGGGATGCCGCTAGTCCGCGGCCAGCCTCCAGATTTTCTGTGAGCTCCTGGGGGAGCGCCATCCGCTTAATCTACTTGATTGCCGCGGCGGCGCTTGTGAGCTGTGCAGGATGGCGGCCAGGCGTGCCCTTGGGCGGCGGGCAGCAATGGCGGGAGCAGGCCACCACAGGGCGGTCCGGTCGGCAGCGGCTACGTGCGCGACAAGCCCGACTGGTTCTGCTGCATGGACGGCTGCAAGAATGCGAAGGGTGAGCGCTGGTGGAACCCTGGCTCATCGCTGTGGTGTACAAAATGCAAGCTGCACAAGGGCGCCTGCTTCGGCAGCAACCGCCCTGCAGGTGGAGGTGCCCCCTCGACGCGCGCGCCCAGCGTGGCCGACAGTCGAGCTGAGGCGAAGTACAAGAAGTTCTACGAGGACAAGATCGCGGCGCTGGGGCAGGAGCTGCGCAGCAAGTCCTCGCAGGATGGCGACATGGAGACCGACGGCTCAGCAGTCGAGGCCCCAGCTGCAGGTGCTGCCGCGCTGCGGAAGCGCGCCGACAAGCTGGCGGCGGAGATCAAGCTGCTCAAGGGCCGCGACGATGTGGGTGGCATCTACAAGGGTGTCATCGAATCCTTCCAGACGGAGCTGGGCGAGCTGCGGAAGAAGCTGCGCGACGCCAAGCCCGCGGGCGCCAAGCTCCAGATCGCCCGTCGGGAAGTCAAGAAGAAGGAGGCCGCCCTGGCCAAGGCGGGCGACAAGCTGGCGCAGCAGGAGGAGGCCGTCGCAGCAGCGCAGCTGCGCCTGCAGGAGCTCAAGGCCCAGCGGGAGCAGTGTGAGGCCGAGCTCGGCCGTGCCAAGGCCGTGGTGCACGAGCTGGTGGCTGCTGATGCTGCTCAGGCTGGCCCAGCCGCTGACGGTGGCAGCGAGACGGGGGCGGTCGCCCACACGTTCGGCATCAACAAGGCCGCGCTGGTGGCCAAGTGCGGGGAGCGCGGCTTCGGCGACCACGCGGAGGCGGTGTCCAAGCTCCTGGAGGAGTTGCTGCCGCAGCTGGTGGTGCCCGCGGAGCGCCAAGCTCCCCCCCCTGCGGGAGCGGCGAGCGCAGCTGCCGCTCAAGCCGTGCCCAGCACCGAGGACCCCATCGGCAAGGCCTCCGAGGAGGCGCTGCGCGCCGAGCTCAACGTGCTGTGGCCCGACGACACCGCGCCCGACATGCCGACGGACCTGGAAGAGTTGCGCGCTGTTGCTGCTCGCCTTGCCGCTAGCCCGCTCATCGGGGCCGCAGCGCGCATGCGAGCTGGACCGTACTGACCTTGTCCCCATGACGAGCATGGGCAAGAGCAACAGCACCGTCGCCGCGGCCGACCTGGTACAGGAGGACGCGCGGGAGGCGGAGGACGCAGCGGCCCGTCACCTCCTCGGCGAGGCAGAAGTTGCTGCAGGCAGCCGCGGCGCGGCAGCCATCATCGAGCGGGGGCTCAAGTCCCCTGGCAGGGGCACTGGGCCCCCCCTCCCACTCCAGGTCGACTGCGCCTGGGCTGCCGAGGTCCCGCGGCCGCGTGAGGAGGAGGCGGCACAGGTAGTACTGGATGGAGCTGCGCCACATGCTCTTCGTGCGCCACCTGTCGTCGCCGCAGCTTCGGACGGAGCCCGAGGTGCAGAGCCAGAGCCCCACGGATCGGTTGCTGTCGGAGCTCCTGGCCAAAGGGCGTCCACTGTTTGGGGTCCAGGCGGGGGTTGGCTATAACGACGGGGCTACGGCCCTACATGCCACCCCAGCCTCAGCGCGTGAGGAGGCCCGAGCCTCACCGCCCTTCGAGACAAGGGGCGGCGCCAGGGTGCCCGCAGGCCTGGTCTTCGTCAAGGGCCAAGTTCAGGAGCCCCACAAGGTACAGCTGAACGCACAGGCGGTATCGCAGTTCGTGGACCTGGTACTTGAGCTGATTGGCGAGATCGTGCTCTACTTCAAGCGGGTCGGCATCCTAGCGGTGACCACGGGTCAGACCAGCACCACATCAAGGACGCCAGCTACAGCAACGCGTTCCTGGAGGTGGGGCAGGACGGGCTGATGGACATGCAGGTCGCGTCGGAGGAGGAGCTCCGCAGGGTGCGAGCACTCACGGCCCCCTTCCCGATTCTTCCAGCCACACTGGAGCGGCGGAGGGTTATGCCCGAGGTTGCGAAGGTGCAGCAGGTAGCGGAGCCCGCAGCAGAGGGTACCGACCCTTCGGGGCACGCGCTGCTCACTGCGGGCCGAGCCGCCTGGACGGCAGAGAGTACCGACCCTGCGGGGCACGCACTGCTCACCGTCCGAGCTGCACGGGGGAGGGTGGTCAAGCCGAAGCAACCGAAGAGTGAGCACACGCTAGCCATCACGGCGAACGGCACCACATGGTCGAGCCTCACCGACCTGTTGCTGGATGAGGTGGGTCGCCGAGCGGACATCCTCCTGGGCCAGGAGGCCCACTTGTGCGGCACTGCGGCGTGCGCGACGCAGGAGGACTGGGCGAAGAGGGCCAAGTGGAACTTGCAGTTGGACCCAGCAGTGCCCACAGGTCGTGGAGGCACCAGCGGCGGCTTATGTATTGCAACGCAGCCGTGGCGAGGTCTGGCGAGACCCATGCGTGAGCACGAGGTTCGGCATCGCGCGTGGCCGAGTACAGCTGAGATGTTGGAAAGGATGGCTTCCAGGAGGCGTGGTGGTGGCCAACGTTTACCTGCGCCACAGCGAGGGCATGACGGCCTGGAATAGGCTCCTGGTCAACCTCCTCGCACGAGAGCTGAAGCGGCTAGCTCGGCCCTTCATCATTGGAGGCGACTTCAACATGCACCCCACGGAGCTAGCCAAGTCAGGAATCTTCGAGAAGCTGAGGGCCGAGCCGATCTTCACCCAGGAGGCAACGCTGGCCGACTTGGCGGAGGGCTCCGTGCTGGACTATTGGGTCCTGCCGAAGGCCTTCGTGCCGAGGGTCGAGTCCTGCTTCGTCATCCACACCACCACCATCAAGGATCACCGCCCAGTTGGACTCAAGCTGCAGAACGGTGTGGTGGAGGACCTGATCACGGTTCACAAGGCCCCCGCCAGTTTCCCAGCTACGCGGCCCATAGGGCCTGGGCGGGAGGTGGCGACATCCCGGGGAAAGGCCATGGTGGCCCTGGGGGAAACGGAGGGTTGTCAGGAGGCCTTGGCGAACGGATTCGCGGCCTTCATGCAGGGAGCTGAGGAGGAGTTGGGCAGCTTGTTCCATATCCCGCAGGACGACGTGCCGAAGTACACAGGGCGAGGGCTGGAGCCGCGCTTCGTCAAGATACACCCCACGAGGCGGAACAACGCGGCGGTGGCCAAGGCATCCCCAGAGGCACGTCAAGCTCTCTGGCTGCATGACCGTCTACGTGAGCTCCAGCGGGCATACGAGAGAGACGAGCTGAGGCACCGCCAGGCAGCGAAACGACTCCTCGACACTCTGGAGCACTGGAATGGCTCCCTCATGGAGACTCAAGATTGGCACCACTTTGAGGCGTATTGGCAGCGGCTGCGCAGGCTCACGATCGACGACCTGGCCAAGCTGGCGGATCAGGCCCAGAATGTGAGCGTGCGCCTCTCCAAGGAGTTCGAGAAGGCACGTTGCCGTTCATTCGACGCCTGGGCGAAGCAGGCCACGTTGAACGGCGCTGGCCTCGCCCACAAGTGGACGCGTGGGCCCACGGGAGCGGGGGCAGGGCTGCTGGCCAACGGCGTGGCAGCGGACGTGCAGGACGTTGCCGAAAAGTTCTGCGCTGACTGGCTCAAGCAGGTCTGGAATGTCCACGAGCCCATGAAAGCCACCAGCTGGGACGAGATCAAGCACCACGTGCTGGACGCGCCCACGGCTGGAGCTATCAGGACAGCGAGCAGGAGGTTCAAGCATCGGACGGCCTTGGGCTCCGACGCGTTCCACCCTCGGTGGTTCGCGATGCTGTCCGACGAGGCTCTGGCCTTCTTGGGCCAGCTCATGGTATACATGGAGAGGGTCGGCAACCAGCCGAAGCAGCTGACCACCATCATCGTCTTCCTCGCCAAGAAGGAGGGCGGGGTGAGGCCCATCGCTCTACTAGGAGGATTTCTTCGTGTTTGGACAAAGGTACGTCGGGCACAAATGCAGCAGTGGGAGGACGAGCATGACCTGCCATGTTTTCACAACGCAAGCGGTAGGACGGCCGAGCGGGCCGTCTGGGACCAGGCCGTCTATCAGGAGTGGGCCCTCAAGGTCGGCATGGTCACGGCCTCCAACCAGCTCGACATGACCAAGGCCTACGAGAGGGTTGGCCACCAGACGCTCTGGGACGAAGGCTGCGCCAGCGGCGCCAACCTGGTGCTGCTGCGCACCAGCATCAGCATATATGCGGGCCCGCGGCGGTGCAAGGTCGACGACGCGGTCTCGGGCGAGGTCGAGTTGGGCCGCAGCATCTTGGCGGGCTGCGGTTTCGCGACATCATGGTTGAAGGTCCTCATGTACCGCAGCCTGAGGCTGTTCGGCGACAGGTATCAGTGCATCCAGCTTTTCGCCTTCGTCGATGACATCACCATCCTCTGCATCGGGTCACAGCGATTCCTACTCAAGGTAGCAGCGGACGGCCTGCAGTATCTCATCGAGCTCCTCCGCAAGCTGGGCTTCGAGATCAACGGCTCGAAGTCCACTATCGTGATCTCCACGGCGTACGCGGGCAAGTGGATCGCAGACAAGGTGCACACGCACACGGCGCAGCGGCTCCAGGCCAGGCAGCACCACCGCAACCTGGGCGCGGACTCGATGGTGGGAGCGAAGCGGCGCACCAAGGTCATGGACGCAAACTTCGACAAGCAGAGGCGCCGCCTCGGACGAGTCACGTGCCTCAGACGCCAGGGCGCAAAGTCGGGCAAGGTGGGCAGGATGGGCATGCAGCCCGCAATGACGTACGGTGCCAGCGTGCTCGGCAGAAGCGACTCGCAGCTGCACATGATCAGGGCGGCTGTCGGAGCGGCGATGTTCACCGACACGGCAAGGCGCTCGCTCACGCTGTCCTTCATGTTGGAGGGGGGCAAGCAGGACCCAGCCTACGCCGTCAACGCGGCGCCGCTGGTCGAGTGGGCGAAGGCGGTCTGGACTAAGCGCATCCCCACCCACATACTTCAGGGAGCACTTGACCGAGCAGGGGCGACTCAGCGGAACAAGTTGCACCCATGGGCCGCCGTGGTCGGGCCAGCGGGGGCGATGCTAGCCACGGCAAGGAGGATAGGCTGGCAAGTAATCTCGGCCAGCAGGTGGACCTCTCACGACGGCGAGGAGCTGGAGCTGGGAGAAGGCGTGGGGCCACGGGCGATCAAAGGTTTGTTGGACAGAACCATCGAGCGGTGGCAGTACACTCAGATAAGTATGCATGAAGGGCTGGAACACCTCAAGGATGGCATCCACCTGGAGCCAGTGCGCAGGGTCACCCGCAACCTCGAGAAGCACGGCCTGCAGCAGGAGGCGCGCGGCCTGCGCTCCACCGTCATCGGAGCACAGTGGCCCCAGCAGCAGCTGCAGGCCGCGGGTCTTGCTGACTCCCCACTGTGCCAGCGCTGCGGAGAGGCCCCTGGCACGCTCCCACACCGCCACGGTGCATGCGTGGCGTGGACGCGGGAGCGCAGGGAGAGCGAGATCGGCCAGGTCCACATCCCCGAGGGCACACTCACCGCGATGCAGGAGGCGTTCTGGGGCAGGTGCCTGCTGCCCAACTGGAACGCGGGGCCGAGGCCGTCGAGAGCGTGGCACACGGTATGGAGCGTGGAGGTCCCAGGAGGTTTCTTCATGGACGACGGCTTCGTGGACGGATCAGGGCGTAGCCTCGCAGGCCCTGATGGCATGCGGGTGGGCTTCGGCTGCGCATCGGTGGGCCACCTCGGGCGAGTCACGTGCGCCTGCCACGGGCCATCTCCTGGCTGGCTACAGGAGGTGGGAGAGGGCGAGCTCTTCGCAGTGGAGGTCATGCTGCAGCACGCCGTGCCCCCGTTCACCATCTACAGCGACTACCAGGACCTGCTCGACGGCATCGCCGCAGGGCCTGCCGTGTGCTGCGCGCCTGGCAAGGCCTACGCCGAGCAGTGGAGGAGGATCTGGCGTCTAATCATGGACATCGGGCAGGATCAGCTTCAGTTCCGCAAGGTCAAGGCCCACCAGGTCATCACCCAGCTCGCATACGGCTCGGTGGAGCGGCGGCTCGCCCTTGGCAATCACGCCGCCGACACCGAGGCCAAGCTGGGAGCGGCCTGCCACCCCTGCAGCTCGCAGGCCGAGGAGGAGCGCTTCGCCTCCCAGCAAGGGGCGGTGGGCCGCATGGCTGGCTGGGTGGCCCAGGTGTGCGTGCTTGCCAACGGGAGCCAGAGGGACACCACGGGCAAGCAGTTGCTGACGAGGGCCCCGAGGCACGAGGAGCAGCACGGCATGGTGCGTGCCGCCAAGCGCCGCCGCACCCAGCCGCGCGGGCAGCCAGTGCCCGAGCCCGACAGGAGAGTCGACACGAGCCTGGGCATGGCGCACGACGACCAGGATGGCGACAGCAGCGGAGGCGAGCCGCCTCGGCGCGGGGCCACGGTGCTGTCGGCGGCGGCGCTCGCGGCGGCAGCTGGGAGCGCAGGCCTGGCGGGGGGCTCCGACGGCGTGACCGACGGCAAGGACCTGGCCCAGCGTGACAGCGCTGTCAGCAGGGGCGAGGCCGACCCCGCCTCGCCCCGCGGGGCCCAGCAGAGGACGGCGAGCCAGGCCAGCGGCGGCGGCCCCGAAGGCCTGGCGGGCGGCTGGGCAGCGCGGGTCACCCCGCGGAGCGGCCAGGGCTGCAGCAGCCAGGCCTGCCACGACGACGAGGACAGCGACGACGCGCCGCTGGTGCAGCCGCGCAGGCAGGCGGCCCCGCGCAGACGGCAGCCCTTCACGGCGAAGGGCACGCTGGCTCGAGGCGGTGACAAGCGGCCTCGCGAGGCCGAGGCTCGGCAGGCAGCGCTGGAGGCGAGCAGCAGCCAGGCCGATGGCAGGACTGCCAGCCTGGACGGCATCGGCCGCCGCGCGGCGGCACGGCTCCAGCGCGAGCGAGTGCCTCAGCTCTTCATGCCCGACGACGAGGGCAGCGTGGTGGGCCTGCCGCTGCGGCACCGTGCGCAGTGGGTCGGCGGTGACAGCGCGCTGCCCTTCGCATGCGACCGCTGCGGGGTCCGCTGCGGGGACCGCGCCCAGCTGGAGGCGGGGCTGTGCCGCGGGACGCCTGCTGCCGCGCTGGCGGCCGACGCGTCGCACCGACGGATGACCATGGGCGACGTGTTTTGCAGCGCCTGCGGTGCAAGGGCGAGCGGAGGTGCGGCCGTCCTGCTGGCGGCGAAGTGCCTGGGCAAGATCGCCAGCGCCACTGCGGGCACGAGGCTGAACAGGATGAAGGCGGGGAAGCACCCGATCAAGGGCCACTTCATCGGCGAGCCCGTCCAGCTGGAGGCGCGCCTAACGGAGGCCCCAGCGGACGAGGTGCCGACAACGGCATGAAGTTCGTGGGCGGCTCGCCGCCCAGCCTGGGCACTGCTGCGGCCGTTCGGCCTGCTGGGCGGCAGCGGGAGGGCGCTGGGCGGCGAGAGGCCCCAGGCGCTGCGCGGAGGCGGCCTGCGCCGTGCCGCGCCTGCGCCGAGGTGGGCTGGCGGCTGAGGCCGTAGGCCCGTGCCCGCCCGCGCGGCGGCGGCGGCCGGCGCCGTGCCGCGAGGGCGTGCCGCGCCCGCGGCGGCGAGGCGGGGGGGCGCCGCGCCGCTCGGGCGCTCCGGGCGGCGCGCCGAGACAGACGGCCCGCCGCGCAAGTGGGTGCGGTTCCTCCTTTCCTCCTCCTCTCCTCGTCTCCTCCTCCTCCTCCGCCCTTTCCTCCTCCTCCTCCTCTCCTCCTCCTCCTCCTCCTCCTCCTCTCTCCTCCTCCTCCTCCTCCTCCTCCTCCTCCTCCGCCTCCTCCTCCTCCTCCTCCTCCTCCTCCTCCTCCTCCTCCCCCTTCTCCTCCTCCTCCTCCCCTCCTCCTCCTCCGCCTTCTTCTCTCCTCCTCCTCCTCCTCGTCCTCCTCCTCCTCCTCCTCTTCCTACTCCTCCTCCTCCTCCTCCTCCTCCTCCTCCTCCTCCTCTTTCTCCTCCCTCCTCCTCCTCCTCCCCTGCCCTCCCCTCCGCCTCCTCCTCCTCCTCCTCCTCCTCCTCCTCCTCCTCCTCCTCCTCCTCCTCCTCCCCCTCCCCTCCCCTCCTCCTCTCTCCTCCTCTCCGCCTCCTTCCTCCTCCTCCGCCTCTTCCTCCTTTCCGCCTTCCTCCTCCTCCTCCTCCTCCTCCTCCTCTCCTCTCCTCCTCCTCTCTCCCCCCTCCTCCTCCCCCTCCTCCTCCTCCTCCTCCTCCTCCTCCTCCTCCTCCTCCTCCTCCTCCTCCTCCTCCTCCTCCTCCTCCCCCTCCTTCCCCCTCCTCGTGCCGTCCTCCTCCCGCTCTCCCACCTCCCCTGGCCTTTTCCTGCCGCCCCCCCTTTCCTGCCTTTTCCTGTGCGCCTCCGCCCCCCTGCCTGCAGGCGCCTTCCCCCTCGCCGGTGGCCCTGCAGTGCCAGGCGCGGCTTTTTCTCGCGCGGGGAGGGGGAGAGGGAGGGAGGAAGGATGTGAAGGAGGGGGGGAGGGGGGGAGGGAGGGAGAGGAGAAGAGAGGAGAGGAGAGGAGAGGAGAGGAGAGGAGAGGAGAGAGAGGAGAGAGGAGGTTAGGAGGAGGAGAAGGGGAGGAGGAGGAGGAGGAGGAGGAGGAGGAGGAGGAGGAGGAGGAAACGGAGGAGGGGGAGGAGGGGGAAGAGGAGGAAGTGGATGAGGAAAATGAGGGGAAGAGGGATTGGGGGAATGGATCGAAGGACATAACATTGCATGTGCAAAAGTCCCTGGAGGAAGAAGGGGGGAAGAGGAAGAGGAGGAGGAGGAGGAGGAGGAGGAGGAGGAGAAGGAAAGAATCGCCAGGGGGGAAGCGGGTCCAGAGGGCAATGGGTCCCGAGGTCTGTCCCGCTTTCGGGCCCGCGGGGCCCTGCACGGGCCCTGTGGGACCGTCGGATAACGACTCGGGAGGATAAGAGCTCGTCCCGGGGGAAGGCCCCGGGGTGCAGGGCCCGTTTCCCTCGCGGCACGCTTCCCCCATGTTGATCGCAGGACACAGCACGTCCTGGGCTCAAGCGTTCGGGGATCCTTCGCGTGCCCGTCTTGAATCGGCGCTTGGGTCGAAGGGCGTACGGGCACAAGTGTTCGGGGAGCCGCGCGGCTGTCTTGGATTGGCGCTGCTTGGGCCCCCTGGCGGCGCACTCGGCGCCGCCCTACGCCCTGCTCTCCCGCTCCTCCCCCTGCGGCAAAGCTTCCCCAAGCCTGTTGGAGAGGCAAGGGGGATCGCCCCAGGCCCTGCCAGGTCAGCGCCCTACCTCTCCCGCTCCCTGCCCTCCCCGGAGCGCGCTGGCCTCCTTGTCAGCCAGGCGTCACACTATTTGGGAGGAGGAGGAGGAGGAGGAGGAGGAGGAGGAGGAGGAGGAGGAGGAGGAGAAGTAGGAGGAGGAGGAGGAGGAGGAGGAGGAGGAGGAGGCGGAGGCGGAGGCGGAGGAGGAGGAGGAGGAGGAGGAGGAGGAGGAGGAGGAGGAGGAGGGGGATGAGGAGGAGGTGGAGGACGAGGAGGGGGAGGAGGAGGAGGCGGAGGAGGAGGAGGCGGAGGAGGAGGAGGAGGAGGAGGAGGAGGATGAGACTCCTGCGGGTCGCGGGGCCCATGGGTGCCACAGAGGGAGGGTCGAGCTCCGCTTTCCCCGATAACCCTGACAAAACAGACCACGGCGCAACCTCAGCAGGTCAGCGCTCAATGCCGGCGTGCACACGGGATTCCTGAGACGAATCGCGCGATTCGAGGCGGTGGCACCGCATTCGTTGGCGAGCGCGATTTCTCGGGCGGCGTTTCGACATTGGGCGGAAGGCGGGGGGGGGGGTCTGGCTCTGGACCTTTGCTTGATGCGACTGTTTGCAACAGTGCGTCCTGTGGGGGAGACTCCACCTGCTCGAAGCAGGCGCCAGAAACAGCCAAGATCTACTCCATAAGTGAGGGGGGGGGGTGCGAGGGCCCGCGCCGATCGGCAAAACAACGAATAAAAAACACCACTTGCAGAAGAGTGCGGGCATACCCGTCGCAGACGCAGCCATGACAGGACTCTTATGCCCGTGCTCTGGTTTCTGTGCCTCCCGGAGCACATCTTGAGGCGAAGCCGCGAGGGATAATCATCACGTGGTGGCCAGCAGTTTGGCTCCAGACGATAGCACGACACTCACATCCAGCAGTTCCCGTCCCAGACGTCGGTTTGAGGGGGGGGGTCGCAATCGCAGCCGCGCTTTGCCCACTGGGGACCTTGGGAGGCCGCTGGAGGGGGGCGAAAAGCTCTCGAGTGGAGGCCACCGCTCAAGTATAGATACCATAGCACGGGCATCCCCCTAAAACAGTGAAACATCAGCCCTGACAAGTTTCAAACCGTTCTCGGGCCAGCCGTTCGCCAAGGCCCCGTCTCGAATCAATGGTCCGCACACCTGTTGTCGAGGAAGTGCAACTCCTCATCTTTGAAGGAGGCCTCTTCGAGGGACTGGTGGGAGTTTCCTGTAATTCATGCCGGGAGCGCCCTTGCAGCCGACAGCTTGCACCCAGCCTGGGGAGCCGAGTGGTTCTTGGCCCACAGTGGAGACCCATGCCAAGAAATTCCCTGCTTGCCTCCGGGGTGCCCTGGATTTCTTGGGTTTCGATGGTTCTGCTGTGGACAGCGCAGCCTTCCCGCACCAAACAGCAATGGACGTCCTGGGGTCGCAGGGTTGGGCTTCTTGTGGAAGGTTTCTCTTGGACGGGCATCCACTGTATATCAGGTTAAATGCTCCTTGGACGTGCACGGCCGGTGGTCGAGAGCTCGCATGAGAGCGCGATGCTCCGCAGCCGGGGCCGTCTGGGGGAGGCCAGCGGGGACAGGGCCGCAGCTCGCTCTCCGGCATGCGACCCCATGCAGGGAATTCCGCTCAATGACCGATCAGCCAGCTCGGACCAAACCTTCCTTGTCGATGCGAAAGCAACTCCCATGAGTGCAAAATTAAGTCGGGCGTGTCCCTCTACGGGAGGAGTATTCAAGAATAGACCAAAAAGTAGTCCAGGGACGATAGTTTGACCATTTTTGGATTGTTTGTTGTTTTGTTTGTTTCGTCCAAAATCCGCCTGTGGGAGGGCATGCCCGACCTGAGCGTAAAGCTCCGCTTAACCACAAAACGTAAATAGGGAATTTCATTACCTGAGGGGTCTACGCCTTTGTGGGCCCCGAAAACGGCAGGGCCGTTTTTTCACCGTTTCCAATAAAATGTCCCTTGAAAATGGAAACGGCAACAAAAACGGCGACCGGAAACGGCTCCAGGATGGGAACCGGAGCCGGAAATGGTCAAACAATGGCGACGGAAGCGGTAAGAAAACAGCGTCGGAACCGGTAACAAAACGGCCCTGTCGTTTCCAGGGCCCACTGAGGTCTTTGCGCGCAGCAGAGGCTGGGGTGTGCCGCTCGGCGGAGGGAGGCGTCGCCATCCATGGCGTGCGGAGTCACGGAGGGTCCTCCCCAGCGTGCTCGGCCATGGCGGGCACCTCCGGTCAGTGCCCTCTCTGTCAGGGGCACATTTGGGGCACCTTCCAGGCACGATGTCCTCCTCCTCCTCCTCCTCCTCCTCCTCCTCCTCCTCCTCCTCCTCCTCCTCCTCCTCCTCCTCCTCCTCCTCCTCCTCCTCCTCTCCTCCCCCCCTCCACCTCCTCCTCCTGCTGCTCCTCCTCCTCCTCCTCCTCCTCGTGTCGTGTTGGCTGCAAGAATGCACACATCCCACGTGTGCGATGCCCCCACTTTTCAGGACTCCCGGCAGCTGTGTGTAGCTGTACCAAGGCGTCTGTTTCAGAATCTTCCCCTTGGTAGGGATTCAGCTTTTTGCCTCGCAAGAGCCTCCTACCTGGCAGCCCCCCAGTTGGGTGTCTGCCAGAGGCCATAGGTCCCCAATGCGACGGCCGACCATGCCTGGGATGGTGAACTCCCACCCGACCTATCTCATCCAGGGATGCACATCAGCCATAGGACCTGACAATCGGCGGAAGCGGCTGGCTTCATCTGGGTGGCTGTGGCAATGAGCCAGAGTCGCACGATAGCCAAGTTCTTCTGCAGCCAATCCAACGCTTCTCTTGAGGTCGGCATCACTCGCTTGCCACCACTCCTGGCAGTAACGCCTGAAGGTACTGACAGCTATTCTATTCGAGTCCTTGTTAGGTCGAGCAGCCACCCCAACTTCATCCCACCCTTAGAAATACCCATGACTCTAGCAGGTGAGAGTCGTCACGTAAGAAATCTACCTCCTGCGGTGTATATCCCATCCCATCATCTCCCCTCCAAAGGTAGCCGCCGGTTGTAGCCTCGTAACAACTAGTTTAGCATGGAACCAGAGTTTCTTGATACGGTTGATCTTTTGGAGTCGGGTGGGGATGATCGATCAATTTATGTTGCGCACCTTCCTTGTTCTTGTTCGTTGCTTATTCTTGCCCGTGCCAAAGTCGGCGCTAATGTTACGAAGGAAGTGCTCGACGCGACCTGCCAATTCACCTAGTGCTCACTGCGCTGCCTGGACCAGGGTACCGCCGAATCCAGCTGGGCGTCTGCCCCCCCCCTGAGCTGGTCCTCTGGCATCTCCGTCGCCGTGGCGCCGCACCCACAGCACCCCACGCGGTGCTCTGGCAGCCGACTCCGGCGCTCCACGCTCTCCCCTCTTCCGCCACGGCTCCTGCCGCTGAGCGGCCAGCTCGTTCTGTCCTGGCGCCTCGGCGCCCACGCGCTGCACCCGCGCGGGTGCCTTCGGCGCGGGACCCTGTCTCTCTGTCTGTCTGCCCCCCCCCTGAGCCAGGCCCCCCCTGAGATCCGACGGTGCGAGCCGATGAGGCATCGTCGCAGAGCACGGCCGAAGCCCGAGGCGATGGGGATCTCAGGGATGCCGTCTGGGGAGCCGGGAGGCAGAGGTGCTCGGGTCGGAAGGCGGGGGGAGGGCGAGGGCGAGGGCGAGGGGGAGGGGGAGGGGGAGGGGGAGGGGGAGGAGGGGAGAGGGGAGGGGGAGGGGGAGGAGGGGGAGGAGGAGGATGAGGAGGAGGAGGAGGAGGAGGAGGAGGAGGAGGAGGAGGAGAGGAGGAGAGGAGGAGGAGGAGGGAGGAGGAGGAGGAGGAGGAGGAGGGGGAGGGGAGGAGGAGGGAGGAGGAGGAGGAGGAGGAGGAGGAGGAGGAGGAGGAGGAGGAGGAGGAGGCCGCACGCGCTACAGGTCCCTCGCGCTGTATCTTCGGGGGGGCCCGTCTGCCCTCCCCCCCACAGATCGGTGTCCTTTACCTGTGCAACTCGCTCCGACGAGGGCTCGTCGTCGACCCGCCACGACGGATTCGGCACGGCCTCGACGAGCCCGACATGGATACGACACGGACTCCCAGACACCCGACGTCGCGACTTTGTTCGAGGCACGGGTCTTCCCTTCTCGTTTCGCATGCGGCACGCTCGCCCATCCTTCGGGCCACGGTTCAGCGCCTGTGCTTGCCTATCGCAGGGCGGTTCGTCTGGTGTTCCCTGTTTGCCTGGCGACCTTTTGATTCGCACAGCGGTCGAGGCCGCGCGGGGTGAAGTGCTGTGGCCGCGCTCCACAGACATCCGACGCTCCGATGTTTCCGAGACAAGGGCCCCCGACCTCCCGACGATTTCCCCCGGACCGGTTTTTCATCCCGAGTCGTTTTTTGACGGTCCCCGCGGCCTCCTCCTCCTCCTCCTCCTCCTCCTCCTCCTCCTCCTCCTCCTCCTCCTCCTCCTCCTCCTCCTCCTCCTCCTCCTCCTCCTCCTCCCCCTGGCCGAAGACGACGAAAGCAACCCGCCTCGATCTGGTTTCGAGGCATCGGGGGACGCGGCTCCGTGGCGCGCGCCGGGACGGGCGAGGCGCCCCTCGAGGGAGGCAGGCCGCGGGGCCCCCCCGCGCCGGGGCAGGGCCTCGTCGCCCACCTCGACGCGTGGTCGGGGTGGGCCGAGGCGCTGGGCGGCCCGGCGGGCGAGGAGGAGCGCGGCCCCCGCCCCCCCCCCCCCCCCTCCCGCTCGGCACGAGCGGCACGGGCGCGGAGAGGATGGAGATTCGCCTCTGCCCCCTCCTCCCTCCCTCCCTCCCTTTCCCCCCTCTTCCCTCTCTCCTCCTCCCGCTCTCCCTCCTCCCTCCTCCTCCTGCTCCTCCCTCTCCTCTCCTCCTCCGCCTCCTCCTCCTCCTCCTCCTCCTCCTCCTCCTGCTGCTGCTGCTGCTGCTGCTGCTCCTCACTCTCGTCCCTCCTCCTCCTCCTCCTCCTCCTCTCCTCCTCCTCCTCCTCCTCCTCCTCCTCCTCCTCCCGCCCACCTTCGGGCCGCGGCGCCGCGGGCCGAATGGGGTACGTGGGCGTTTTTGTTACTTCTTGTTTTGCCAATCGTCGCGGGCCCTCGCACCCCCCTCCCCCCCCATCCTACGGAGTAGATCTTCCAGCAAGGACAAAAACACACGGACACAATTAGTCGTCGATTCTCGAGAAAAGATTGAAACATGTGGGAAGTGGGGGGAAAGACAAACATCCAAAAGGTGTGGAGCATGTGGGGAATATTGTTATTTGTGTGCACTTATTTGCGTGTCCCAGGGCCCCTTCAATCTTGTCTGCTTCTGGGCGCCTGCCTCGAGCAGGCGGAGTCCCTCCCCCCTAGGACGCGCGGTTCCAAGCAGTCGCGCTCATGGGTACGACGCCCACCAGCAGGTCCTGCTCGTGCTGGAGGTCGGAGAAGAAAAAACGCTGTGAGCATGAGCTTTTGGCACTCCGCGCGGTTTTCTTGGATCGGCGCTGGGGCTCCCCTGGCGGCGCCTCCGGCGCCGCGACGCGTGGGGTCTACCCCCCGGACGGGGGTCAACCTCGCCTCGTCGTCGCGCCGCGACGGGCAACGGGGTACGTGATCGTTTTTTATTTCTTGTTTTGCCGATCGGCTCGGGCCCTCGCGCCCCCCTTCCCCCCCCCGAATGGAGTAGATCTTGGCTGTTTCTGGGTGCCTGTTTCGAGCAGGTGGAGTCCCTCACCCTAGGACGCATGGTTCCAAGCAGTCGCACTAAAGGGTACGATGCCCAACAGCATGTCCTGCTCGTGCTGGAGATCGAAGAAGAAAAAACGCTATGAAGATAAACTTTTGGCGCTCCGCGCGGTTTTTAGGGATCGGCGCTGGGGCTCCCCTGGCGGCGCCTCCGGCGCCGCCCCTGGCTCGCTCCGCGCGCCAGGGACGCGTGGGGGTTACCCCCCGACGGGGGTCAACCGCGCCTCGTCGTCGCGCCTCGACGGGGGTCGGGGGTCGTCGCGCCGCGAGTTACGTGATCGTTTTTTATGTATTGTTTTGCCGATCGGCGCGGGCCAGTAGATCTTAGCTGCTTTTTGGTGCTTGTTTCGAGCAGGTGGAGTCCCTACCCCATAGGACGCACGGTTTCAAACAGTCGCAAGCAGATTCCTGGAGCCAGACCCCCCCCCCTCCTCTCCCCGCTTCCGCCCAATGTCGAAGCGCCGAATAAAAAAACGTTCACTTGGGTTTTTGGTGATAAGCGTGGGGGGGGCTGCCCCCCCCGACGGGGGTCAACCTTGCCTCGTCGTCGCGCCGCGACGGGGGTCGGAGCGCCTTCGGCGCGCGGTGGCTGCCCGCGACGGGGGTCGATGTGGGGTTGTCGGCGGGGGTGACGCCGACCCGACGCTTACGAAGAAACTCGGAGTACGATGCCCATCAGCAGGTCCTGTTCATGCAGAGGACTCGCTGTCCGGTGCCGCCGCGGACGCTCGCGGGCAATGTGTGTACATATATTTATGTATGTATATGTATGTATATATATATATACATATATGTGTGAGTGTGTGTGTGTGTGTGTATTTTTATATAATATATATATATATATATATATATATGTATATGTAGATATCCACAGCCAGTGCGTCTTGGGATTTCTCGGACGGGGCGCCGCAAGGCCGATTCGCGCGGAAAACCGAGCCTCTGGGGGCCAGACATGTATCCAAAGCCAGTGCTCCAGGGGCTTCGGGGGGAGAGCGCCCGAGTCCGCAAGCTGCAGCGGATGTGGGCACGATCCTCGCCCGCAGTGTTGCCCCTGCGAGATGGAAGGCCGCCTGCCCAGCAGCGGCCGCTGTCGGCCGCCCGTCGTTGGGCCTCGTGCCCCCTTCCCTGGCATCGCTCGCTTCCACGTGTGCATTTGTTTCCTCCGCGAGAACCATCGAGGACCCTCCTCGACCAACGAGCAAAGCAAACAACGCGCACGGAACCGAAAAATGCACGGGAAGTGGACATCCGAGCGACGGCGAGTTTCTTGTTCCGTTGTCGGTCGCCCGTTGTTGGGCATCGTGCCCACTTTCGGGTGTTCCTAGAAGTGCCCCTGGCCAAAGGGGTGCCCCCAAGGCTTCCAAGGATGCCCCCACGGCCTCCAGAGCACCCCTCACGAGGTCCAGAGGGCCCCAGGGGCTCCAAAACTCAGCGAAAAGCTGGGGGTACCTTTGCCCAGGGGCGCGTTTAGCAACCCCCGACACTTGTTTCGGAGGGCACCAACTATACACCAACACCGATCCTGGCCCAGGATCACCCTGGGCCCAGGATCGGTGCATACGCCTCCTTGCGCTGGGCAGGAGGGCGTATACACCGATCCTGGGCCCAGGGTGATCCTGGGCCAGGATCGGTGTTGGTGTATAGTTGGTGCCTTCCTATTGTTGTCCCGCGCACACCGTCGGCCGCCCGCACCCGTGAGGCGCGGGACGGGGGGGGCCCGCCGGCGCCTCTGCCGCGGGCCGAGGCCCGGACCCCTGGCGGTTGGGGTCCTCGGCCGGGGTGGACGCCGGAGGAGGAGCAGGCACCCAGGGAGGGCCTCTTCCTCCTCCTCCTCCTCCTCCTCCTCCTCCTCCTCCCTCCTCCTCCTCCCCTCCCTCCTCCTCCTCCCATCCTCCTCCTCCTCCTCCTCCTCCTCCTCCTCCTCCTCCTCCTCCTCCTCCTCCTCCTCCTCCTCTTCCATCCTCCCTCCTCCTCCTCCTCCCGCATGTCGCATGTCCTTGGCATCGCTCGGACGTGTGCATTCTTCCTTCGGCGAGGACCGTCGAGGAGCATCCCTGATCATTCGGCGGAAAAAACCACGCACGAAGCCGAACAAAACACAGGGAATGGAGGTCCGAGCGACGGCGAGGTACCCGTACCGCTTCCTTTTCCCCCCCGTTCTTCCTTTCTGTTGTGGGCCTCCAGGGAGGCCCTCGTCGACACCACTGGCGCTGGATTCGCCTCGAGGTCCTGGTCCGCCCGCACCCTGGGAGAGGCCTGGGGAGCAGCGGCATCGGCGCCTTTTCGACCAGACATAAGGGTAGCCTCTCGCCTGAAGGACCCCTGGCGCGGGCCCCGCGGGGTCCGCCGATCGAACGCGAAGCGGGAGCAGCGGCTTGCGCGCCCAGGTTTGGCCACCCCGCGTCCCCTGTGCAGTTGCGCACCAAATGTCGCCCTTTCCTGGGGTCTTGGCATCGCTCGGACGTGTGCATTTTTCCTTCGGCGAGGACCATCGAGGAGCATCCTTGGACACGAAAGCCGACAAAAAACATAAATTATCCTGGCGAAGGACCCAACCATATGCAGTTGTGAGTATCGCAATTGGGAGTATCTTCTTCGGTGGCGCTCCCTATGGGGCCACGAACCGCATGAGGGGTGTGCCGAAATGTGGCGGGGTACACAACGCAAAGGATTACGATTGATTTGATTACGAGAGAAAGAACGCGGGTGAGTCAGAGCGCGAGGGAATCTGAGTATGAATGGGTCTGCGCGCGAGTGAATATATTTGCATGAATGCGATCATGGAGCCGCCTAGTGTAAGTGTCGAGCATGCCTGTCCGAACACACGTGACACTGGGCGTGGCCGCCGCAGGCAGCTTCCGCGGGAACCCCGACGGCAGCGTCCGCACGTCGCGACGCCCATGTCGGCACGCCTCTTGCGAGGATCGCGCCCGCTTTCGGCTCTTCTTTTCCTTCCTCTTTGCCCGCGCACTCCAAAATCCAAGGCTGCGGGCGCAGCGCAGCGCGGAGTCCCCGCGACGCGCGCTGGTCGCCCCGGGCGGGGTCCCAGCGACGCGCGCGGGTCGTCCGCTGCGCGAAGCAGAGAGAGCTGACTAGCTAACTGGCTGGCTGATAGCGGGCAAGTCTCTGACCGCTGGGCAGAGCGACGACGGGCGAACGAGGCGCCGGGCCCCCCGCAGCACGGAGTTCCCGCGACGCGCGCTGGTCGCCCCGAGAGGGTCCCAGCGACGCGCGCGGGTCGTCCGCGGCGCGAGGCCAAACAATTAGTCGGGCAGTCGAGAGAAGGCGCGGCTCGGGGGAGACGCTCCTCAGGTCAGGCCTCGCGGATGAACTCGGTGAAGCCGAGCTCCCTGGCGAGGGCCGTCGCTTCCCTCCTGCACCGCTTCGTGCGCGCCGCAAACTGCTCCAGCTGCTTCCGCAAGCCCTGCGGCGGCCCTGCCAGGAAGAACTCGATGCGCGGCGCCCGCATGAGCAGGAGGTCCTCGTGGCGCGTGGCGCGCGAGAGCAGCACGTAGAGCTCCAGCCACCAGTCGTCGTCCTCCTTCTTGCCGTTCCCTACCTCGTGGCGGCCGCAATCCAGGATCACGCCTGGGCGACGTCGACCGAGGGAGCAGCGCGCCGGGCAGCCGACGGCCCAGGGCGAGAGTCCACAGGACCGAGAGATGGTCTGGCCGCGGACTGCTCGCGCCCCGGAGGTCTGGCCGCCCCCGGAGCGCCGTTCCCCCGCCCCGTCGCCTTCGCGCACGGTGCGCCCCTGGCACGCCGCCGTGGTGATGACCCTGCCGTGCGAGAAATGCGGGGGGTGTGCCGAAATGGGTGGGGGTGACGCATGCGGGCGGCGGCACTGAGGCCTTCGGTGGAGCTCCCTATGGAGCCACGAAACGTGTGAGGGGTGTGCCGAAATGGGTGTGGGGGACGCATGCGGCCGCGGGCACTGGGGCCTTCGGTGGAGCTCCCTATGGAGCCACGAAACGTGTGAGGGGTGTGCCGAAAGGGGTGTGGGGGACGCATGCGGGCGCGGGCACGGGGGCCTTCGGTGGAGCTCCCTATGGAGCCACGAAACGTGTGAGGGGTGTGACGAAATGGGTGTGGGTGACGCATGCGGCCGCGGGCACTGGGGCCTTCGGTGGAGCTCCCTATGGAGCCACGAAACGTGTGAGGGGTGTGCCGAAATGGGTGTGGGGGACGCATGCGGCCGCGGGCACTGGGGCCTTCGGTGCAGCTCCCTATGGAGCCACGAAGCGTGTGAGGGGTGTGCCGAAATGACACCCCCAGTGGGACCTTCGGTGGAGCTCCCCATGGGGCCACGAAACGTTGTCCTGGGTAGGGGAGACGCATGCGAACACCCCTACTGGGACCTTAGGTGGAGCTCCCTATGGGGCCACGAAACGCTGTCCTGGGTGGGGGAGACGCATGCGAACACCCCCACTTGGGCCTTCGGTGGAGCTCCCTATGGGGCCACGAAACGCTGTCCTGGGTGGGGGAGACGCATGCGAACACCCTTATTGGGACCTTCGGTGGAGCTTCCGATGGGGCCACGAAACGTTGTCCTGGGTGGGGGAGACGCATGCGAACACCCCTACTGGGACCTTCGGTGGAGCTCCCTATGGGGCCACGAAACGCTGTCCTGCGTCGGGGAGACGCATGCGAACACCCCTATTGGGACCTTCGGTGGAGCTCCCTACGGGGCCACGAAACAGTGTCCTGGGTGGGGGAGACGCATGCGAACACCCCCACTTGGGCCTTCGGTGGAGCTCCCTATGGGGCCACGAAGCGCTGTCGTGGGTGGGGGAGACGCATGCGAACACCCCCAGTGGGACCTTCGGTGGAGCTCCCTATGGGGCCACGAAACGCTGTCCTGGGTGGGGGAGACGCATGCGAACACCCCTATTGGGACCTTCGGTGGAGCTCCCTATGTATGGGGCCACGAAGCGCTGTCCTGGGTGGGGGAAACGCATGCGAACACCCCTGTTGGGACCTTCAGTGGAGCTCCCTATGGGGCCACGAAACGCTGTCCTGGGTGGGGGAGACGCATGCGAACGCCCCCAGTGGGACCTTCGGTGGAGCTCCCTATGGGGCCACGAAACGTGTGAGGGGTGTGACGACATGGGCGGTGGGGACGATGATGAAGACGATGATGAGGATGAGGATGTGGATGAGGATGATGCTGCAGATGATCATTCTGACGGAAGAGAGAAGGGAGGGGGAGGAGGGAGGAGGGGGAGGAGGAAGGAGGAGAGGAACGCGGGGCACCGTCTCTTCAAAACGAGGACCCAACACCACAGGATGGTTAGGAAAAACACAGGGAACGGACAAAAACAGGCACGAAACCGAAAAAACGCGCACGAAACCGACAAATGCACGGGGAATGGACGTCCGAGCGACGGCGAGGGGGTCCCTCTTGCGTGCAGCCGACCCTTTCCGTCTCCCCAGAAAAGGCGCCCTGGCCCCTGCGAGGATGCGAGGGCGCCGAGCTTCCGTTCTGCTCCGCGGGGCTCTGAGGGGGGGCGCTCCGGCCTCGGAGCGCCCTCGCCGCGGGGGGGGGGGCCGAGTTATATCCGAGAGCCGGATCTCGCAGACAGGGGGGGGCCCTGTGCATGGCAGGCCTCCTGAGAACCCTTCCCCTCTCCTCCTCCTCCTCCTCCTCCTCCTCCTTCTCCTCCTCCTCCTCCTCCTCCTCCTCCTCCTCCTCCTCCTCCTCCTCCGGGCTTTGTGGGCCCCGGAAACGGCAGGGCCGCTTTTTCACCGTTTCCAAAAAAATGTCCATTGAAAATGGAAACGGCAAAAAAAACGGCGACCGGAAACGGCAACAAAAACGGCTCCAGGATTGGAACCGGAGCCGGAAGCGGTCAAAAAACGGCGACGGAACCGGTACAAAAACGGCGTGGGAAGTGGCAGAGAAACTCCAGGGCCCACTAAGGACAGAGGGGGCCTTGTGCATGGCTTCTGCCGATCGGCGCGGGCCCTCGCCCGCCTCCCCCCCCCCCCAGGGAGTAGCCAGAGCTTGGCCGTTTTTGGCGCCCGTTGCATCCTGTCGCGCTAATCAGAGGTCTGGGGCCAGGACCCCCCCCCCCTTCCCCCGCCCCTTCCGCCCACTGTCGAAGCGCCGAATAAGAAAACGTTCGCCTCGGCTTCGGCTCCGTCGTGCTTTTGGGCGACTTCGCAAGTAGGGCCGCTATTCCCGCCCTGCTTTTCAAGCGCCTCAGGTGTCGATTTGCGCCCTGCCTTGCCGTCCCTGTTCCCGCCATACCTGTGTGGAAACATCAGCCCTGCCGTTCTGAGGCAGAAGTTTTCGCGTTATTTGTTCGTATCGTTTGAGGTTCATTTCCGATCCAATGTCAAGTCGGACAAAGTACGGCGGATCAGAAGTCAGGGATCTCCGTCGATGTAGTTGTATTTTGTCCGGGCGTTTCTCTTGATTTCGGCCCTCGGTCACCTCTGTCGGACGTTTGGGTCATAGGTCGGCGAGCGAAAACGTGCACTCCTGCGTGTTCCTGAGGATTCCCAGGGACGCTGACAGGCGAGACATGGGCGAGAGCACTGCCATGTGCACCGCAGCGTATCTGCGAGAGCACGAGTCTCGAATACAGTCGGGGCGCTGAAGAAGGAACCCTTTTCTTTGGGGAGGGGCTCGGTGTTCCTTGATTGTTTAACAGTTTGCCTCGGGTTTTCCTGAGGTTTTCCATGGGAAATCAAGGTTGAACTTACGCAAAAAGGGGCCTCGTTCCTTATTTGGGGTTCCTTAGGTCAACGCCTCGACTGTGTCTGCGAGGGCACGAGTCTCGAGTAGAGCGTGAGGAAGTCTCAGGCGAAGCGGCTGCCAGACCTGCGTCCTCGGGCACCGGGTCTCCCCTGTGGGGTTCTTTTCTGCGGTCCTCGCTTGTCGGGGGCAGAAAAGAGGGGGGTGATGACTAGGGGGGGGTGGATTTCACGGCGCGGGCCATGATTTTTCCTCTGATTTCATGGCGCGAGCCATGATGTTTCCTCAGATTTCATGGCGCCTCTTCTTCTTTCATTGCTTCCCAGGCCCCCCCGCTGGGCCGCGCACATGCCGCCGGTCATGATTTGCACCCGCCCCTCTTGGACACCCCCTTTTGGCCGCTCCCGATTTTGCTGTTGTTAGGTCAGGCGTGTCCCTCTGCAGGAGGAGTCTTCAAAAATAGTGAAATAATAGTTTGGGGACGAATTTACATGTATGTTTGACTAGGCTTGAGCTTGTTGACTAGTATTCACTTCTCGTCCAAGATCCGCCTGTAGGAGGACACGCCCGACCTGAAACTACTGCTAAATCCCTGGAGCGACGAGGGCAGAATTGTTCTTGGACGAAAAAGAACTATCCCCGAGAATACCGTCGGGACCTCCGGGGCCGCGCATGGACCAAACACGTCGACGCTATGTCGGGACCCGGAGATCCGACGTCGTGATTTTTTCAACACGGGGTCCCCAGAAGTCTCGACCCTTTTCCCGGGGACCGGCTTTTCGTCTTGAGTCGTTTGAGTCGTTTTGTTGACGGTCCCGAGGCCCAGCGAGGGCCCCGAGAGGCCAAAATTTGCGAAACACCTCCGTCTTGATTTTTTTAATGCGCTGGATCTCTGGGGACGAACGCTCCGACCTCCAGCGCACGGAGCCAGCCTCGTCCGGCGCCGCGCGGCAGAGGCGCTCCGCATGCGCGCTCGAGCGGGCCAGGCTGATGGCAAGCACGATTGCGCCGGCTGCAAGAGGAGGAGGAGGAAGGGGAGGAAGGGAGGAGGAGGAGGAAAGATGAGGAGGAGGAGGGGAGAGGAGGAGGAGGAGGAGAAGGGGGAGGAGGAGGAGGAGGAGGGAGGGAGGGAGGAGGAGGAGGAGGAGGAGGAGGAAGAGGAGGGAGGAGGAGGGATGTTGAGGAGGAGGAGGAGGAGGAGAAGACACGGGCGGATGTACAGTAGGGGCCCGACCACAAGATTCCTTCTACAGGAAGTCCATTCCTGGGACCCCAGGACGTCCATGGATTTTTGGTGTGGGAGCGTCGCGCCTTCCTCGGCAGACCCATCGGAACTCAGGAAACCCAGGGCGCCCTGGAGGCAAGCAGGGTGGTTCTTGGCATGTGCCCCCACTGTATCGAGCAAAAGCACAGGGCGGAGGCTCCTCTTCGCTTTCGGAGTCAGGGGGGCCCTGGCTGGGCCTCGGGGCCGCCGGAGCACGAAGCGGTCCAAGGCTCCGGGGGCCCCGTACAGGTGGAGACCCACGCCAAAAAGCACCCTGCTTGCCTACAGGGGGCCCTTAGGTTTCTTGGGTGTCGATGGTTTTGCGATGGAGGGCTTGACGCTCCCACACCAAAAATCCATGGACGTCCTGGGTTCTCAGGGTTGGGCTTCTTGTGGGAGGTTTCTTGCGGGCTAGCCGTCACTGTATCGAAAGAATGGCCCTGGCCGGGCCTCGGGACCGCCAGGAAGCGAGGTGGTCCACAGGTCTGGGGACTCTCTGCATTGGGAAACAGTAAGAACTCAGAGGTCTGGGGAGCAGAGGGAGAAATTGCGGCAAGGACAGCCATGCTCCGAGATCCGCGCGGACCTCCGGCAGTGCATAGTCATTCCGCTCTTCTTCTTCCTCCTCCTGGGAGGGACGGGTTACGAGTCGTGCCCCGGGCCTCGAGGACTTCTCGAGGAGCGGTGGGCATGGATCGACATCCGCCCCTGAGGGTGTGAGAGTATCCCACACCCACCGTTCCCCATGGAGCCAGGATTTCGGCAGCTGTGCATGTGGTCGGTCGTGGTTGCAACTCCTGAGAGTTGGATTCTGAATCGGCGCTAACACACCCTTGGTCGAAGGCCGTCTTAATCCAGCTCGATCCCGCTCAATCTGGCATCCGTCCCGCCCTATTCGGCCTTATCCTGGGCCGGATCTGGCCCAGTCCAGCTTCATCGCTCGTTGGCCAGGCCTAATCGCCTTTCATCGCTCTCTTAAATCATTTCTCAGCAGCTGCCTCTCCAGATTTGGGACATCGTGGTTCCTTCACGCCGTGGGCCCTCCTAGGTCTCAACCCACTTCCCAGGGGCCAGCTTGTCGTCCCGAGTCGTTTCTTTGACGGTCCGGGGGCCCTGCGAGGCCCCTGGAGTCCGAACATTGCCAAAAAGCCACCCGATGCTTCGTGGCTTCTGTTTCATGACTCGTGGGGTCTAGTACCCGAGGTGCTGGGACGATTTCACCCTCGGCCGCTTCGTGCGGGCTTCCAGAGGCCGCGGGGATCTCTGAAGACCTCCAGGGGATGCTAATTCAGGCCAAGGCGACCACGGCCGCGACCACGACCACGGCTGCCTCGACGACCTCCGCTTCGACGCCGGCGGCGACAGCCACGGCGGCGCCGACGGCGACGACGGCCACGACGACGACGGGGAGACCGAGGGCCACGACCACGACCGCGGCAGCAGCGACGACGACCGCAGCGGCGACGGCGGCGGCGACGACCGTGCCGACCGCGCCGACGGCGGCGGCGTGCGCCCCGGGGGGGCCGCCGCCTTTCTTGGGCCGCAGGAGGCCCCCGAGGGCGGCGAGGCCCAGTTCCTGGCCGCCCTCCGCGGGCGGGTGGCGGACCTCCGCGGCTTCCTGTCGCGGAGGGGCTCCGAGAGCGCCGAGGCGGCCGCCCGACGCGCCGCCGCCGCCGCGGCCGCTGCCGCAGCCGCCGCGGCCGTCGCCGCCGTCGCGGCCGACGTCGCCGCCGTGGTCGCCGCCGGCGTCCTCCCCGGCGCCGCCGCCGCCTGCGCCGTCGGCGCCGTCGGCGGCGCCGTCGGCGTGGGCGCCGCTGCCGTGCCCCGGGTCGAGCAGATGCTGCCCCGCCCCCGTCGCCGCCGCCAGTGCCGTCGCCTCGGGCGGAGGTTCTAGGCCTCCTAGATGGGGTCGGAGTAGATGGGGACGGAGGATCGCGCCGCATCGCCGATGCCGCCGATGCGGCTCGATGTGCAGGCCGGTTTGCTTCACGTCGACGTCGCCGATGCACCGCCGACGTCGACAATGCATCTCTGGTGCATCGCCGACGCATTGCCAATGCATCGCCGATGTATCGGCGATGCGGCGCGATCCTCCGACCCCATCTACTGTGGGATGCGTGACGTTCCAACACCGAAGAACCATGGGCGTCCTGGGGCCACGGGGTGGTTTTCTGGTGGGAGGTTTCTCGTGGCCGAGCCCCTACCGTATCGCCCTCCCAAGCGCCCCCACAAAAGGGCTCCCATTGGAAGGCGCTGCAGTAGAAGTCCAAGTGGAGGCCCGCTGCAGAGGGCTCCCACTGAGCAGCGCCACGCTGGGAAACCGACTGGGAACCCCTGCGACGAGATTCTATCGGAGGCGATCTCGCAGGCGCCCCGCGCAGGGCGCAGCGCCGCCCCCCCCCCCTCCCTCCTCCTCCTCCCTCCTCCCTCCTCCCTCCTCCCTCCTCCTCCCTCCTCCTCCTCCCTCCTCCCTCCTCCCTCCTCCTCCTTCTACTCCCTCTCCTCTCCTCCTCCTCCTCCTCCGCCTCCTCCTTCTCAGGGCGCTCCCGCGCAACCCGCGCGCGCAGGCGGCCCCACGCGCAGCTCGCCGCGGAGGCGGCGAGGCCCTTGCGGGAGGCGCGGCCGGCGTGCCCGGGGGAGGAGGAGAGTAGGGGAGGAGGAAGAAGAGGAGGAGATGAGGAGAGAGGAGGAGGAGGCGAGGAGGAGGAGGAGATGAGGAGGATGAGGAGGAGGAGGAGGAGGAGGAGGAGGAGGAAGAGCAGCAGAAGGAGGAGGAGGAGGAGGAGGAGGAGGAGGAGGAGGGGTGCGGCCGCCGCCGGCGGCGTCGTCGTCGGCGTCGCCGTCGTCCGCGGCGTCGTGTTCCCAGAGATCGAACGCACTGAAAAAATCAAGACGGATGTTTTTTGCTATTTTTGGCCTCTGGGGGCCCTCGCCGGGCCCTGGGACCGTAAAACAACGACTCAGGACGAAAAACCGGTCCAGGGGAATGGGTCGAGACTGCCCGGAACCCCGTATTGAAAAAATCACGGCATCGGATCTCTGGGGTCGTGGTAGGCCCATAGGAATGCCGGGACGGCCAGTCCTTGCTCACGAAGCGCAGGTACGGATTCAGGCGTGTGGAGGAGCGGCGGGCCCCGCTTCCGTACGATGCGTCCGGTGAATCATATCAGCAGGAACATTAATGTAACAAAGAATAGTAATTTTACGAAGAAACATACTACCAAGTCTACGATACATAATAATAATAATACTACGAGGACGAGCACTAATCGTCTAAAAGAGAAAATTGATACAAGCACGAATAATCGAAACACGAGTAAGAACACACCATACGACTACTATAATAGTCCTAATACGCATGCTACGTTTAAAAGTAATGATAGCATAACCAGCGATATGACTGACAGTATTACTATTACGGCGAACATAAACAATAATAATAATGATAGTATTGGTACCAATAGTAAGACGATTAACAATACGAGGGTGATGAGGATGATGAGAAGGTGAGAGGATGACGAGGAGGAGGAGGAGGAGCTGAGATGAGGCGGGGTTCTTGAAATAGGAGGAGGTGAGATGATTTGTGGCGTGCGGAGGATGTACTGAGGAGGAGGGGAGGAGGAGGAGGCGGCTCATGAGGTCGTATTGTTAGTGGGCGGGGGAGGAGGAGGCTGCTGGAGATTAGGGGAGGCTGAGGATGAGGAGAGGAGTTTGCTGCGGTACTGCGTTGCGTTAGTCTGAGTGGGCGTGCGGGAGGATGGCTACAGGGGGCTCTAGAGTACGGAGGGCTCGGCAGTTAGGCTGCTAAGGAGTTGTAGGATCAAGCGGCGTATTCTGAGACGGAGGAGGAGGAGGAGGATTGACAATGGAGGAAGAGGAGGAAGGTAGCAGGAAGGTAAGCGCCCCTCCCGCTTCGCCCTGCCCCCCCCCAGGCTGCTGCCGCGCTGGAGGCGCCGCTGGGCCCAACCTGTCGCCTTGGGGCTTTGCCCCCTAGGGGCCTAACGCCGCAGAGGGGGTCGGGCGGAGCGATCGTACTCGCGCAGCCTGCTCTCGGCCAGCGGGAGGAAGGAGGAGGAGGCGGAGAGGAAGAGGAGGAGGAAGGAGGAGGGAGGTCGAGGGAAGGAGGAGGAGGGGGGGAGGAGAGGAGGAGGAGGAGGAGGAGGAGGAGGAGGAGGAGAGGAGGGGAGAGGAGGAGAGTGGCTGGTTCACTTGTTCCTTTGGTCCTTTGCACCAGCTGCCCTCACATCGCCGATGCCTCGGCGGCGAGCTCCTGGCCACTACTGGGCCCTGCCGCGGGCGGCTATGCTCACACCCTCTCCGTGCTGCTGGCCCTCCTCCTCCGGTCCCTTCCTCCTCCTTCCCTTCCCTCTACCCTCCTCCTCCTCCTCCTTCTCCTTGTCGTCCTCCTCTTCCTCCTCCTCCTCCTCCTCCTGCTCCTCCTCCTCCTCTCCTCCTCCTATTCCCTCCTCCTCTTTCCTAGTTTTTCTCCTCCTCCTCCTCCTTCTCCTCCTCTCCTCCTCCTCTCCTCCTTCTCCTCTCCTCCTCCGCGCATGTGGACAGGCGGTCACGTCAACCTGATGTCATCGTCTTCTCCTCCCCCCCTCCTCCTCTTTCTCCTCACTCCTCCTCCTGCTCCTCCTCCTCCTCCTCCTCCTCACTCCTCCTCTCCTCCTCCTCCTCCGCACACTTCCTCCTCCCTCCTCCCCCTCTCCCCTTCAACTCCTCCTCCTCCTCCCTTCTCCTCATTCCTTCTCCTCCTGGTCCTGCTCCGTCCTCCTCCTCCTCGCCTCCTCCTCCTCCTCCTCCTCCTCCTCCTCCTCTTCCTGTTTTTTCTCCTTCTCCGTCTCCTCCTCTTCCTCCTCCTCCTCCTCCTCCTCCTCTTCTCCTCCTCCTCCTCCTGCCCTTCCCCCTCCTCTTCCTCCTGCTCCTCCTCCTCTTCCTCCTCCTCGTGCGCCAGCACCTGTGCCACTGGGTGCCCTCGGGCGTCCCAGCAGATCAAGCGAATTTTCAGCCCGATCGTCGCCATTGCCAGGGTGGGAGAAAATTGCATTCTCGTCGTCACGTTGCGTCCCCCTTGCGGTGGCCCACCTGGTACCCCGCCAGGGATCGGGCGGCGACGCGGGTCGCTTGCGGGCGGCTCATCGGGGGATCCCCACGGCTAGGGTGCCCCGCCCAGCGCGTGCGGGGGGGCGGGAGTAAGCGGGGGGAGCGGCGTCTCTCGGCTGGCTTGGGGCGGCACTGGGGGTGTCGTGATCTGAGCCCTGAGTGGCGGGTGCGGCATGGAAAACTGGCGGTAGGTAGCGAGGCTTGTTGCTCCCAGCTGTCTCGTCTCATCCGCTTGTCCCCGAGACAGAAGTACCCTCGGGGCGCCTTTCCCTCAGTGGGATGGGTACCTTTTTCCCCGACGGAGGCACTCAGTCCCCCTTGTTGTTCCCTCGCCCCCCTCCTGGGAGGTGCCCGTCGCCCGCTTTCATCGTGCCCCTCGGCGCGAGGCCGTTGGCTACTAAGTTAGTCAGACTGCGCCCCCTGGCCCCGTCAGCACAACTCCCCCTCGTGCGCCCCTGCGCCTCGGCGGACTGCCCCTGCTGGCCGGGCGTGCCCGCCCGCGGTCGCCCGGCCTCGCCGGCGGCCGTCCGCCGCGCCTCCTCGCCTGGGGGGCGGGTGCCCCCTCTGCGCCCCGTCGGGGCGGCTGCCGCCGCGCCGCCGCCGCCGCCGCCGCCTCCGAGATCCTCCGCGCTCTCGCGCGGTGGGGGGCGGGCACCCCTCGGGATCCAGACGTGGGGCGCCTCGGCAAAAGTCGAGACGGAGTTTTTGTTGCAGATTTCTGTCTCTCGGGGCCCTCGCCGGGCCTCGGGCCCGTCAAAGAACAGATCGGGATGAAATGCCGGTCCCGGGGGGGTGGTCGGGAGGTCGGGGGTCCCTCGAGGCCGCCGCGGCGCGGCCTCTCCTCCGCTGGGGAGGGGCGCCCAGCTGCCTCGGGACCATCCCGCCAAAGTTGCCGCCGCGGCACCTCTTGTCTACCATGTCGCCAGCCCTTCCAAGGCCGTTGCCAGCCCGCCTGCTCCTCTCGCGTGCTCCTCCTCCTCCTCCTCCCCTCCTCCTCCTCCTCCTCCTCCTCCTCCTCCTCCTCCTCCTCCTCCTCCTCCTCCTCCTCCTCCTCCTCCTCCTATTTCTCCTCTTCCTCCTCCTCCCTCCTCCTCCTCCTCTTCTCGCCTCCTCCTCCTCTTCCTCTTCGGGCCTCTTCCTCCCCTTACCTACCTCCTTCCCCTCCCAGGCGGCGCCGCGCCGCCCCGCCTCTAGGCCGTCGCCCTCTCGCCTCTTCCTTCCTCTCCTGTCCGCGAGGCGGCCCGTGCCGACCTTTGAAAGCGCACAATCTTAAGTCGGGCCTGCTCCTCTACATGAGGAAGACAGTCGGGGCGCTGAAGGAGGAACCCTTTTTGTTTGGGAGGGGCTCAGTGTTCCTTAGTTGTTCTACAGTTCGCCTTTGGTCTGCCTTTGGTTTTTGATGGAACATCGAAGCGTAACTTATGGAAGAAAGGGGCCTCGTTCCTTATTTGGGGTTCCTTAGGTCAACGCCCCAACTGTATTCAAAAATAGTTAAACATAGTCTGGGGACCACGTTTGGGCTTTTATATCAAAAGTAGGTGGTGAAAGTGTTGAATTTGGTTTGTCCAAAATCCGCCTGTAGGAGGACATGCCCGACCTAAGCTATAATCGCAGAATCGATATATACGACAATTGCAATCGGAGGCCCGCCGCTTTGCAATCGGTTGCAGCTCCCCGCGAGTGGGCTGCCATTCTTTATGCGTCGTCGGCCCAGCAGATGCGAGAATATCTGGGCTGCTGCTTGTTTGCGCGAGCAGGGGCTGAGTAGGGGCCGAACCCCATTCCGTCCCCAAGGCGGCCGTTGAGGCGCAACAAGGCCACCCGGTGGAGATCAGGAAGGCTTTTGACTTCTTCAGCCGCTTCGCCCAATCGATGGCCGTGCTCTCTTGAAGGCTCCCGACCTCTCCGACCGCGGGGCCAAGCGGGCCCGAACCCGCTGCGGTGCTGTTGCAGCACGGGCTGTTCCATTTTCTTGCGAGTGGGGCGTGGCGTTGCTAATACGTTTTGCGTGTGACCTTGGGTCAGAAAAAAACCCTCGCTAGGAAACGCGAGATCTATTGGGGCACTACTCCCGCAATGTGTACGGTAACGAAGATAACGTGGGGAGCAAGTTGGTGTGATCCTTACGCCTGTAATACCAAAACGGCGTTCTGCATTTGGCCGCGTACCATTCCGTAGGGAGCGGAGCAATTGGGTGCACGTGAGTTCTGCTATGCTATGCTGTTGTCGTCGCCGTTGTGTTCAACTGCGCTTTCCTCTGATCACGCCACCTATTCTGCCCAACCGTGCTCCCATTTGGACTGCACTAGATCCCCTGCCTTGTTGTGCCAATAGCTTCTATCATCCACTTTCGTTCGGCTCTGCTCCTTCTTCACCGCTCGGCGCTGGATGGTGCTGATTGCTGCAATTCTGCTCTGTTGTGTTTCCCAACCCTCCTTGGTTGGGTATTCGTTTTGAATAGAGCACTGCGGTCTCCAGTCCTCCTCCTCCTCCCGCCTCCCGTCTTGCGTTGTCCCAACCCTCTTTGGTTGGGTATTCGTTTTGAGTAGAGCACTGCGGTCTCCAGTCCTCCTCCTCCTCCCGCTTCCCGCCTCCCGCTCCCCTCTTGTTTCCTCTTGCTGTGTTCGGACCTCGCCATCCCTGGGGGGCTGCGATCTGCGAAACTGTCGCCACTTCCGAGGGCTGCTGGTGGATCCAGCGGAATGAGGCACCGCGGGGATCTGAGGTAGACCTCGCCGTGCCTGGGGGGCTGCGATCTGCGACACCATCGCCACTTTCGAAGGCTGCTGGTGGGTCCAGAGGAGTGAGGCACCGCGGGGATCTGAGGTAGACCTCGCCGTCCTTTCGGGGCTGCGATCTGCGAGACTGTTAATTATCACTTTCGAGGGCTGCTGGCCGCGGGGATCTGCGGTAGACTTCGCCGTCCTTGGGGGGCTGCGATCTGCGACATTGTCGCCACTTTCGGGGACTGCTGGTGGGTCCAGCGGAGTGAGGCACCGCGGGGATTTGAGGTAGACCTCGCAGTCCTTGGGGGGCTGCGATCTGCGACACTGTCGCCACTTTCGCAGGCTGCTGGTGGGCCCTGCGGAGTGAGGCACCGCGGGGATCTGGTGTAGACCTCGCCGTCCTTTGGGGGCTGCGATCTGCGAAACCGTCGCCACGTTCGAGGGATGCTGGTGGGTCCTGCGGACTGAGGCACCGCAGGGATCTGAGGTAGACCTCGCCGTCCTTGGGGGGCTGCGATCTGCGACACCGTCGCCACTTTCGCAGGCTGCTGGTGGGTCCAGCGGAGTGAGGCACCGCGGGGATCTGAGGTAGACCTCGCCGTCCTTGGGGGGCTGCGATCTGCGACACTGTCGCCACTTTCGAGGGCTGCTGGTGGGTCCAGCGGAGTGAGGCACCGCGGGGATCTGAGGTAGACCTCGCCGTCCTTGGGGGGCTGCGATCTGCGACACCGTCGCCACTTTCGCAGGCTGCTGGTGGGTCCAGCGGAGTGAGGCACCGCGGGGATCTGAGGTAGACCTCGCCGTCCTTGGGGGGCTGCGATCTGCGACACTGTCGCCACTTTCGAGGGCTGCTGGTGGGTCCAGCGGAGTGGGGCACCGCGGGGATCTGAGGTAGACTTCGCCGTCCCTGGCGGGGCTGCGATCTGCGACACTGTTGCCACTTTCGAGGACTGCTGGTGGGTCCTGCGGACTGAGACACCGCGGGGATCTGAGGTAGACCTCGCCGTCCTTTCGGGGCTGCGATCTGCGAAACGGTCGCCACTTTCGAGGGCTGCTGGTGGGTCCTGCGGACTGAGGCACCGCGGGGATCTGAGGTAGACCTCGCCGTGCCTGGGGGGCTGCGATCTGCGACACCGTCGCCACTTTCGAAGGCTGCTGGTGGGTCCAGCGGAGTGAGGCACCGCGGGGATTTGAGGTAGACCTCGCCGTCCTTGGGGGGCTGCGATCTGCGACAGTGTCGCCACTTTCGAGGGCTGCTGGTGGGTCCAGCGGAGTGGGGCACCGCGGGGATCTGAGGTAGACCTGGCAGTGCTTGGGGGGCTGCGATCTGCGACACTGTCGCCACTTTCGAGGGCTGCTGGTGGGTCCTGCGGACTGAGGCACCGCGGAGATCTGAGGTAGACCTCGCCGTCCCTGGGGGGCTGCGATCTGCGAAACGGTCGCCACTTTCGAGGGCTGCTGTTGGGTCCTGCGGACTGAGGCATCGCGGGGACCTAAGCGAGACCTCGCCATCCCTGTGGGGGGGGTGCGTTAGTAACCACTACGGCGCCCTTATATCTTGATATGTGGCCTGCGAGCCTTCCGACTGCTGCTCGCAAAATCAGAGGCGTTCATGTTGCGTCATCGCCCCCGTTGCAGCAATCCTGATGTATTTATGCCCCGCATTGCGCAAGGGTTGGGTACGTCGCCGGGGTATCTTTCGTTGTCATGATGCCAGGTCGCCTACATCGGGCAGATCGCACCGTAAAGAAGATAACGTTTCCTTGAACAGAGACTCTGGCAAGCGCACGCAGAGAGCAGGCGCCGCTCTGCGCCCCCGCCCGAAGGGCCCCCCCCCACTGTCACGCCGCGCCCTGGTGAGCGCAGGACTAGTCACGTGCTTTCCGATGCTCTTTGCGCCCCCCCCATCAGGGGGCCACGTGCGAACCCTGCACCTATCCCCCACGATTTCTGAGGGGGAGGGCGGGGTTCACTCCGCTCGGGAGCTCCCGAGCGGAGTGAACCCCACCCTGCCCCTCAGAAATCGTGGGGGGATAGGGGCAGGGTTCGCACGTGCCCCCCTGCCCATGAGAGACCATCCGGAATGAGTGCCCGTGAGAGCTGCCAAGAGACTGCCTGTCCTCGGGCTCCCTCGGGAGCCGGCCGTGCCACTTGGAAGCCGTCGCAGGAGCGCCGAGCCGGCGCCAGGTAGCCCCGTGTGGAGCCCGAAGTTTGGCACATTGGATCCCTTTTGGTATTGATCGGGGCGATTTTGGTCGCTCCGGGGGCCGTGCTGGACCTCTTCCAGTCACTGTCGACGCTCTTTTGTGCAATGTTGGCGCGCGTTGAGGCAACTCCAGTTCGCTCTGAATGGTCCCTGCAGGTCTCCCGCGGAGCCAGTTTGTTTCAGCGCAGCTTCGTTCGACCTTGCCCATATATGGATCTTCTCCCGAAGCTACTGATAAGGAGGATCGGCCAGTGAGGCCCCTAGTTCGGGGCAGGCTTGCTTGGCAAGTGAGGCTCCCGCTGCGAGCGTTGGCGGTTTGGGTCCCAAACGCCGAGAGTGGCTTGCCGCGTCTCGGCTGGTCATGGCGCCGACGACTTCGCCTTGTGCTTGCAGGCTTAACTTGATGCGGGCGCACTGAGCTGGAAAACCCTCCATCGCGGCCAGCGCGCGTCAACTCGGGCGTTCAAGACGCGCCCGCGTAGTCAAGACGAAACTATCGCCCGCTCCTGTCTGCTCTTCCTCGCTCCTCCGATTCGTCCTCGTTCCACCTCCCTTCTCCTTGTTCCCCCTTCCTCCTCATCCGACTCCTTATGTTCCTCCTCTTCGTCCTCCTCCTTCTCCCTTTCATCCTCCTCCTCCTCCTCCTCTTCCTCCTCCTACTCCTCCTCCTCCTCCTCCTCCTCATGTTAGTGTTCTCCTTCCAACTTCCTCCTCTCCCCCTCTTCCTCCCCCCCCTTCCCCAAGGCTCAGGAGGCCACGGAGGCCGCCGATGCCGCCGCGCAGGCGCGCGCGGCAGCGGTCTCCGCGCTCCCTTTCGCCCACCGTGCGCCCGCCGCCGCCGCTTCCTCCTGCTCCTCCTCCTCCTGCTCCTCCTCCTCCTCCTCCTGCTCCTCCTCCTCCTCCTCCTCCTCTTTCTCCTCCTCCTCCCCCTTCTCCTCCTCCTCCTTGCGAGCAGCGACGACGGCGAGGACCACTGCGACGACGGCGGCGACGACGGCGACGGCGACGCGGCGGCGACGCAGCGACGACGCAGCGGCGATGGCGACCACGGCGGCGGCGGCGGCGGCGGCGGCGGCGCGACGGCTGCGTCGACGGCGGCGCGGCGGCCATCGGCTCGTCTGCGGCGGCGGCGGCGGACACGGTGGCGGCGGCCGCGTGGGCGACGGCGGCGGCGGCGGCGGTCACGCAGGTCCCCCGCGTGTCGTTGCCACTCAAATCAGGGGTGTCGAGGATGAGGCCGAGTTGGGCTCCAATTTCTTGTGGATTGTCGAAAATTCGAGGACGTCGGGGATTGGGTTCGCCGTGCACCCCGTTAGAAGAGGAGGAGGAGGAGGAGGAGGAGGAGGAGGCGGAGGAGGAGGAGGAGGAGAGGGAAGAGGATGTGGACCGAATACGTATTGCTCAACAGAGCAATCCCCGAACTCGGTCTATTGCGCGCTTGTCGCACGCAACCAGTCCGGAGCGCACCCGCTGTTCGTAATCCCGACCGCCCACATCGGTTCCAGGAGAGGGCGACGAGACCGGCTTATATATTTCAACACATTCATGCATACATACATACATATATACGTACACACATACATACATACATGCATGCATACATACATACATACCTACCTACCTACATACCTACATACATACATACATACATACATACATACATACATACATACGTACGTACGTACGTACGTACGTACGTATATACATACATACATACATACACACGTACATACATGCATGCATACATACATACATACATACACGCATACATACATACATACAAACATGCATACATACATACATACATACATACATACATACATACACATATACATACATATATGCATACATGCATACATACATACACACATGAAAGCATGCATGCACGCATACGTACATGCATACATATATACATGCATGCATGCGTACACACATACATACACACATGCATGCATGCATGCATACAACCATTCAGACACACGTACAGACTTACATACAGCCATACAAGCATACGTACATGCTTACATATATGCATGCATGCATACAAACATACACACTTACATACATCCATACATTTTTATATGCATGCATACACACATAAACACATACATGCCTGCATGTGTGCATACACATACACACATACATGCATACATAATTACACCTACATGCACACACACTTACGTACAGCCATCCATGCAGATTTGCATGCATTCCTACACACATGCAGACGTACATATATACGTTCATAATCACATACATACATAATCACATACAGTCGTGCATGCATACATACACATATATACATGCATACATGCATGCAAACATACAAACATACACGCATGCATATATGATCGAACACCTGCACACATAACGACATACATACTGACATGCATACATAACTACAAACGTACATACACACATACATACATGCATCCATACATACACACATACGTACACATACACACATACCTACACACTTACATACATGCTTACATCCATATATACATGCCATAAGTACATGTATGCATGCATACATGCAAACATACATACATTATTACATACACACATGCACATCTACACACATCCATGCATTGTGACATACATGCGTGCATACAAACATACACATACACGTACACATTTACGTCAATGTATACATACTTACATGCAAACATGCATACAACCATACATGTTTACATGCATACATACTTACATACGTACATACATACATACATACACACATAATGACATACATACATAAATACATACATACCTGCATACATGCAAAGATACATGCACACATACATACATACATAGCCGCTGACCAGGCCCCTTCTGGGCCCAGGCGCGGTGTGCACGCCCCTCGACCTGGCAAGGGGGGCGCACATACCGTTCCTTGTGCCGAGGGCGGGCCTGGCCATCGGCGGTGGAGGCGTGCAGACGCCGTCGCCCTGCGGATGCCCCTGAGCATGCGCCGTGGGCCCCGCCCCACAGCTGTTGGAACGGAGCATCAGTTGAACACAGGTCATGGTTCCAGGGCGTTCCGAACGGGGTGGCATTCCACAAGGGGGGGGGGGGGGCTCGAGTTCACGGCGACGGCGACGGCAACGGCGGCCTCCTGGAGGCCTCCAGAGGCCCGAGCATGAGCCCAGGACCTCCTGTATGACCTCGAACCTTCGACCCGCGGCAGCGACAGCGGTGGCGGCTTCGACGACGAGGGCGTCGTCGACCACGTCGACGCAGCGACGAGGGCGACAATGGCGGCGACGACGGCGGCGGCGGTGACGACGGTGGCGGCCACGGCGGCGACGGCCACAGCGACGAAGCAGCGACGACGCCGACGACGGCGACGGCGACGGCGACGGCCACAGCGACGAAGCTGCGACGACGGCCACCACGACGATTTCGACGGCGACGACGACGACGGCGACGGCGGTGGCGGCCACGGCGGCGACGGCCGCGGCGATGCAGCGACCGCGGCCCTTCCGCCAGGCCGAGGAGGAGGCGCAGCTCCGCCTGGAGGTGCGCTCGCGCGCGGGGTTTGCCACGCGCCCCCCGGGGGTAGGGTCGTGGGGCGGGGGGGGGGAGGGGGCCGACCGCGTGCCTCATGCCGTGCGGGGCGCCCAAGTCCTAGGCTTAACCATTGGTCGTTGAAAGTAGTCATTCTTGGAGTCCCATATTCCAATCTACTTTAAGCGCCTTCCTGCTTCAATGATTGAGTGGCTTCACCTTTTCCGTCCTCGTCAGGGGGCGGGCGGAACCCAATCTATTTTCAACGCTTTCCTACTTAATGCTTCCACCTACTTCTTCCGACCGATGGGTAAGTCGGGCACGTTTCGTCCCTCTACAGGAGGACTGTTAGACACTAGTCAAATCATAGTCTGGGGACGGTGTTTGCTCCTATCTTCGACTCTGATTGAGCATGTGTTGCATCTTCTTGATGTTTCTTCCAAAATCCGCCTGTAGGAGGGCATGCCCGACCTCAGTCTAGGCCTCCGAGGAGCGCGCCGCATCGCCGATGCCTCGGCGGTGCGGCTCGATGCGGCGCCCGACTTGCTCCACGCCGGCGTCGCCGATGCATCGCCCACGTCGGCGATGCATCGCCGGCTCATCGCCGATGCATCGGCGATGCATCGGCGATGGGGTGCGATCCTCCGACCCCATCTGCAGTGAGCGGCTTGAAGAAGGAGCACTTGCTTTTCAAGAGGGGCTCGGTCGTTCCTTGGGCTCGCATGCGTTGTGTATCGTTCCTCTATGCGTTATGTATTGTTTATCTTTCCTTCTGCGGTACTCCTTAGAAAAAAAGGGGCTTTCGTTCCTCGTTCATCGCTACTCAGGTGTAAGTCGGGCCTGTCCCTCTACAGGGGCAATACTGCAAACTCGTCAACACATAGCCCCGGGAACGACTGTTTCCACCGCTTCTGAACCTTTTTGAGCATCTGTCTGACGATTTGTTTGATGATTTTTCGTCCACAAACCTGCCTGCAGGGGGGCACGCCCGACATAACCTCTCTGCACGAACGAGATGGGCACGGAAAGAATGGGTACAATGCCCTACAGCAGTTCCTGTTCATTCTGAACAGGACCCGCTGTCCACGCCGCCGCGGCCCGTGCTCACTCGAGACAGAAGGCCGCCTACCCAACAGCGGCCGCTGTTGGTTCGGGGCAACATTTGCTGGTGAGCATTGTGGCCATTCTTTCCGTGCCTTCGGTCTCAAACCTGTTTTTGTTTTATGTTTTTTCGTCCACAAACCTGCCTGCAGGGGGACACGCCCGACACAACCTCAGGCCGTAGGTCAGGCCGATGACTGCGCTCGGACCCCCTCACGGAGGCCTCCAGGGGGGGGGGAGGCCCGCCCG
This sequence comes from Prorocentrum cordatum, assembly GCA_963575745.1. Taxonomy (NCBI): domain Eukaryota; class Dinophyceae; order Prorocentrales; family Prorocentraceae; genus Prorocentrum; species Prorocentrum cordatum. Next base: position 15,285 of record CAUYUJ010004971.1, on the reverse strand, counting down.
CGCGCCGTGCGGGCCGCCCCAGCGGCCCAGAGGTCCGAGGAGGAGGAGGAGGAGGAGGAGGACGAGGAGGACGAGGAGGACGAGGAGGACGAGGAGGACGAGGAGGAGAAGGAGGAGGAGGAGGAGGAGGAGGAGGAGGGAGGAGGGAGGAGGAGGAGGAGGAGGAGAGGAGGGGGGAGGGGGAGGAGAGGGACGAGGAGGAGGAGAGGAGGATGAGGAGGAGGAGGGCGGAGGGAGGAGGGGAGGAGGAGGAGAGGCGGAGGGAAGAGGAAGAGGAAGAGGATCACTGACCCCACTTCCAGGTCTGCGAGCGGGCAGCCATTAACAGTTACTCGGTGGAACAGGAAGACCGAGGGATTTCTTATGGGGGACGCCCATTGCCTGGGGAGCCCCCAACTCGCAGCCTGTTGTGGGGGTTGCTAGATGGGGGCCAGCTCCCAAAACAGTGCCCTAAAGAGCTGCAATCTGCACGCAGCGGTCGCAGAAGCCACCATGTGGTGGCCGAGCGACCCTGCCCTCCCCCAAGATTGGGGGGGGGGAGGCATCGACGAGCAGGGGCGAAGTGTTGCCCAGGGGGGAGGAGGAGGGGGAAATGCGGCGGAGCCGGTGATCGGGTTTGGAGGGGACAGGAGGTGGAGGCTGCCTCGGTTAGGGGCAGCACGTGAGAAGAGACCAGGGTGGCAGCGCCAATGAGAGGCCGCTATGCGCGCTGGCTGGAGGAAGGGCCGCGCTCGACAAGCGTCGCTCGGACTGGAGCCTGGCCGAGCTTCAGCTTTGACCGGAGGCGCCACCCGCCCGATGCCACACCGGGCTAGTGGGACCCATTTACCTGCGCGTTGACAGCGAAGCAGACTAGTTGCTATGCCCCTTTGCCTACTACAGCAGAGTGTCCACCAACGTGTCACAGGCTACCCCCGAACGCGTGGCCGAACGGCGGCGGGCCGGCAATGCCTGACGGCCCTGCCCTCTGCAGCGTTGGGGGGAGGTACCGTCGACCAGGGGCAAAGTGTTGCGAAGAGGGGAAGAGGCGGCCACAGCAGAAGCAGAGTGAAGTGGCGGAACGCACGGCGAAAAGGGGGGGGGGAAGGTGGAGGGGGAGGGGGGGGGAGGATACGGAGGTGGAACTACATAGCGCCACGAGGGGGCCAGGGCGGGGTTAACCCCACCCCCTAATTCCTGATAGTAATTAGCGGGGTCCATAGGACGAGGTGTTAGTTCCAAGAGGGTCCCAAGATGGCCTCGTAAGGACCCAATGGGCCTCGAGAGGGCCCCAAGAGGGCCTTGAGAGGACCCCAAGAGGGCCTCAAGACGGCACCAAGAGGGTCCCAAGAGGGCAACGGTGGCGAGTCCACGCTCCAACGCTGCAGCCATAAAAAATCACGTTCCGTTTCCATAGAGCCAGGAGGAGGAGGAGGGTGAGGAGGAGGAGGAGGAGGAGGTGGAGGGAAGAGGAGGAGGAGGAGGAGGAGGAGGAGGAGGAGGAAGGTGGAGAGAAGAGAAGGAGGAGGAGGAGGGAGGATGGAAAGAAGGAGGAGGGGAGGAGGAGGAGGAGGAGGAGGAGGAGGAGGAGGAGGAGGAGGAGGGAGGGAGGAGGGAGGAGGGAGGAGGAGGAGGGAGGAGGGAGGAGGGAGGAGGGAGAGGAGGGAGGAGGGAGGAGGGAGGGAGGAGGAGGAGGAGGAGGAGGAGGAGGAGGAAGGAGGAGGAAGGAGGAGGAGGAGGAGGAGGAGGAGGAGGAGGAGGAGGAGGAGGAGGGAGGAGGGAAGAGGAGGAGAAGGAGGAGGAAGAGGAGGGAGAATGGAAGAGGAGGGAGGATGGAAGAGGAGGAGGCGGAGGAGGGAGGAGGGAGGAGGAGGAGGAGGAGGAGGAGGAGGAGGAGGAGGAGGAGGAGGATGAGGCGCAACCTCCAGGGGCCCTCGCAGGGCCCCGGCACCCTCAACCGAGTTGTTCAAGGCGAGAAACCAGCATCGAACCACTGGGACCAGCCGGGCGTCGAGGGGCGCGGTGGCCACACCGCGTGGCGACTCGGGTTCGCCGCGCGGGTTTGGGGGCTCGGGTTCCCTCGCCGAGGACGTCTCGGGCGACTGGGGCCTCCAGGGCCCCAGGGCCGCGCGGCGACGGGGGGGGGAACTCCCCGACCCACATGTAATGCAAGGGGGATGGCGATTGAGAGAAGCCTCGGGGGGGGGGGTCACGCAGCAACGTCCTGGGCGATGATTCATACGTTGGTTTCTGGGCCGGCTGGTGGGCCTCGTCGTTGTCTTCGCTGCGAGATTCGGGCCATCCTCTCCTACATCTCGCCCAGCAGCAGAATCCCTCCCATGCACAGCCCGTGCCCTGCGCGATTCCTCCCCCCTGGGCGCGCCCACTGCAGGCTTGCCCTTCGCTTGCAGGGGTGCTTGTTGCGACGGCGGTTCTTGTGCCCCCTCCCTCTCGGGGGCAACGTCTGGGGGGGGGGAGGATACACCTTAGGCGATGCTTAAGAAAACCTAAGTTTTCGGCCAGAGTCTCGATTATTCTTAACGTTTCAGTGTAAATCCTAAGATTTGAATGGAAATTTTGGGTTTTTATTCAAGTTCTGAGACTCTGAATTTCTTAACCCATGATTTCTAAAGCATTTCGCAGGGTGTACTTATTTTGCGCAGCTTTCGGCTTCCAGGGGCCAGGGGCCCTCGCCTGGCCCCGGGGCCGTCCGAAGACGACTCGGAGCGAAAGGCCGGTCCTGGGGACTGGGTCGGGACTTCCGGGGACCCCGCATGGAGACAAGCACGGCGTCGGATCTCTGGGTCCGACGGCCCCCCGAGACCCTCCGCAGAGCGGGCGCCCAGGAAGGTTCTGCAGGTCTGCGGGGGGTCCCGAGGGTTTTTTGGCCCCGGGGTCGCGCGCGAGGGCCAGAGTTCTGCACAGGACAGCCACGGTGCCGACGTCGACGGCGGCGGCGGCGGCGGCGACGACGACGGTGTCGATGACTGCCCTCGGGACCTCTCCTGGAGAGATCGGTGTGGATCCAGCCGTGTCGGCGAGGGCCCCCCAGGAGGCCGAAGGTGTGCGAAAAGCGCCAGGATCCCTCTCCCAGCCCCCTCCTCCCTCCGCGGCGACGGCAGCTCGACCACCGCGACGGCGCCTGCGGTGCGGGCGGCGGCGGCGGCGACTGCCGTGCGGCGGCGGTGGCGAAGGCGTCGGCCACGGCGACGGCGGCGGCGACGGCGGCGCCGTCGGCGATGGCGACGGCGACGGTGGTGACGACGACCACGACGACGACGACCACGACGACGACGACGACGCCGACGACGACGACGACGACGACGACGACGACGACGACGACGACGGCGGCGGCGGCGGCGGCGGGGCGGGGCGGCGGCGGCGGCGGCGGCGGCGGCGGCGGCGGCCAAGGCGGCCAAGGCGGCGGCGGCGGCGGCCGCGGTGGCGGCGGCCGCCGAGAGGCCGCGAGGGCGCTCGCGAGGCAGAGGCTGCGGGCGGGGGGGCGCGTGGAGGCCGTGGAGGCCGCCGCGGCGGCCGGCCGCTCGCCGGAGGTCGTGATCGTCGCAGGGGAGGTCGGGGGCGTTCCCAGACCCTCTTCGGGGGGGGGAGGGAGGAGGAGGAGGGGGAGGAGGAAGGGAGGAGGCGGAGGAGGGGGAGGAGGAGGGGCAGGCGGAGGAGGAGGAGGAGGAGGAGGAAGGAGGAGGAGGAGGAGGAGGAGGAGGAGAGGAGGAGGGGAGGAGGAGAGGAGAGGAGGGAGGAGGAGGAGGAGGAGGAGGAGGTGGCCAGAGGATGGTGCGGCCTGCCTGTCGCCACACTCGCTGCGGCCGCACCGGCATGCGTGCTCGGGCCGCCCCCCCCCCCCCCCCCGACGGGAGGTTTTTCACTATTTTCGGTCTTTGGCGGCCCTTCCCGGGCCTCGGGACTGCCAAAAAAACGACCCAGGATAAGAAAAACCGGTCCCAGGGAAAGGGTCGGGATTTCCAGGGACGCCGCATTGAAAAGAACAGGGCGTCGCATGTCTGGGGTTAGGCGGCCACATGCGAACCCTGCCCCACCACCCCACGATTTACCGAGGCAGGAGGTGGGGTTCACTTCGAAGCGAACCCCACCTCCCCCCCTTAGAAATCGTGGGGTTGCGGGGTAGGGTTCGCATATGGCCTCCCAGTGGTCGTGTCCGCTGTCCCCGACCCCGTGAGCGCTGCCGTGCACGTCGTCGTGCTGGACGCGCTTCGTCGTGATCGTTGTCGTCGTGAACGTCGTCGTGGCCTCAGTCGTCGTGGCATCAGTCGTCGTCGTCGTCGTCGTCGGCGTCGGCGTCGGCGTCGGCGTCGGCGTCGTCGTCGTCGTCGGCGGCGGCGTCGTCGTGGCCGTCGTGGTCGTGGCGTCGTCGTCGTCGTGGCCGTCGTCGTCGTGGCCGTCGTGGTCGTTGCGGTGGTTGTCGTGGAGGCGTCCTTGCAGCTCCGGGGCAGCCTCGGCGGTGCCGGCCCCCGCCGCGCTCGCCAGTGCCTCGACTGCGGGAAGCCCATGCTCTGGAGCAAGTTCGGCGGGGACGCCTACGCCAGCGGCTGGGCGCGCGGCCGCCGCCGCGGCCCGCCCCCGGGGGCAGCGTCGGTGGTCGCTCGGGAGCTGCTCGAGCCTTCTGGAAGATATTCGACGACGACGACGACGACGGCGACGACGACGACGGACCTTCCCGGCCTGGTGCCCCTCGCCGCCGCACGACGGCGACGACGACGACGACGACGACGACGACGACGACGACGACGACGGCGACGACGGCGACGACGACGACGACGACGACGACCACCACGGCGACGAAGGCCAGGGCTCCCTGAGGGTTCTGACGGTCTGCGGGTGTTCTGGAGGTCCTCTGGCCTCGGGTTGTGATCCATCAGCTGCGCTCGTGTCGAGGGTTTTCGGAAAGCGCGGGATCTCCCCGAGCGGTCGCCTGAATGTCGCGATCTGGCCCAGGGCTTTCTCCTCGTCATTTTTTTTTTTTGTTTTTCTCTCTCTCTCTCTCTTGCCTTTCTGAGCTTCCGCAGAGTGGTGAGGTTGGGTCAGCTTCGTACCAAGGTCAAGCATGAAGCTGGTGTAGGACGCACGGCCATGACGTATGTTCTGTGGGGCCGTCACCAACATAATGATAGAAGGGGTATTGATGTTCAATTCTTCACTCTATCGCGTATCCCCTCACCAGCCCATTCAGAAACCTTGCCCATCAGAGTTGACGAGAAAAGGGACGAAGAGACACATGCAGTGAAACCAAGTTGGTAACCAGGGTGATCAGAGAGATCTTTGGCAGCAAGGCTCTGGGGGCGAGGGAATGAGGAGGAGGAGGAGGATGACGATGACGACGACAACGACGACTACGACGAGCACGACGAGGATCATGAGTAAAAGGAAGAGGACGATGAGGGCAAGGAGGAGGACAAGGACGAGGAGAACGAGGAGGAGGGTCCAGGACAGAGCCCTCAAAATCGCCTCTTGGAGTCCTCTTCGGGCTCTTTTGGAGCTCTGTTGGGCGATCTTGGGGCCCTCTCGGGGCTCTGTTGGGTCGTAGGGGCCTTTGGGGAGCCCTGAAGGGCCTTTTGATGAGGCCATCCTGGGGGCTGTCGATGAAAGAAGGGGGGGCTCCTGAATTTGCGCCCCCCCATGGGGCCCTCGCCCGTCGGGGCGGTCTTGGGGCGCTCCTGGGCTGATATTGGGCGTTCTTGGGGTCGTTTGGGGGGCCTTTCGGGCCCCTCCTGGGGCTCTATGGGGCCATCTTGGGAACATCTTGAGGCCTCAAACTCGCATCCGACGTCAAACATCATTGATTTGTCTCAGGTGTTTGAAGGATGTTGGCCTCTTGGGGGGGTCTTGAGGGGGCTCCGAGGGCTCTTCGAACCGTCTTGCGGCCCTCGTCGGGTTTCTTGGAGGCATGCCGGGAGCTATCCTGACCCATCTTCGGCTATTTTGAGCTGCATTGGATGCCACCTTGGAGCGTCGGAGGCCCTCGTGGAGCCATGGGCCTAAAACTACCCTCTGTCATCTCGCGGCCCCCAGGGCACCCTTCCCCAAAGGGAAGAGGGTCTTCGGAAGAGGTACGGAAGATCTCGTTAGAACACCTTAGCTCAAAGGTCTGGTGGGATTCTTCTGTCCGCCATACAGTCAAGACGCTGACATCATGACCGCCTACAGGGTCAGGAGGGGCTCGTGTTTTCGGGCCGTTGCTTAGATTCAGGTCGTGGAACATGGTATGGACACTTCGCGCATCTCCACCAGCCCATCCAGAGAAGATGCCCAGGCGAGTTGCCTTGTTCAGGACATTGTACCTAGAAGCATGCAGTGGGACAACGTTGGGGCAGCCTGATCAGATTCGAGGAGGACGAGGAGGACGAGAAGGACGAGACGGAGGTCGAGGAGATAGACGAGGCGGAAGACGAGGAGGACACGAGGAGGAAGAGGAGGGCGATGAGGAATAAGTCGAAGTCGAGCAGGAGGAGGAGGAGGAGGAGGACGAAGACTCTGACAACCATATTGGGGTCTTCTGGAGGCCCTATCAGGGATCTCTCTTGGGGCTCTACCGCGGCCCTCCTGGAGCCCTTGTGGGGCTATTATGATAGATTTTGGAGGGTGGGATTCTCTTCCGGCTCTTTGGGGGTATCGTGGGCCTCTTGGGGCCCTCTTGGGGGCATCTTGGGAGCGCTGGAGGGCATTTTGGGGCCATCGTGGAGGGCGTCGATTGGAAGGAGGGGTGGCCTCGATGTGCATCCCCCCGTTGAGGCAAGACAGGTCACCTCTTGGGGCGTCCTTCAGGCAATTGGGGCTGTCTTTGGAGCATGTCGGGCCTCTCTTATCTTGAAGGCCATCATGAGGCCTCAAAGCCTCATCGAAAGCGAAAAGGCGAGAAGGCTGAACTCATTGGTTTCTGATTTCTATGTGCAACATGATGTTGGCCTCTTGGGGGTTTGTTGGGGGCTCCGAGAGCACTCGGAACCAGCTATGTGGCTCCCTTGGAGCCTCTGCGAGGCATGTTCGAAGCCAGCTCGAGCCATTTCCGGCTGCCTTGAGCCATCTTGGAAGCCAGTCTTGAGCGGCGGAGGCCCTCTTGGAGCCATTTTGAGCGAAAGAGGACGCCGACACACATCGCGGGATGACTCAGAACACCTCAGAGAGGGGGGGGAAGTTCCCCCCCTGCGAAGGGAAGAGGGGATTGGAAAGGGGAGTGAAGGACGTGGTTGGGCAACCTGCTCCCAGAGGGCTGGTGGGATTCGTGGCCGATGCTCGCGGTGGCCAGAGAAGCCCCCGCTCGCTCCCTATGCAGCGTTCGTTTCCTAGAAGGCCCGTGGACGGCCCAAGAGGGTCCTTTCTGGCCCACAAAGCCTTCAGAGGGACTCAAGACTTTTCCAGAAGTCCTAAGGGGGCTCTAGGGCAGTCCAAGACGGCTCCGCGACGCCCCCAAGAGGCCCCAAGACGGCCCCGAAGGCCCAAGACGGCCCGAAAAAGGGTCCAAGGTGGCACAGGCAGACCCCGGACGACCTTCAATATTACCCCCTAAAGTTCACGACAGCCCTGAGATTGCCGAAATGAAACGTTTTGCACGCTATCCTGGTTTTCGTTGCCGTTATTTTGTTTTGTATAATGTTCCTCCTCAGTTTCTTGCTGCTTCGTTTCCATCATGCTCGGCGGATGCTGGCGATCTGAGAGTATGCATGAGCGTTGTCCCTACAATCGCCGACTTTAATGATCTTCGGCGTGCTCCAGAGGAAGATTGCGCAGCCAGCGTGCTGAAATTAGGAACAGCTCGTGTTCGGAAAGACCTCGTTGTTTCTCAGCGCTTTCCATGGTTGTTGCTCTGGCGCCCCTCGTGCACCCAGGCCCTCTTGGGGCCTGTCATCGGTTTCGGTCGTTATTTCGCGCCCCTTGTGAATTCAGTTTGGCTGAGCGCTGCGACCACCACCCGTCGCCGTCGGCATTGTTGCCATCGCCGCCGCCGCCTGTCTTGACACATGCCGACGCGTGGCGGCGACCACGACCCGTTGCCGCTGTTCACCGCCGCGTCCGCTGCCGCCTCCGCCGGCACGCCCCCGCGCCCGCGGCGTTAGCAGTCGGCGACTACAAAGGGTGTGGTTACGCCAGGGTGTGGTTTGCGATCGGCGCCGTGGGGGCCTGGAGGGCACGACACTGTCCTCGTCGGGCCTCCTCGGGGCGCGGGCGAGAACTCTATCGAGGCACCCGCCCGCCCCTCATGGTGCTTCCAGGGTGCCGATTGCAAACCACACCCTTTGCAAACCACACCCTTTGGAGTCGCCGAAGCAGGGGTGCTCGAAGTGCCCGTCGTCGAGTGACGTCACCGGCAGCATGTACCGCTGGTTCTGCCAGGAGCGGCGGCGTGCGGCGCGCCGCCGATGTCGTCGCCGCCGCCGCCGTCGTGACGGTCGTCGTCGTGGTCGTCGTCGTGTTCGTCGTCGTCGTCGTCGTCGTCGTCGTCGTCGTCGTCGTCATCATCATCATCATCAGCATCGTCAGCATCATCACCATCATCATCATCATCATCATCATCATCATCATCATCATCATCATCATCATCATCATCATCATCATCATCATCATCATCATCATCATCATCATCATCATCATATTGCTGCCCGCGGCTTTTTGTGGCTCTCTTTCGGGCCGCACTACCATTCTCAAGCTTCTCAGGTGTCCTGCCTGGAATGCAGGACCTCGCCCACCATGCAGCGGACGTCCTGAGGTTTGGGGCGCAGGCGCTTGGGGCCTCGCTGGTGGCGCGCGCTTCGGCGCCCAGTTGCGGGAACTGCTCCTCGCATTTGGCGTGCCCTGCGCCGCCGACCCTGGCTTGCCCTTCCTGCGTGTGCGCGGGCGCTGGCGGCCAGGTGGTGGAGCCCTCGTGCGCGGGCCTCGTGGCGGCCTACGCGGTGGCCGCGCGCACAGCGGGCTCGCCGTCGGCGCTGTGGCAGGCGCCTTCCTGGCGCGCCGCGCGCTCGCACCGCCTCTCGAGCCTGCGGTTGGCGAGCTGCCCACGGAGGTGATCGACATCGCCGTCCTCGCTGCCGAGCAGGTGCGCCTCGCTCGCGCCAGAGCCCCAGCGCTGCAGTGATGGCGGGTAGCTTCCACGCCATACGCTACCGCGTCGGCGGTGTGGCCCTGTGGCACGAGCGTCTGGTACTCGGGGTCACAGCGGGGTTCGCCTACGTCGTCACGCCCGACTTCGACGACTACGACGAGCCGATCGTGGTTGGGCCCGACGTGCGGGCGGTGCTGCCGTTGGCTGGCCAGGGCGACACGCCTCCCGCGCTGGTCGGCGCCGCCGTGCATCGCTTTCGGCGCCTGCCGTCCGCCGCGGAGCTGTGGGCCGCCGTGGGTCGCTCTGTGGCTGCGGGCTACCCAATGCCACCAGATCCTCTTCCTCTGGCTCTCTCGGCGGCCAACGCGGCGGGCGCGCCTCCAGGACCCTTCCTTCTGGCCGACCCTGCTGCCGCGGCCGCGGCGCCGCCGGCGCCGCCTCTCGCACTTCCACCTGCGGCTGGTCCTGCTGCTCCCGTACCGCCTGGCGCCGTCCCAGGAGTCGCGGCGCTCGCCGCTGCGCTAGGACCCGTGCCACCTGGCCCTGCCGCGGCGCCGCCGCTGTCGCACGTGCCTGGAGCTGCTGCTGGCGGTCCTGCCGCGGTCGCTCCGCTCCCCGCGCCCGCTGGCGATTTCAGGGTGCTGCCGATGGCGATCAACATGCGGGGGGAGCGTGAGCGGAGGTTCGGCGAGATGGTGAACGGCCTCTCCGAGACCGAGGTGCAGGGCTGGCCAGTCCAGGGCCCACGGACGCTTCTCTGGTGCCTGTCCTTCATGTCAACCATGGCGGGAACTCCCACCGCGTGGCATCAGCGCTGGCTCACGTCCATGGCTTTGGCCGACGACGACGAGCACGCCAAGCTCCACGAGACCTTGTGTCGGGTCCTGGACCTCGCCGTGGTCTACGATCAGCTGCAGGTGGCAGAGATGGCGTCGTTCGAGATCGTCGCACGTCAGCTCCAGCTGCTGGAGGAGCGGGTGTACGAGAGTCGGTCGCTGCCCCAGACGGCCGCCGCTCCCAAGGCCAAGTCTGGAGCTAGGAGTGGTGCGACGGCCGCGGCCTCCAGCATCCCCGAGACGAGCTACTTCCTCGGCGCGGGCGTCTCCAAGGCGAACCTGTGCATCTCGCCGAGGCTGCTTGAGTACATTGCAGATCAGATGCGGGCGGAGGCCGCCATCAGCAAAGAACGTCGCAAGGCGCGTGAGGAGCGTGCCTTGCGGGCGCCATGACGTCTGAGAAGTCCAGGCCTGGCTGCGGGGCGCGCTCCAGTGGCGCCAGTCAGGCACATTGCCCCATCGCTGCTCATCAATGGCGGCAGCGAGACATTTCCCTCTCCGTCCTATCCCTGTGGAGCGGCGATCTGGTATCGCGTCGATGGGAGGTTCAGCCCGCGGACGGGCTGCAAAAGGTGCTGCCTGGAGAGAGTGGTACAACGATGCTGTGTCCACCCTCAACGACATGTACCACTGCGACCCTGATGACATGGTTGCTCCGCCTCCAGGTCTTCCTCCACGCGCTCGCAGCGACGCTGAAGAGTGCCTTGCTCAACAGTTTCGCGATTTTGAACTCCCCTCTGGATATTCCGAATCTCCTACCAGATGCGAGGCAGCCCTAGCAGAGTTGCTCGCGTCGGCGCCGGGGTACTCTGGTGAGTCTCGGGTGAGACCCTACGACAAGGAGCTCGTCTCCTGGCCGAAGCACGTGGCCCCCGTTCCCACGGCCGATCTCGTGTCCGACGCCGATCGTTCAACGTTGTCAGGGTGGAGGCAACAAATGCTACGTGACCCTGCGGAGACAGCCGCTCTCAGGATGAACTCGGGCATCGGGTCGCCATACGTGGATCCTCGCCTGCGGTTTCGCCCTCGGGAGTATGCTGATTTTTTGCTGCGCCTGGACCAGGCGGGCATGCTAGAGTGGGAAGTCGCCGAACGTCAGGCGGCGTACTCCACAGGTTTCTTCTTCGTCGAGAAGTCGAATGGCGTCAACCTGCGGCTCGTTTTTGATACGCGGGTGGCCAACATGTCCTTCTCTGCCCCTCCCTCTACGAGATTGCCGACTCCGTCGGCACGGAGTGCCCTCGAGGCGTCGAATGACTTCTACGTGGCGCAGGGTGACATCCAGTGCGCCTTTTATCACATGAAGCTGCCGCCCCAGCTGCACCGATACTTCTCCTTGCCAGTGGTCCCGAATCGGTACGTGGGTCTCAAGGTGATCAATGGTGTCAAGATCCCGACGAAGGCCTTTTTACAGCCGTTCGTGTCAGTGATGCCGATGGGTTGGTCGTGGGCTCTTCACTTCTGCCAGTCGGCTTTAACCGCGGCCATTCGCGACGCGGGGATCGATGACGATGCGATGCTGGTGGGCGGTGCAGCACCTCGTCCTCTGCGAAACGATACCGACATCATCGCAGCGGGTTACGTGGACAACTTCGCCACCGTGTCTCTCGATCCAGAGGTTGCCACCGCTTCGTGCCAGGCCATCCGCGACGTGCTGGTGGCGAGGGGCTTGCCCGTGGACGAGTTCGCCCCCGCGGCGCCTCGCGTCATCTTCACAGGCCTCGACATCCTGGGCGACGTGGGCGTCATCAGGTGCAAGGTGGACCGGTTGTGCAGGCTGCGCCAGGCCCTCCTCGGTCTACTCAGACGAGGCTATGCGTCGCCGCTTGCGCTGTCCGCCGTGGTCGGTCATTGCGCCTGGGGGATGATCGCCAACAGGCCCATGCTGTCGATCTTCCATGCAGTCTTCCGCTTCATGGGTCAGGACTCCCGTCGGGCTTTGCCGCTGTGGCCGTCAGTCGTCGCTGAGCTTCGCGCTGCTGCTTCCCTCATCCCTTTGTGGGGGGCTGATGTCAGGGCAGAGTGGGCGGCCACCACTTTCTGCAGCGACGCCTCTCCCTACGGCATTGGCGTCTGTCGCAAGACCGTTGAGCAGGACGTGGCTGCAGCCGCAGGGCGATTGTCGGAGAGATGGCGCTACCGCTTCTCCGATGCCGTGCGCGCTCGTGCGCACGCTTTGGGAGTCGACCCGAATGTTGTGTTGGAAGCGGCCGTGAGCAAAAACTGCCTCAAAGATTGCGAGCAGTGCCCGAGGCCTCCCGAGACCCATAGCAAGCCCCCGCTTACCGCATCATCATCACATCGAGGGATCGACGACGTTTCGCTGGACGGCTTCGACGAGGTTCCCGACTCGATCACGGCTCTCGACGGCTGGGCTACGATACACAGCGCACGTCATGCTAGGTTCGGTCTGGACATCATGCGATACGAGGCGGAGGCTCTCGGATTTGCGATGCGACACTCGGCTCGGTCTGGACGGCTTCGGCATCATCGCATCCTGTTCACCGTCGACAATTTGGCTCTAGCCCTCGCCGCTGGCAAGGGACGTTCTGGCGCCCGAGGGCTTCGTGATCCGCTACGTCGCCTCTGCGCCCTGTCGGCAGCCTCAGGCATTCGTCACGCAGTGCGATGGATCCCTAGCGAAAGCAATGCCGCTGACTCGCCGTCGAGGACCGGCTTCTTTGTCGGGCCGACCTTTGAGGAGTACCAGGCGGCGGCCCCCCGAGCTTTGCCGCCACCGAGCTTTGACGTCGACGGAGCTGAGGACCAAGACGCCGCCAAATCCAGAACGGCTCGGGCAGGCAGCGCTCTCGGTCGTCGAGTCAGCCGCCGTGTCGGACACGACCATGGTCAACGACTGGGGCGCGGTCAAGAAGTTCGAGGTGTGGGGCCGTCAGACGCCCCAGACCATCACCACAGCGGCGGAGGTCATTGTCATCCTAGTTACCTACTTCGTGAACCTCTTTCTGGTCAGTTTCGACGATGCTACGGGCCGAGTCTTGCTCGTCTCAGTAAAGCACTACCTGCGCCCGCCTATGGCGGGCACGGCGCTGTCCACGCGCGCGGCTCGCGCCTTGACAGGCTGGCGGAAGCTCGCGCCCCCGCAGATGCGACCCTCTCTTCCACGGGCGGCGATGGCCTCCATGGTGGGCGTCCTCGGTTCGTGGAAGCTCTTCGGCATGGCAGTGTTCATCAGGCTGATGATCGACACCTACCCGACGACCAACGCGGCCTATCGCCTGTCAGCGGGTGGCGTTCTTCGACCAAGACCCGATGCCTCTCTCGGATACGGACGTCTGGCCCTGATCGTCTACGGCGCCTGCTTCGATCGCCCTGGGAAGACAGAGGATCGGCATGGGGGTGCGGCCGACGACTGCCTACCTCGTCGTCGCACCAGGGAGGAGGTCAAGGACCGCGGCCAGTGGAGAACGGACCCGAGCCTCTCGCGCCACGCCAAGAGGGCTCGAGTGCTGCAGCAGATTGCCACTTTAGACCAGATCCTGATCGGCCGTGGGCACGGGGTGGACTCGCTGATGAACGATCTCATGCTGCAGACCACCACCACGGGCGTCTTCTCGCTGCGACGGCCGCTTGCCGCGACGCCGACACCGCCAGCGGTCAGGCATTCGCCTCCGCAAGTGACAGCGCGGTGGGCCTCCGCCTGACACGGATTTGGCGTGCAGCCAGACGCGCGGCGACGCGGTCCAGGTACCTGCCCGCCTTGGTGATTGGCGGCGACGGCGGCGCGGCTCGCGCGCTGCAGCGCCTCGGCTTCGGCGTGCTGCACTTGAGCGTGAGACGCCAGGCCACTGATGACATCACAGATCCTTTAGTGATGAAGCGTGTGCTAGGCTGGATCCGTGCAGGCTGCATTTCGTGCGTGTGGGTGGAGCCCGACACGACTACTTGGCTTCCACAGAAGCCCTTTGTTCGTAGCATAACTCGTCCCAACGGCCTGCCGATTTTGTCTAGTGCCCAGCTTCGATCAATTCACATTGCGAATCTATTTTGCAGTCAGTACGTGCGCCTCCTGTCACTATGTAGCAGCAATAAAGTTCCTGCCACGCTGTGTCATCCAGATGCGTCTTTTATCTGGGATGTCCCAGCCTGCGCCGCTCTCGTTAGCCAGTGTTCGTCTGCTGCTGCTTTTGATGCATGTATGTTTGCTGGCCGTGTAAAGAGAAGATTTCGATTGGTGGGCTGGCACGTTAAGGACCTTAGTTCTCTTTCTGCTATCTGTTCGCCTGCCGACTCGCTCTGTTGTCGATCTGGGAAACGACATCTTGGCGAGCTCGGCATCCCATCTCTAGATCGTCAGGTCCGCAGCAAAGCGCTGCGCCCCCCCGTCAGTGTTCTAAGATGTGCCTGCGACAGGATGGCTCTCAGTGTTGATTCGCTTCGCTACGTCGCTCAGCAGATCAAAGCTATGTGAAAATTCAGTCAATGCGGCTTTCAGCCAGTGTGATGGGCTAGCCTAAGTACCTGGTGCATGGCGCCAGCATGCTTCCGCCGTCCTCGCCTGTTGCCGTGTCCTTTGCACAAAAAGGGACCCCCTGGCCTCGAGAGTTGCCCACATATTGCTGCCCGCGGCTTTTTGTGGCTCTCTTTCGGGCCGCACTACCATTCTCAAGCTTCTCCCGCCCACCCTTTGTCCCGCTCTAGAATGCCTTTCCTGGTGCATGGCGCCAGCATGCTTCCGCCGTCCTCGCCTGTTGCCGTGTCCTTTGCACAAAAAGGGACCCCCTGGCCTCGAGAGTTGCCCACATCATCATCATCATCATCATCATCATCATCATCATCAGCATCAGCATCAGCAGTAGCAGCATCAGCATCAGCATCAGCATCAGCATCAGCATCAGCATCGGCATCATCGTCACCGTCGTCGTCGCGGGCGTCCTCGTGGTCGTCGGCGTTGTGATCGCGGTGGGGGCTGTCGCCGTCCTGGCTCTCGGCCTCCGTCTTCGTCGCCGTCGCCCTCTTCGGCCTCTGCCTCCCCCTGCTCTCGGCGCGCCGTCCCGGACGGGCTGGTCTTGTTCGCCGCGCGTATGGCTTCTGAGGCGGGGAGTGGCTACCCGAGCGCTCCCCGGAACCGCCCTAAGCAGCTTGCCAGGACGCCGCCTTCTTGGGTCGTTCCTCGAAGAAGCCTGCTTAACTGCCCCCTTGGACATCCTGAAGGTACCAGCAAGTGCCCCTGCACTGGGCGCCCAGGACCAGGACGCCTCCCCTCAGGAAGGGGAGAGGAGGGGGGAGGGGGAGAGGGGGGGGAAGAGGAGGGAAGACCTCAGAGGAGAGGAAAAAGTGGAGGAGGATGAACCTCCTCCTCTTCCTCTTCTTCCTCCTTCCCTCCTCCTCCTCCTCCTCCCCTTCCTCCTTCCCTCCTCCTCCGTCCCTCCTCCTCCT
>CAUYUJ010004970.1:10000-60000 GCA_963575745.1 Prorocentrum cordatum | reverse complement strand
AGCGCAAGAGAGCACGGGCCTGGAACGGTGGGCGCCCGTCCGCGTCCCGAGCTGCTGCTGGCTCTGTGCAGGGCGAGGCGGCAGGGGCGCCCGGGGGAGCCCAGATCGGCCCACAGGGCTTTGGGCCCCTCGTCGGCCCCTGGGCCGTCTCGGTCCTCCAGACTTTCACGACCACTCACACACACACAAAGACTCTGACCTTGCTCCGATGGGCGCGCCGTGGCAGTACGCGGGACGGCTCACTCGCTGTAGAGCCAAACTCTCGTGGGAGGTAAGTGTGAAGCGGGAGGCAGCACGTCGGCCAGCACGCCCGGAGGCAGGACGAAGAGGAGGAGGATCTTGCCCTTGCTCCGAAGGGCACGCCCTGACGAGCAGGAGCCCTCCTCCACGGACTAGGCCTCGGGGAAGCGGCGGGCCGCTCTTCGGAGGCAGCCCCCATCGCCAGCCGGGAGACGAGGCGCTGCGGCCCGCTCCCGCGGGGGCCCGCGCCACGCCTGCCCTGCCGACGGGCACTCTCCAGAGGGCGCATCCCCGCCACAAGACGAGAGCTGCCTTTCTATAGCCGTTTGCGCAGGATCAGATTTCGCCAGGAAAAGACGTGGCGGCTTGGAGAAGGACGCGGAGGAGGAGGAGGAGGAGGAGGAGGAGGAGGAGGAGGGCTCTAGGAACCGGAGGAGACAGAGAAGGAAAGAAGAAGCGGAGGAGGAGGAGGAGGAGGAGGAGGAGGAGGAGGAGGAGGAGGAGGAGGAGCAGGGGTCTACGAGGAGACGGAAGAGAAGGAGGAGAAGGAGGAGAAGGAGGAGGAGGAGGAGGAGGACGGCGAGAAGGAGGAGCCGCGCGCAGAAGGCGCTCCGACCCCCGTGGCGGCGCGACGACGAGGCGAGGCTGAACCCCGTCGGGGGGGTACCCCCCACGCTGATCAAGAAACCCAAAATAGCCTGAGGCGCGCCGATCCATCCGAAGAGAGGCCAGCGAACTGCCTTTACAGGAAGCGGGCCTCGCCGAAATCGAGCAATTGGCTGAAGCGCCCCGATGTGCCATAAGGCGGAGGCCGACCAAGAATGCCAATAATATGATAAGCACAAGTATTTCCATCCCAAACCCAAAATTTGATTGCCGAGAACTCCCTTCGGGATCTCTGAGGCGAAATCGAATTATCAACCACTCCCATGGGAAAGCATTTGCCACAATCTAATTCTCGAGAAATCCATTGTCGACCTTGGATTGGGAGTTCGTTGCCCGAGGCGACGTCGAACGCGACGAATGCGGCGGCGACGCGCGACAGGGCGTCGGGCCAGGAGTCGCCACAGGGGGCCCTCGGGGCAAGGGCGCGGAGAAGTTTGCACGCGGCGAGCACGTTTCGAGCACGGGGCGAGAACGTTTCGAGCACGGGGCCCAGGAAGCGAAGAGAGCACGCGCCGCGGCCTCAGAGGAGAGGCGCCGTGGTCGCAAGAGGAGCGCTTCAGCTATCTGGGATCTGGATCGAGCCCTCTCCACCAGCAGGGTGCTGGAAGAAAAAAAACCGTTTCGAATCCATCACGGTGTGCAAGCAAAACTCGTCGAAGACCCACCCTTCAGGCAGATCCCGACCTCTGCCCGTGGGTCGAAGTGGGCGCATATCACTGGAAAGGGGCGGTTCGTCGATTCAGACGGGCACCGCGATGCCAAAAGGGCGCGGCTCGTTGAATCAAACGGGCACCGCGCATAACTTAGTAACGCTGAGAAGGAGAAGGAGATGCGCTGGAGGAAAGGGGTCGCAACGACGGATCTGCAAGAGCGCCCCTAGACGGCCACAGCCCCGCAAGACAGCCCAAGAACGCCTAAGGGCGGCCAAAGGGGGCCCTCAAACGGGTCAAAAAAGCACCACACATACTCTCAAGAAGGCCCAGAGAGGCCATATACATATATATATATATATATATATATATGCTCGCCCCCCCCCTGGTATCATACCATTTGCCTTGTCTTCGATACTTCCCACTTCTGTCTTTGTCAGCCCTCCCCCTCGCATGCTGCCCACTCTCCGTCCGCATCGGTGTCGTTCCTTCCCTCTGCATTTCTTTCTATGATTTGTTCCTTCTCCTTTTGAATATGTTCGTCATCCTCCCGATCCTCCCTCCTCCCTCACCCCTCGTCCCTCCTCCTTCCTCCCACCCTTCTCCGTTGCAGGGCCTCGTCATCTTCTTCCCCTTCGCAAGCTTCCTTACCGCCCTCGTTCCTTCTACTCATTATTGTCCCTCCTACTCTTCATTATCATTGTCGTTCCTTCTACTCGTTTATCGCTGATCCGACTTCTCTGCATATGTTCGTCGTTCCAAGGGCCTTCAAACATCGACTCCTTATGTGTAGGGGCCTCCACATATTGATTCCATGTGTGGAGGGACCTCCACATAATGATTCCATATGTGCAAGGGGCCTCCATAATGATATCTTGTGTGGAGGGGCCTCCCACTCGTCGAATCCTTATGTGGAAAGGGCCTGCTTCCTCTTGTGGGGGATCCTCCACATTTTGTTTCCTCATGTGGAAGGGATCTCCACATGTTGATTCCGTCTGTGGAGGGACCTCCACATGTTGATTCCTTATGAGCAAGGGGTCTCCATACTGATTTCTTATGTGGAGGGGCCTCCAACTTGTTCATTCCTTATGTGGAAGGGGCCTTCACATAATGATTCCTTATGTGAAAGGGCCTGCATATATGGATTCCTTATGTGGATGGGCCTTTCAATATCGATTCCTTATGTGGAGTGGCCTCCACGTATTGATTCCGTCTGTGGAGGGACCTCCACATATTGATTCGCTCTGTGGCGGGCGATCTCCTTTTCCTCCTCATCCTTCTGCTCCTCCTCCCCCTCCTTCTCTCACTCCGGCGCAGGGGTTGAGGAGAAGAAGGATCAGAAGGAGTAGGAGGGGAAAGATGAGGAGGAGAAAGATGAGATTGTTTCCTTTTGTGGGGGATCCTCCACATATTGATTCCTTATGTGGAAGGGACCTCCACATGTTGATTCCGTCTGTGGAGGGACCTCCACATATTGATTCCCTATGTGCAAGGGGTCTCCATATTGATTCTTTTGTGGAGGGTCCTCCCACTTGTTGATTCCTTATGTTGGAAGGGGTCTGCACATATTGATTCCTTATGTGGGTGGGCCTTCAAACTATCGATTCCTTAAGTTGAGGGGCCTCCACATGTTGATCCGTCTGTGGAGGGACCTCCACCACTTGAATTCTTTTGCGGTGGGCGATTTCCTTTTCCTCCTCCTCCTCCTGCTCCTCCCCCTCCTCCTCCCGCTCTGGCGCAGGGGTTGAGGATAAGAAAAAGCAGAAGGAGTAGGAGGAGAAAGATGAAGAGGAGAAAGATGATTTTGTTTCCTTTTGTGGAGGGGCCTCCCCCATTTTTGTTCCTTATGCGCAAGGGGCCTCGCGCATATTGATTCCTCTTGTGAAAGGGACCTCCACATGTTGATTTCGTCTGTGGAAGGACTTCCACATATTCATTTCTTAGGTCAAAGGGGGCTCCACATGGATTTCTTATGTGGATGGGCCTTCGAATATAGATTCGTTATGTGGAGGGGCCTCCACATATTGAGTTTGTCTGTGGAGGGACCGCCGCATATTGATTCCTTATGTACAAGGGGTCTCCATATTGATATATTGTGTGGAGGGGCCTCCAACATGTTGAATCCTTATGTGGGAGGGGCCTTCATAGATGAGTTCCTTATGTGAAGGAGCCTGTACAAATTGATTCCTTATGTGGGAGGCCCTTCACATATCGATCCCTTATGTGGAGGGGCCTCCACATGGATTCCTTGTGTGGAGTAGGAGGAGAAAGATGATGAGGAGGAGGAAGAGTAGAAGGCGGAGGTGGACACGGGGGAAGCGGATTTACCCTCGATTCCTTTTGTGGCGGGGCGGGGTACATAGAATGGGAGGAGAGGAGAGGAGAGGAGGAGGAGGGGAGAGAGAGAGAGAGAGCGAGAGAGAGTGTCAAGAGAGGGAGGAGAGAGACAGAGGGAGGAGGAGAGGGAGGAGGAGAGAGAGAGGAAGGGAGAGGAGAGGAGGAGAGAGAGAGAGAGAGAGAGAGAGTCAAGAGAGGGAGGAGGATAGAGAGAGAGAGAGAGTCAAGAGAGAGAGAGGGGGAGGAGAAAAGAGGAGAGATAACGAGAGAAAGAGGAACGGAATTCGGCAGAAAACGGGCGGGAACGTTGAGTCAAGGAGTCGGCTAGGCGGAGAAGACGGAGGAGGGTGTTGAATTCTTTTTTTCCTCCTCCCCGCCCTCGGAGGCAGAGTTGTTTCCTCTTTTTCCATGTGAAAACACATGTGTTTTCCCTTTTTCCCCTGTTTTTCGCTCTCCCGTTCGGCCCCTCGGGGTTTCCCCGCCGCCCCAGGGGGGGCCCGAAAAAAAGAAAAAAAATGAAATTAAGGGAAAAACTTGTGTTTTCACAGGGAAAAAGGAAAACAACTCCGCCTCCGAGGGCGGGGAGGGGGAAAAAAAGAAAAAACACCCTCCTCCGTCTCCTACGCCTACTCCTTTCCCCCCTACTCCTCTCCCCCCCCTCTGGTATCATATCATTCGCCGTTCGCAGTCGCCGTTCGCAGAACGGCGAATGGTATGATACCAGGGGGGTGGGGTCGATCATATATATAAATACGTATAGATATATACATATACATATACATATACATATATATATATATATTCGGAAAAGGTTTTGTCCCCGTCTTCTCCCTCACGTTTCCGTCGAGAGTCCAGGCCTCCAGAATTGGTTGCTCCCACTCGCTTCCTCTCGCTACCCCCCACTCCTCCTCCTCCTCCCTCCTCCTCCTCCTCCTCCTCCTCCTCCTCCTCCTCCTCCCTCCTCCTCCTCCTCCTCCTCCTCCTCCTCCTCCCTCCTCCTCCTCCTCCTCCTCCTCCTCCTCCTCCTCTCCTCCTCCTCCTCCTCCTCTCCTCCTCCTCCTCCTCCTCCTCCTCCTCCTCCTCCTCCTCCTCCTCCCTCCTCCTCCTCCTCCTCCTCCTCCTCCTCCTCCTCCTCCTCCCTCCTCCTCCTCCTCCTCCTCCTCCTCCTCCTCCTCCTCCTCCTCCTCCTCCTCCTCCTCCTCCTCCTCCTCCGGACAACGTGCGAGAAGCACCCGGAAACACACGTTGGGGCAAAGAAGCGACGAAAAGAAAGGGGTCCTGCGCAAAATGGCACAACAACCTGACGCCGCGGCCCACGCGGGCCGCCGGCACGGCGCGCTGCACTGGAGACGGGGGCGCCTGCGCGCGAACTTGCGCGGGCAACTTACGCGCCAGTGTCCGTGCAGACAGACCCGTCTCTCGCCAGGGTCGGCCAAGAGGGAGGCATCCAAGAGGGGGGCATCCAAGAGGGGGGGGGGGGGCGCAAATCATGGCCGGCGGCACGTGCGCGGCCCAGGGGGGGGGGCCAGGAACGGATGAAATGAGAGGAGGCGCCATGAAATCCGAGGAAATCTCACAGCCCGCGCCATGATATCCACCCCCCTAGTCCTCGACCCCCTCGGGGCCGCCCCCGCTTTCTGCGTCGCTCAAAGGCATCGGGCCCCGGCGGGCCCGAGCACGTCCACGTGGCCCCGGCCTCGCGGAGCCCGGCCCCTCGCGGCAGGGGCGCACCCTCGAAGTTCCCCTCGTAGGAGGAGCCGTCTGGCCTACGGCGGCGCGGGGAGGGGGGGAGGCGCTGAGGGCCGACGACGTCGGCGGCGAGGCGGAGTCGGAGGCACCAGCGGCAGAGCTGAGCGGGGGGGGCAACAAGGAGCGAACTGGCCAGCGTGCAAGAGCGGGAAGAGGGCAGAGAGGGCGGCCGCGGGGGGGGGGGAGCAAGGCCACTCAGAGGTAGAAGTGTTCTCACCTGAGTGTGCTGGCGCGGCCAGCCCCGCCAGCGGGATCGATCGGGACACGGGAGGACGTACCAGGAGTATGCGGCCCCCTCGGAGGGGCGCGACCGAACCGAGCACAGAGGACAAACGTCTTCTGAGTATCGCGTCACCCGAGCGGTGTGACCAGGGAGCGCCCCGCCCGCCACTAGGGGGCCGACGCTCATGTAGTATCAGCATGTTCGGGTGCTGCCGACCGATTGGAGGGAAACATCGAACTACAGTCGGGGCGTTGACCTAAGGAACCCTAAATAAGGAACGAGGCCCCTTTGTTCCTTAAGTTAACCTTCGATTCCCTGTCGAAAACATCAGGGAAGCCTGAGGCAAGCTGCGAAACACTTAAGGAACACGGAGCCCCTCCCCAACGAAAAGGGCGCATTCTTCAGGGCCCCGGCTGTACGTCACCGACAGGTCGGCGAGAGGCCCAACGTGGCGAAGCCGCACGCTCCTGTAAGGCGGTTGGCCACCAGGCCCCCGTCGGCAAGGAGCGCAGGGCGACGGAACCTGTGCACGTCCACTGCTCCCTGGCCAGGCCCATCCTGAACCCAGCAGCGGTGCATACAGCCGGGGCGTTGACCTAAGGAACCCCAAAGGAGGAACGATGCCCCTTTTTTTCCATAAGTTAAACTTCGATTCCATATCGAAAACCAAAGGAAAAACCTAAGGCAAGCTGTGAAACAATCAAGGAACACCGAGCCCCTCCCCAACGAAAAGGGTTCCTTCTCCAGGGCCCCGACTGTACGCCACGCCCTCCTGGCTTGGCCAAGAGGGCGTATAGACAGCTTCTGGGCCCAGTAAGGGCCTGGCCAGGGGGCAGCGGATATGTACTCAAGATTGCGTGGTAAAACTGTGGGGCGTCACATTTGAGGGGAAGTCAGATTTGAGCGGTCTTTGAGGGTTCCAGGGGGTCTGGGCAAAAGCCCGCCCTTTCATGGCTGGTCTGGGGGGTGGTCTAAAAGTGCTGGTATGGGAGGGTTGTAGCCCCCCTGTTATGAAATGCGGAGTACAGATCTCGTGGCCCGACACTGGGCGATCGAGGTCGATGGTCGCCAGCGAACGAGGGGGGGAAGTGAGAAGGAAAAGGCCTTCTCAGAAGGCGGCGGGACTTCTCAGAAGCTCTCGCGCCTTCTGAAAAGTTGTCTGTGTCTTCGGGGACGGTTCAGGAAACTTCTCAGAAGGCTGCGGCGCTTCCGAGCCTTCTGAGAAGGCCCACCCCTTCTCACCTCCTTCCCGAGCTCGCCGCCGAATCCCAGGAATCGCTTCCCCAAACAACGCCCTGCTTTTCCAATGCGCGATCACAGAAGCCCCGGCCCTTTCCCCGGGAACGGTCCCGAGCCGCTCTTCGACAGCCCCGGGGCCCGGCAGGGGCCCCCAGAGGCCGAAAACGGAGAAACTTCTCCCACGGGCTCGCCGCCGAGATGCGCTCTCCGGGACCTACCGACCCAGAGCAATCCACACCTGGGTCAGTCGGGCTTTGCATCAAGTCGGGCCTGTCCCGCTACAGGGGGATTTTGAGCGAAAACTTAAACACACCCCAGAAATACCCCAAAATGGTCAAAAAATGCTCCAAAAATCGTCCCCAGACTATTTCCTGACTGTTTCTGAACATCCCCCTGTAGAGGGACGGGCCCGACTTGAGCTTTGCAGGATCCCGCAAAGTCCTGCAGGGCTCCCCCCAGGCTCCTGCACGCACGCCCGGGCAGGGGCAAAGCCGTGGCGCGGAACCCTGCAAGACCCAGCGCTCTGACCGACCCCCGTTTGTCGGGAGCGGCCAAGAGGGGGGTGTCCAAGAGGGGGGGGTGCAGATCATGACCGGCGGCACGTGCGCGGCCCAGCGGGGGGGCCAGGAACGTAGTGAAATAAGAAGGGGCGTCATGAAATCTGGGGAAATATCATGGCCCCCGCCATGAGATCCACCCCCCCCTAGTCATCATCCCCCTCTTTGCCGCCCCCGAGTTTGCACAGACCCCCGTCCCTTGAACCCCGACGTAAGACGAAGTCAAGACGGGGATAAAATCTAGGTGGCGCCATAAAGGTCTCTGGAGCGCCCCTTCTCCTCACAGGTGTCAATGTAGCCTCAGTTATTTCGACTTTTGTTATTCTTGTGTATTGGCACGGCTCAGCAATTTCAGCAAGCATGATGTGTGTTAAGCAGTTTGTTTAACATATGGCTGTACCAATTGCTTTGATAATCAGGGGCCCCTGGGTCAGGTAAAAGATTGCGTATCTCACGAGCTGGTCCGATTATCGAAATAAACTGTTCTGTCGAAGTTCTATCGAACACATCCCGAGGAGACTACGTGTGCTGCCATGGGTTGATATTGGTAGCGGAGCCGGATATCCACTTTCTGAGGTTCCCCCATCGCCGCCATGCCAGACGGCGCGCCTCGCGCGCCGCCCCTGGCCAAGCCGCCGCCAGGCGGCCCACCTGCAGCCTCTGCCGCCGCCGCTGCCGCCGAGACCGGCGCGGATGGACAGACGCCGCCGAGCAGCGCGGACGCGGACGAGGCCAACTACACGGATTGGACTGGCTGGCAAGGCTGGTGGACCCGACAAGAGAGCTCCACCTGGGACGGGGGAGGACGAGACTTGGACGCTGGCTTGTCCAAGACGGCGCCGAGCTACGAGCTCCTGAGGACCGACGGCTATCGAGTCTTCCGACGCAAGCTGGAAGTCTTCGAGCGGTGCGGCAGGAAGCGCGGCATGACCGCGGTCAGCGAGGGAGCGTTCTTGGTCATGAACTCGCTGCAAGGTGAGGCCGCGAAGGCCACGGAGGACATCGACCTGGAATTGCTAGAGACGGAAGAGGCTTTCAGGCCATTGTTCCAGGTTCTGGACGAGCCCTACAAATACGACAACCAGACCGAGTTGCCAGCCCGTACAAATCTCTTCTTCGGCAAGTTCGCTCACCAAGAGAAGGAGAGGATGAAGCTGTACTTCCTTCGCCACAAGATGGGGCTCAGGAAGCTCAAGGAGGTCAGGATTGAGGTCCCCGACATGCTGGCGGGCTGGCACCTCCTCACACGAGCGGATGTCCCACCATCGGGCGCCGCCCAGGTTCGCAGTCAATGCGTGGACGGTCTCTGTCGGACGACGGTGAAGAAAGCCCTGCTCGACACGTATGGAGCCGAAGCTATGCCCGACAAGCGCGACGTGAAACGAGTAGAGAAAATACTGGTCGGACATAGCTTGAAGGACGACGTGAACTACACGAACGACTACGAGTGGAAGCGAGGCCTGTGCTACGAAGAATCTTACCTGGAGGAGGAAGAGTACGAGGACGACGAGGAGCAAGACTACGACGAGCACGAGGAGGAGACCGACGTCGCAGAGGAGCTGCCGCAGGAGGTCGAGGAGGCCCAAGTGGCGTGCGACGAGGCCTACCTCAGCTTCGTGGGCGCGAAGAAGCGCGCGGCGGAGATCGCCAAGGCCGGAGGATTCTACCCGATCGTCGCCCTCGACCCCGAGAGCAACTACCAGCGCGACGGCAGCGCACCCACGCGAGCGACGAGACCAGGCACTGGCAAAGGCAAACGGCGTGGCAGAGGTAAAGGACGCGGCAAAGGATTTGACCCACCACGACGTGAAGCTTTCCGGCCTCAGAAAGGAGCCTTTGGCGAGGTCGCGCCACCGTCGCCAGCGGGCTCGACTGCATCGGGTTCTACCCAGCAGCATGGCCCGAGGCTCAAGCGCTGTAGGCACGGTGGCTTCACTAAGCCCGAGGACGAGGCACCCATGGTGGAGGATGTTGAGACGCTGGAGTACGCCAACTCGACCGAGGAGATCTTCCTGCTGACCGCAGGCAAGGGCATCAACGATGGAAGTGCCACGCGACCCGTCATGGGCGACAAGGCGTGGACGCAGCGGGAGGAGCTTTTTCCTTCGAAGCAGTTGTTGCATGTATGGCAAGAGTGATCGACGCTTCCGAAGCGGAGACGACAAGACGCTGGAAACAGGCTGTAACACTGACGGTGTGGCCGTTCGGCGTCAAGAAACAGATCGCGATCCATCTCGTCGAGGGCTGGCCGCCGCTGCTGATCGCACGACCCTGCATGGAGGAGTGGGGCTTGATGCAGGACTATCGAGCTGAAACGTTCATGATGAAGGATCTCCCCGACAAGGGTTGGATGAAGTCCGAGCGCGGTGAGAAGGGCCCGTTCATCATAGACCTGTTGGGCGGAGCTGGCCGCGACGCCGACGACGCCATGAACGAGGGAGCCCCACCGACGGATATGACAGCAGCAGCGACTCGACGGACAAAGACACAGGAGGAGGTTCGGTCAAGGGCGACGAAGGCGACGACAAGGACTCGTCGGCGCCAGACCCCAACCCCTTTTACCTGGAGACGCGGACGGAGTTCTACGACATCGGCAGCGACGATGAGACCCTGGCCACCGACGAGGTCGCGGGCCCAGAGCGCCACCTGATGGATACGGACACCCACTCGGACCTGGCCCTGGCGCTGGAGCAGGCGGAGTCCGACATGAAGGACACGCTGCGCGGGCCGCGCAAGCGGATGGTATGGGAGGTCTCCGTGGATCATGGGGCCCTGTCGCAGGAGCTGCTCGAGTTCCTGCAGGTCGAAATGCTCCAGTTCAAGATCGAAGACGGCTGGGACTTCTCCAAGCACGCCGTGACCCGCAACTTCCTAGACAAGATCAACATTGACAAGCTCGACGATATCTTCTTCGCTCCCCCGCGCAAGTACTGGCGCTCCTGGCTGACGTTTCTCAAGATGATTCCGACGGCGTCTGCGAAGCAGCAGAACGGAACCGACAGGCGCACGTGGAAGGCCCGTGGCAGGGGCTACACTGGCGGACGAAGACGTGGAAGAAGTTGCCAGGATATCACTGCAGACTCGACCAGCGCAGGTTGGGAGCGAAGTACAAGGTCCAGGGCAAGGACATGCCCTACCAGAAGCGCACGATACTGCAGTCGACCAACAAGGAGTTCATTCACCACATGGACCTGGCATGCGCACGCAGGACCACGTGATCCTGCGGGGCAAGCTCGCCCAGCAGGCTCACAACTACCCGTGACCGATGGCGAAGATGAGGGCCTACCTGATCGCCGACCAGGGCATGGCCGACGACATCATCGACATCAACACGGCCGAGGAGGTCTACAAGGGCATCGACGCCATCGAGTACACCGACCTGATGCAGGAGCTGATGAAGAGGTTCAACGTATCGACGATCAGAGCAGTCAAGCGCGCACACGTCAGCCTGGGCCACCCTTCGAACGCAGCGCTGGCGGTTGCCATGCAGCGTGCGGGTGCCCCGGCGCAATGGATCCAGCGCGCCAGGCTTCTCCAGTGCGAGATCTGCCTAGGCAGGCAGAGACCCGAGCAGTTCGCGTCGCTGTGCTGCCGAGGGCCAAGAGGTTCAACTAGGTGGTCTGCACCGACGTGTACTACACCACGTGGAAGAAGAAGAGGAAGATCGTGGCCATCATGGACGAGCTTACACGCTACGAGGCCGACTACCCGATCTCGAAGGAGATGTTCCTGAAGAAGACGAAGCTATGGGAGAAAGTCTGGATCAGTTCGGCTGGCAAACCTGAGACGATGCGGATGGACATGGGAGGCTCGCACACGGCCAAGCGCATGCACGACTGGATGAGCAAGCATAGCATCAAGCTCGACATGATCCCGAAAGGCGCGCACCACAGGTTATGCCTGATGGAGCGGAACCACGTGGTCCGGAGGGAACATCTCAGCAAGTACCATCTGCAGTTTACTGACGACTCGCTCAAGACCACCCTCGATATAACCGCCAGCCAGCGGAACACCCTGAGGAGCGCGCACGGGTTCTCGCCCGCGGCGCTGGTTTTGGCGGCGCAGCCCAAGCTCCCAGGCGCCCTCTGCGACGAGAATTTCGGCCTGTCGGAGCAGGCCGCGCTGGTTGACCCCAAGAGCGAGGTGCGCGAGATGATGATCAGGAGGACGGCCGCCGCCACGGCCTTCATCGAGGCCAACTGCTCGTGCGCCGTGCGAGCGACGCTGCTGGCACGCAGCAGGCCGACGAGAAGGAACTACGAGAGCGGCGAGTGGGTCTACTTCTGGTGACCGGAGCAGACGCAGGGGCTGGAGATGCGCCACTGGCACGGCCCAGCTCTGGCGGTGGCAGTGGAGGCGAAGGTCAACGAGGACAACGTGATCCACGCCTCAGTGGTGTAGGTGACGCACGGGTGCACAATCTACCGATGCACTGCGGAGCAGCTTCGCCCCGAGCTGCCAGGCGAGGCCCGCGAGCGTGAAGGACGCAGCGAGGACCCCGACAGCCCG
This sequence comes from Prorocentrum cordatum, assembly GCA_963575745.1. Lineage (NCBI taxonomy): Eukaryota > Dinophyceae > Prorocentrales > Prorocentraceae > Prorocentrum > Prorocentrum cordatum. The sequence goes on along the minus strand of CAUYUJ010004970.1, from coordinate 47,830 downwards.
CTCAGCGCGATCGAGAAGCTCAGGCGCGTGCTCAGGCGGGCGAAGGGGACCTACAACTACCGGGACCTCGCCCTTGCCCCAGCACGACGACACCCTGGACGACATGGGCGAGCAGCATCAACCCAGCGCCCAAGCACCCATGGAGACGGGCGAGACCGACGGACCGACAGGAGCAGTTGCCGCGGAGGCTCCTGGAGATCCTCAGCCGGCGACGCCTGGCGAGGATGAGGGCGACGCGCCAGCAGCGGCCAGTGCTGGCGCGTCTGGCAGCGCTGCGCAGGAGCCCAGCAGATTCAACATCGAGGCGAGGCTAAGAGGCGTGTCGAGGAGGCTGAGAAGCTGGACGGCATCCCTCTGGCCAAGCGCGCCCGCCTGGCGCGGGCAAAGCTTGCCACATAGGGCGAGGAGGCTGCGCTCGCCGATGAGGTGGACGACGAGATGTTGCTGCTGGAGGAGTCCACCGAGACGGTCTGCATGCTGGCCTTTACGAGGAAAGCCATCACAATCGTGGAGGGGAGGCTGACGCCTGAGAAGAAGGGCCAGTTCTACGAAGGGAAGCGGGAGGCCCTCGAGGTTTTCAATCGCAACGACAGCTGGGAGCCCATCAACGAGGCGAATGTGGATTCCGCAGCCTTCTGCCCTCTACGCTTCCTACTCAAGTGGAAGATGAAGGACGGGCAGAAGGTGGCCAACGCGCGTGTACTCTACCAGGGGATTGAGCACCGCGACGCGGCTGAGGGCCAGCTCGACAAGGAGGCGCCGACCCTCAGCAGACTTGACCGACACACGGTCATGCTCTGGGCGTCTCTAAGGAAAGACAGGCTGTTCACCGTGGATGTGAAGTCCGCTTTCCTGCAGTCTGACGACGCGAGCGTGCACGGCCTTAAGCTGCACGCGAGTCCGACGGAGGAGATGAGAGAGATGCTCTCACACCAGACCGGCATGCAACCTGGACAGCTGCTCAAGATGATCAAGCCAGGCTTCGGTGACCCGCGGTCGCCCAAGCTCTGGCACCGCCGTTCCGACGAAGTCACGAAGGAGATCGGGCTCAGGAACCACAAGCTCGAGGATTGCCTGCTGTTGCAAGTTGGCAGCTACACCGACGCGAGCTGGGCGAGCCGACATGGCGGCAGTTCGCAAGGAGGCTACGCTATCTTCATCGGACTCGCGGAAGAGCTCAACGCCGGCACGCCGACGCCTTTCGTGGCCTTGGAGTGGGCCTCGAAGAAGATACAGCGTCTATGCAGGAGCTCGCTGTCGGCGGAGGCAGCGGCAGCAGCTTTGGGCGCGGACTCATTGACGTGGGTGAAGGTCTACCTGGCGTGGAGCTCGCGACCTGGCCTGGAACTCGAAAAAGCGATGGTGTGCCTTGGAGAGACGCCCTTCATCACGGACGCGAAGTGCCTCTACGACGCGTCGCGCTCAGCGACGGCAGGCCTGGGCATCCCGGAGAAGAGGACGGCCATCGAGGTGAAGATCGCGAACGAGTAGATGACGGAGATAGGCGCCACCTGGAAGCGGGTGAACACGCCGCAGCAGATGGCGGACGGGCTTACCAAGCTCTCGGCCCCCCAGCTGATGGCAGACGTGCTACGCCGTGGAGAGCACGCGTTGCGCTACGACCCCGACTTCGTGGCTGGCACGAAGCTCTCCAAGAGGGCGATGCAGCAGCGCGAGAAGGAGCTGAACGGCGCTGGCCAGGCACTGCACGACACCCTCGAGATGACGCCTGTGACAAAGGCGAATGAGAAAGCGAAGGCCAAGGGCAAGCGCCATTTTGGCGCTAGTGGAGCGAAGCTGGCTGCGGCACTGGCAGCTAGCGAAGGTGGCAGCGCGGTAGGTCAGGTGGTACAGTACGCGCCCAGCGGCGTCGAGCTGTTCAACCCACCGACGCCAGCCGACTGGAATGACCTGATCATGAAGATGATGGTTTTCTGCTTCGTGATGGGACTTGTTGTGGCATTATACTGCGGGTTTCGTGCTGGAGTGTGGTGGACACGCTGGACCAAGCAGCTCGAGCATGACACAAAAATCGAGAAGACGCGAGAGCCCGAGACAGAACCAATACCCGTCAAGGTCAAGACGACCGCGACTGGGACCGCCCCGAGGCCGACCAAGCAGAAGAAAGTACGCAGGGTGCTCGTCCAGTCGCAGTCTCGCGACAATCTGGATCTGAGCACGCCGAGGTTCCAGCAGCTGCCAGAATACGCCCATGGAGCTTTCGTGACAGGACGAAGGGGTACCCAAAGGCCGTTTTGGCAGGAGGCCAGTTTGGCAGGATGGTCGGCGAGGCCGACAGGTGGATGATGGCCGGCAGGGCCGACGTGAGCAAGTTGGTCGGCGGAGGCCGACTCGTGACTGAGTGTTCCGAGGAGCACACCCTTTGCATGTTTGTGCCCGGCGAGGTCGACCGATCGCCGAACGTGCTGACAAATTCGAGAGATACCAATGTCGCTGCCGCAACCACCGGTGAGCTTCACATTCGAGTCAGACTGGCTTGTGTAGGGGACCCGCGGTGTTTGTGTCATTTTATATGTTTCAATGTCGGTCCTGCTCCTATTTGAGTTTGAAGGTTTTGTTTCCTAGTGAAGTTCCGGGGAGCCCTGATCTTGTCAATGAGCGATTTTGAATGAATCTGTGCTAACTCCTTTTTCCGCAAGTGTCAATATAACCCCAATCCCACCAGCCCTTTGGGCGTGAGTGGTTTAGCGAGCTCTCTCTGTTCTCAACCCCCCTTCTTCCCCTTCGGGGAGGGGTTTACCCCTCCCCCTACCCCCTCCCCCTGGACCTGGAGAGGGGGTTTCGCGGGTGGTCAGAGGGTCCTTTTTCTATCCCTGGGAGGGCTAAAATTCGACACCCCTCACGAGGATCGTGGCCCCGACGGGGGTACTGACAAAAATGCTCGCCCCATCTGTGATCGATCGCCCGAAAGATGGCCCCAAGATACCTCCCCTCCCAAGAGGCCCCAAGAGGCCTCCAAGAGGCCCCCAAGATGCCCCCAAGAGGCCCCCAAGAGGCCCCAAGAGGCTCCCCCGAGGCACCGAAGACGCTCCTGGAAGCCCCTGGGGCCGCCAAGAGGCCCCCAAGACGCCCCAAACGGCCTCCAAGAGGCTCCCAAGAGGCCCGAAGAGGCTCCCCCAAGGCACCCAAGACGCTCCTAGAAGCCCCTGGGGCCGCCAAGAGGCCCCCAAGACGCCCCAAAAGGCCTCCAAGAGGCTCCCAAAAGACATCCCAAGAGACTCCGCGATGCATCCAAGAGGCCTCTGGCCCTTCTGCTCGTCCTCCCCTCCTCGTCCGCCTCCCCCTCTTCCTCCTCCCTCCTCCCCTCCCCCACCTCCTCCTCCGATTCCTCCTCCATCCTCCCCTCTTGGGATATGGCGGCATCCCCTGTCCTTCGTTTCTCTGTATGCTCCCACACTTCCCTGATCGAACTCTTCTGGGCATCATTGCTGAAAAGATGACCAACAAATCCCGACAGTCCGTACTCTTTGCTAAAGTGGCTGTTTTAGGATGGGCTGGTGGGGATTCGCGAAGCGTGAACAATTCTATCGAGTTATGACAGCTCAGCAGTTTCAGCAAGTTAAGCTGTCTGTACACATTGCCATTTGATGTTCAGGGGTCCCTGAGTTAGGTAAAAGGTTGCACGTATCTCACGAGCTGATATGATTATTAAAATAATATGTTGTATCGAACACATCCCGAAGAGACTTCGTGTGCTGCCATCGGTTGATAACAGGGCCCCTTACAAATCTCTACAGGGCCCCTTGAAGGTCTCTAAGGACCCCTCAGAAGGTCTTCAGCGGTCCGCTAATCCCGTCCAGGTTCCTAGAGGGCCCCATACTGAAAGGCTCACAGAAGGCACCTTCAAAAAACCTAGCAACGATGACGGTAACGGCATCGTCGTCGTCGACGGCAACGGCGGCGCGGGGAAAAAGAGGTTCCCAACTTCGTCCCCCGGTGCTGAAGCCATGCCCGCCTGTATCGCGAGTGAAAGGGGGTCCTTGGGTCTCTAACCGCCATCCCCATCCGCCATGCGACCGTGAAAAAAGAGCTGTCCCATGATGAGTGTACGGGCCTCCCCCTTGAACGGACGGGTAGGATAACATCACTTCTTTAGTTGGATTGAAACAATGGATCTACAATCGCCCACACAGTGCACAAGAGCAGCTGTGGAGTCGGGCCACGTACCAGTGTCTCCTCCTCCTCCTCCTCCTCCGCCTCCTCCACAGCCCTCGTACTCAGCCTCGACCTCCTCTCTCCTGTCCTCCATCCCCCTCCTTTCTGCCAGCCCCCTTCCAGCCAGTCCCTCCTCCCACCGATCGTTGACGCTGCAGCCTTCTCCTCCAGATTGTTATTGTGTTCCTCCGCAGCATGCCACTGCCGCTGTTCCTCCTCCTCCTCCTCCTCCTCCTCCTCCTCCTCCTCCTCCTCCTCCTCCTCCTCCTCCTCCTCCTCCTCCCTCTCCATCTCCTGTTCCACATTCCTCATTGTCCTTGGCCTCATGACGCGTCTTATGCTCATTGGCATCGTCCTCCTCATATTGCTGCTTCGCCTGCTATTCCGGATCCTGTTCTTCCTCCTGCTGCTGTTGTTTACGACCCCTCCGCTTCCCTTCCATCATGTCATTCGTGTTGCCCGTGCCCCTCCTCCTGCTCCTACGCTTGCTCCTCTGCGTCTTCTTCACTCGCTTATTGTCATTCCTCCTCCCGTGCCTCCTCATCCGTTGTTGCTCCTTTCCATCAGTTGCTGCTGCACATCCCTCTGCCAAAATCCCATATCCTTACAGCTAATGCCTTCCTGTCCCACGATACTGAAGCTTAAAATTCGCAAAAGTTATACAGATAGAGGGAAGGCCATACTCATGAGGCGACGTGGGCTGGGAGGGTGTGTTGCAAGATCGCTGATGCATCTAAGGTTTACTCTGGTCCTGCACCTTCCTCCTCGTCGTCCACGTCCCGCATCCTTCCCTCGTCCTCCTCCTCCTCCTCCTCCTTCTCCTCCTCCTCGTTCTCCTATCTGTCATCCTCCAACTCGTGCTCATCTTGCGCCTCGATCTTATCCCCTTGCGGCTGGCCCCCAGCGAAGGGCCCATCTTTGAAGACGCCCAGGGGCGTCGAGAATAAAGGGAAGAGCGGAAGGAGGGGGGAAAACGAAAAAGGCAGAGGAAGAGAAGGATTGAGCAGCAGGGTGGAGAAGGACAACAGCAGATGGTGGCACTTGGCGCCCTTCTGGTCAAGAAGGTCCTCACTTATGGAGGTACGTTGGCACCGCTGTGGAGGTCTGAGCTGTGGAGGGGAGACGGAGGGAACGTGGCGGGGTTGCGCGAGGGCGGGGGAGGCGGACGAGGCAGGAGGGAGGCGGAAGCGGCAGGAGGAACAGGAGGGATGGCGAGCTGGGGTGGCTCCACGGGTCAGGAAGGGCCAAGCCCGGACAGGACAAGCAGAGACGGAGTCCGAGCACTCCGTCCGGGACGCCAAATCCATACGGAATAAGTCCATACGGAAAGCTCGGCCTCCGCCTGGGCTCACTCCGTCTGGACCGTGCCTCTCCTGAGGGAGGGGCAGAGGCGGTGCAGAGGGCCTGAGCCGCACAGCCATGTGGAAAGCGCCTTGTATGTGAAGGCTCGTCTATAGCATAAAGGGGCCGAGGGAGCCACACGTGAGTATACACAAGGTCCACGGTGTATCTCGCCTTTCATGCTTCCTGGGTTGTCTGATTCCCCTCCATGTCCCATGGTTCCCCATATCTGTTCTGATATATACGCCGCCGGAGGCGGCGCCAGAGAGGCGCGGATAGAACCCAGAAGTGGTCTCATGATCAAAACATTTTCCTAGAACACAAATCTGATGTGTTGAAACAAGACAGCCTCAGCCAGAAATGTTATACAACAAAAAAATCGTGCGGGCCACAGAAGGTTCTTAGAACATTATTTGGTGTGTCCGCCACCTTTTCCCCCTCCTGATATAAGCGCGTGGTCATCGTGATAACACCCCGCGTCGCGAGTATGTGCTCGTTGGAATCAGCCACGTCAGAGCAAAGTGCGTGTTGTATATCTCTATATGTGTAGCATTCGAGCCCTTGTGGAGACTGGTCTTAACCTTGTGACCGCGCGGGTGACTTCTCCGACCCAGATGAGGACAAAGGCATGCTGCTGGTATCCAATCGTGTGATCTCAACACGACCTGAGCACAACGCATCTGCCTCGCTTCAACATAAGCTTTGCGCGCAATTCACAAGTCACACGCACGGTGCCGCCGCGAGTGTGGTCGACCAAGGCCGACACCCCCGAAACAAATCAGAACAACAAGCACAGAAATTGTAGAATCCCCTTTCTCCCTTTCTGGGCGCCCAAAAATGTGAACCAACCTGCAGGTGCTGCGTCATATGGTACACACACGCAACAATCACACACATCCTCACACACATACACAAACATTCACACACACACACACACACATACACCCACACACACACACACACACACACACACACACACACACGCGCGCGCGCGCGCGCACACACACACTTTTGGTGGTCCCGGGCGGCCTCGCGCGCACCGACGAGGCGGAGAAACTCATCCGAGCAACTGGAGAACGCGAACACACACACACATATATATAGATAAGATATATATATATACATATATACACGTATATATACACACACTTTCTGGCGTCGCGGTCCTGCGCGCAGCGTCGAGGCTTAGAATGGCGAAGAGAGGGAAGCGGGAAACGCGCGCGGCTGACACACTGAGAAGCCAGGGAAATGGATCCATCCACAGGGGACCAACCGCGTCAGACGCAAACCCAGAGCAGGAATGCGGCGCGGAAAACGCGGGGGAAAGACGAGGAGGAAGGGAAGGCCAGCACCAACAGTGCAGGCGGGACAAGACGAGGCGCAGTGGCAGCGGCAAAAGCGAGACCGCGATGGGCGAGCGACAAGGCAGGACGGGAAGCGCAGGCGCAGCGGACAGGAACGTCAGAGTGACAGCGGAAACACCGCAGGGGGGCGAGTGAAGCCGGGGGGCCGCCAGAGAAGAAACGGCGGCAGGGCGGACCCACAAAGCGCTGGCAGGGAAGGGCGCCAGATGCCTGGAGACAGTGTAGTGGAGCCGCGCGGCAAGGCAAGCTGGAGCGGCAACCAGGCGGTGCTCCACGCGCAGCAGCGCGGGGCACCAGCAGCAGCAGGCGGCAGCAGGCGGCGGAGGCGTGGATGCCATGGGAACTAAAGCGCACCCAGACACGCACACACACACACACACACACACAAACAAACAAACAAACAAACAAACACAAACACAAACACAAACACTTTGGCGGTAGCGGACTCGCGCGCGGCGACAAGGCAGAGTAAATAAAAGCACTAAACGCGCGGTCGCGGCTGGGCCCTCACGAACCGCTTAGGATTCCAAATGCCTACCGACATCAGCCAACCGGGCGTGGACACACACACACACCTCTAACCCTTTCGACCCATCAATGCGAGCTAGCGATCACCGCAAAGTCACGTCACTCTGGCTGCAGCTAAGACGCCGCCATGCCCCGCGACCAGAGTGGGGCACCCAGTGCACACGCACAAGTCCACGGGCGTCAGGGCGCGCGAGACGGACGGGCGACGATCAGAGCGAGCGGTGGGCTGCACCGGAAGCTAACACACACACACACACACACACGCAAACACACAGACCAACAAGAAAAAGATGGCGAGATAACTCGGGAAGATACAAGAAAGGAAGCACCGACGTCGGGAACCGTGGAGTGGGAGGGGGGAGATCGAAGGTGTGAGGGGGGAGCGGCGGAGGGGGGAAAGCGAGAGACGAGTAGAGGGGCAGGCTGCCTCTTCAGGAGGCCGTGGCCGTGGCACTGGTTACCGCGCCACTGCCCAGCGTACCTGGCCGCTGCGCGGCGGCCCCTGGAGCCCCCTCCTCGCACCGGAGGAAGCTGCAGGATCTCGCATCTCCTCCTCCTCCGCTTCCTCCTCCTCCTCCTCCTCCTCCTCCTCCTCCTCCTCCTTCTCCTCCTCCTCCTCCTCCTCCTCTTCCTCCTCCTCCTCCTCCTTGTCCTCCTGGAGGTAAAGGCGGGTCAATCCGAAGAATGGCGCCTGCGACTCCTCTCCTCCCGGCCAAATCTAAAGAGGAAGGTGTGAGAAAGTTGTCTCTTGCTGCCAGCGCGAAGGAAGAGAAGGACCAGTGCAAACCCAAGACACGTCAACGATGTTTGCAATGAACCCTCCCTCAAAATTCCCTCTTCAGAGGTCCCTGCAAAAATGTATGATTCTCTTGCACAGGGTGTCTAGAGCTCCGACCATGACCACTGTATTCCGCGTCGCACCGCACCCCTTCCTGCCCGGTCCCCCTCCTACCCCTCCTCACCTTTCCCCACTGGCCCAGTGGGACCTTCGCCCAGTGCCCCCGCTGCCCAGACAATCTTACTCCGCGTCGCACCGCACCCGCCCCCCCTCCCCACTCCCCTCCCGCCCCTCCCCAGCACCTACCCCTCTCCAGCGTTCCCCAGTGGCCCAGTGGAACCTCCGCCCAGTGCCCTCTCCGCCCCGACCAGTTTGTTCAACGACGCACCGCGCACGCACTCCCCTCCCCGCCCTCCTCCCGCCCCTCCCCAGCCCCGCGCCAGCCCGCTCCCCTCCCAACCCTCTCCAGAGTGCCCCAACGGCCAAGTCGAACTTCCGCCCAGTGCCCCCTCCTCCCCGACCATTTCATTCCGCGTCGCACCGCGCCCGCACCCGTTCTCCCCGCCCCCATCCCACCCCTCCCCAGCCCCAGCGGTCCAGTGGAGCCTCCACCCAGTGCCACCTCCGCCCCTGCCATGTTACTCCGCGTCGCACCGCACCCCCCCTCCTCCTCCCCAGCGTTCACCAGAGGCCACATGGAACATCCGCCCAGTGCCCCCTCCGCCTCGACCACTTTATTCAGCGTCGCACAGCGTCCCCCCTCCTCCTCTCGCGAGCGTTCCCCAGAGGCCCAGTGGAACCTCCGCCCACTGCCCCCCCCGCCCCTACAATTGCATTCCGCGTCGCACCGCGCCCCTCCCGTCCTCTCCCCAGCGCTCTCCAAAGGCAAAGTGGAACCTCCGCCCACTCCCCATCCGCACCGATTACTTTATTTCGCGTCGCAACGCGCACCCCCCCCTGCCCGCCCCCCTCTCCCAACCCCCGCCAGCGTGCCCCAACGGCCAAGTGGAACTTCCGCCCAGTGCCCCCTCCACACCGATTATTTCATTCCGCGTCGCACCACGCCCGCCCCCCCTCCCCGCCCCCATCCCACCCTCCCCGGCCCCCCCTGCCCGCCCCGCTCCCCTCTAACCCCTCCCCAGCGTTCCCCAACGGACAAGTGGAACCTCCGCCCAGCGCCCCCCCCGCCTGAACCATTTTATTTTGCGTCGCACAGCGCCCGCCCCCCCTCCCACCTCCCTCCCGCCCCTCCCCAGCCCCGCCCCTGCCCGCCCCCCTCCCATACACCGCCAGCGTGCCCCAACGGCCAAGTGAAACCTCCCCCAGTGACCCCTCCCCCGACCACTTTATTCAGCGTCGCACCGCACCCCCCCCCCACCGCCCCCTCCCACCCCTCCCCAGCCCCAACAATCCAGTAAAACCTCCACCAAATGCCACCTCCGCCCCGGCCACTTTATTCAGCGTCGCACCGAACCCCCCCCCCTCCTCCTCCCCAGCGTTTCCCAGAGGCCCAGTGGAACCTCCGCCCAGTGCCCCCTCCGCCTCGACCATTTCGTTCCGCGTTGCACCGCGCCCCCTCCTCCTCGTCCCCATCCTCTCCCCGGCGTTCCCCAGAGGCCCAGAGGAACCTCCGCCCAGTGCCCCCTCCACCACGATTATTTTATCCCGCGTCGCGCCGCGAGCCCCTCCCATGCTCGCCACCCTCCCAACCCTCCCACAAGCGCGCCCCAGCGGCCCTGTGGAACTTCCGCCCAGTGACGCCTCCGCCACGATCGTTGTAGTCTCTTGCACAGGGTGTCTAGAGCTCCGAACTTTATTTCGGCGTCGCGCCGCCACCGCCTCGCCCCCCCGGCCCTCCACCCATCCACCCACACCAACAATCGCCACCACCAGCGCGACACCGCCCCCCGTCCAGCGCCCCGCCCCGACCACTTATACACCCACCACGACCACCACCAGAGTGACACCGCCCCCCACCCAGTGCCCAGTCCACCCCACCCCCCTCCGCCCCGACCACTTAATACACCAACAGCCACCACCGCGAGCGCGACACCGCCCCCCGTCCAGTGCCCTCTCCCCCCCTGCCCCCCTCCGCCCCGACCATTTTATTTCGGCGTCGCAGCGCCTCCACCGTCCCACCCCCCGACCCTTTCCCCCTCCCCAGCCGCCCAATGCCCTCTGCCCGCCCTCCCCAAACCGACCATGTTATTTCGGCGTCGCCCCGCCCCCGCAACCCCGCCCCCCCCGCCCCTCCCAACACCCACCCACGCCAACCACCACCACCACCACCACCACCACCACCACCACCACCACCACTGTGCATTCTGGCGTCGCACCGACCTCCGTCCAGTGCTGTGTTTAGCACCCCCCTACGCCCCGACCCCGCCGCCCTCCGCCCCGACTAGTTTATTTCGGCGTCGCACCGTCCCCACCGCCACGCCCCCACGACGCTTCCCCCCTCCCCGGTCGCCCGCCCCCCTCCGCCCCGACAATTTTTATTTCGGCGTCGCACCGCCCCCACCGCCGCGCCCCCCCGACCCTTCCCCCTTTCGCAGCCGCCCAGCGCCCTCTGCACCCCGCCCCCCCCCGCCCCGACCACTTGATTTCGGCGTTGCACCGCCCCTTCCGCTCCGCCCAGTGCACCCCGCCCCCCTCCGCCCCGACCTCTTCATTTCGGCGTCGCACAGCCCCCACCGTTTCGCCCCCCCCACCCCCGACCCTTCCCCCCCAGCCGCGCAGCGCCCTCTGCACCCCACCCCCCTCCTTTTTGACAATGTCACTTCGGCGTCGCACCGCCCCCACCGCCCCGCCCCCCGACCCTTCCCCCTCCCAACCGCCCAGTGCCCTCTGCACCCCCCCCCTCCGCCTTGACCACTTCACTTCGATTTCGGCGCCGCGCCGCCCCCACCACCCCGCTCCGCGACCCTTCCACCCCCCCACACCAGTGCACCCCGCCCCCCTCCGCCCCGACCTCTGTATTTCGACGTCGCGCCGCCCCAGCCGCCCCGCCCCCCCGACCCTTCCCCCCCACCCCAGCTGACCAGTGCCCTCTGCACCACGCACCCCCCCGCCCCGACCACTTTATTTCGGCGTCGCACCGCCCCCACCGCCCTGCCCATCCCGCTATTCCACCCACCCACTCACACCAACCACCACTTCATTTCGGCGTCGCACAGCCCCCCGTCCAGTGCAATTTCCATCCCGCCCGCCTCCGCCCCGACTCCTTCATTTTGGCGTCACACCGCCCCCGCCGTGCCGCCCCCACGAACATTCCGACCCCCCACCCGCCCAGTGCCCTCTGCACCCCGCCCCCCTTCCGCCCCGACCACTTTCTACATCAACCACCACCACCACCACCAGCGTGACACCGCCCCCCGTCCAGTGCCATGTCCACTCCGCCATCCTCCGCCCCGACCACTTTATGCACCAACCACCACCACCACCACCACCACCACCACCACCACCGTGTTACCGCCCCCCGTCCAGTGCCTTCTCCACCCCACCCCCCTCCGCCCCGACCACTTGATTGCGGCGTCGCACCGCCCCCACCTTCCCACCCCCCCGGTCCTTCCCCCCTCCCCAGCCGCCCAGTGCCCTCTGCACCCTGCCCCCCTCCGCCCCGACCACTTTATTTCGGCGTCGCACCGCCCCCACCGCCCCGCCGCTCCCGCCCCTCCAACCGCCCACCGACACCAACCACCATCACCACCAGCGTGACACCGCCCCCCGTCCAGTGCCTTCTCCACCCCACCCCCCTCCGCCCCGACCTCTTTAAGTCGGCGTCGCACCGCCCCCGCCGTCCCGCCACCCCGACCCTTCCCCCCTCCCCACCCGCCCAGTGCCCTCTGCACCCCGCCCCCCTCAGCCATGACCACTTCATTTCGGCGTCGCACCGCCCCCTCCGGGCCCGCCCCCCCGCCCCTGTCTCCTCGAGTTCGCCCTCTGACGCCCTTCTTGCGGCCCTCTGTGGGCACTCCTCCTCCGATTTCTCGTCCCCTCTCTCCTCTCTCCCCCCTCCTCCCTCCTCCTCCTCCTCCTCCTCCTCCTCCTCCTCCTCCTCCTCCTCCTCCTCCTCCTCCTCCTCCTCCTCCTCCTCCTCCTCCTCCTCCTCCTCCTTCCCCCATCCATGTGTGCAATAGCCATGACATGCGTGCCACTTGTCACTGCTGAAAAGGCCCCGTTGGAAGACAGCCGTCAAAAAATCCTCAACCGTGCCAAATCCACATTCCGTAGACTTCAAAGCCGCGAATCAACTTTACTGTTGTGTCCTGACGATCCTGCATCGTGCCAGAACGCAATGCCAGGGATTTCAGCACCGCGAATTAACGCAGCTGTCGCGCACTGAATCCTAAATCGTACCGGAACACCATTCCCGGGACGTCAGCATCTGTTAATTTGCTGTAGACTTCGAGGACGAGTGTGCGCGGCGCTGTGGCGAGAGCCACCTTTCGAAAAAGGAACTGCCCTCCACCTGTGAAACTCTTGCAAACTTTCACTACAAACGTGCGCGGCGCTAAAGCGAGGGCTAATGTTGAAACGAACCGCCCTCAATCCGTAAAACTCTTGCAATCTTTTGACACGAATACGCGCAGCGCTAAAGCGAGAGCCGCATCTTGAAAACCACCCGCCCGCGACGCGTGAAACCTCGCAATTGTTGAAGACGTATGTGCGCGGCGCTACGGCGAGAGCCAAAGTTAGGAAATCAGCCGCCCTCCATCTTTGAAGCAGCTGCAAAAGTTAAGACGGAAGTGCGCGGCGGTGAGGCGAGAGCCAGAGCTTGAAAAGGGACAACACTCCATCCTTCAAATCCGCCGATCCGGCGTGTGAGTTTCTGAGAGCGTGGACTTGAGCTCGCTCAAGCTTCGCTCAGCAGGGGGGGGGCGCACGTTATTTCCGACGTCACTTCCGACGTTTTTCGGTACACGGGGATATTTCCGACGTCATTTCCGACGTTTTTCGGTACCCGGGGACAGGGGGGTATAGAAAACTCCACTTCCGGAGCCCCGACCGCCCAAGACAGCCCAAGAGGAAGCCAAGAGAGGCCCAAGAGGCCCCCTAGACAATGCAAGAGGGCCCCGAATCGCCGAAACATCGCTCGAACCGCCCAAGATGCCCCGAAGACAGTTCCAGAAACCTCCAAGACGTCCCCAGGATCCCTCACGACACTTCCCAAGAATGCCCAAATACTGACAAGTAGACCCATTCCCCGGGGAAATCGCATATTTTCGGCAAATTCGTTTCTTGGGCCTTCACGATGTCCAAAACGGCTCGCTCTCACCCCCCCCGGATCGGCGGCACTGGCCGGAGGCCAGCCCAATAAAACGAGCATGCGCGGTACTAAAGCGAAAGCTACATTCTGAAAACGACCCGCCCTCCATCTGTGAAGCTCTTGCAGTGTTACAACGAACGTGCGCGGCGCTAAGCGAGAACCACATTTTGAAAACCGCCCGCCCTCCATTCGCAAAAGTCATGCAAACGTGTAAGCCTCACGAACGCAAATGGTGAGGACATCTCAGACGAAACACCCAGCCCGCCCTACCAACACGCCTCTGGGTGCGACAGGAAGGAGTTGTTTAAAGGAGAGGAGGAGGCGCAGGAGAAGGAGGAGGAGACGAAAGAGGAGGAGGAGGAGGAGAAGGAGAAGGGGGGAGGAGGGGGGAGGAGGGGGGAGGAGGGAGGAGGTGGTGGAGGTGGTGGAGGGGGAGGAGGGGGGAGGAGGAGGCGGAGGTGGAGGAGGAGGAGAGAGGAGGAGGAGGAGGAGGGGGAGGAGGAGGAGGGGGAGGAGGAGGATGAGGAGGACGAGGAGGAGGAGGAGGAGAAGGAGGAGGAGAGGACGAGGAGGAAGGAGGAGGTGGAGGAGGAGGAGGAGGAGGAGGAGGAGGAGGAGGAGGAGGGGAGAGAGGAGGAGGAGGAGAGGAGGAGGGGGAGGAGGAGGAGGAGGAGGAGGGGAGGGAGGAGGCGGAGGGAGGAGGAGGAGGAGGAGGACGAGGAGGAGGAGGAGGAGGAGGACGAGGAGGAGGAGGAGAGGAGGAGGAGGAGGAGGAGGAGGAGAAGGTGGAGACAAGGACGAGGAGGAGGAGGAGCAGAAGAGGAAGAGGAAGAGGAAGAGGAGGAGGAGGAGGAGGAGCCCCCCCCCTCCTTTCTGCGGCAGAGCAGCAGGCAGCCTCCATCGTCCCGCTGTCGTTGTCGGCCCTCCTCCTCCTCCTCATCCTCCTCCTCCTCTCCTCCTCCTCCTCCTCCCTCCTCCTCCTCCTCCTCCTCCTCCTCCTCCTCCTCCTCCTCTCCTCCTTTTCCTGCGCCGCCTCCGCCGCCTCCGCCTCCTCTGCCGCCTCCGCCTCCTCCTACTCCTCCTCTCCTCCTCCTCCTCCTCCTCTCCTCCTCCCTCCTCCTCCTCCTCCTCCTCCTCCTCCTCCTCCGCCTTTCCTGCTCCTCCTCCTTCCCTCCTCCTCCTTCGCCTCCTCCCCTCCTCCTGTATTAATACACCTCCTCCTCCTCCTCCTCCTCCTCCTCCTCCTCCTCCTCATCATCATCATCATCATCATCATCATCATCATCATCATCATCATTTTCCTCCTTCTCATCCTCCTCCTCCTTCTCCTCTTGCCTCTCCTCTGCTCTCCTGTTCCTCTCCCTTCCTCCTTCTGAGATTCCTCCTCATCTTCCTTCGTCTATCCTCCTCTCCCGCCTCGAGTCCCTACATGCGTCACACCAAAATTCTGGCTCGCATCCTGACAGCAACGGAATAGACAAGCGCTCATGGGACCGCAATGGTTCCCATATCGCCCAAGGTGGCCCTAGGACAGGCAAATTAAGGGCGGCGACACATGGAAGGTCGAACCACCCACCTGTGCAAATCAGCGTCGGCGCTGCCAAATCTGTCATCGGGCTGGTATCTTTCGAACCGCCCACCAGGGCCCTAGCACCACATCGGGCGAACCATCCGGAAGTTGGCTGGGACTCGAGCGCACTCGAGGACAAAGAGGAAGAGGACACGAGAAAATGAGAAAGGGAGAAAGTGTGAGGGAGAGAAAGAAAGGACACGAGAGAAGGAGAGAACGTGAGAGACTGAAAGGTAACGACAGGGAGAGAAAGAGAGGCAGGGAGGAAGAAATATATATATATATATATATATGTATATGTATACATTGCTCTACCCCCGGGTCGATGTTTGACGGCCCTGGGTCCGAAGCGAGCCTCCCGACCCCGCTGTCCGCTGCAACGACTCGTCTGGGAGGCCCGAAAACAAACGCCGGAAGGACGGAGGAGCAGGACGAGGGAGGAGGAGGAGGAGGAGGAGGAGGAGGAGGAGGAGGAGGAGGAGGAGGAGGAGGAGAGGAGGAGGAGGAGGAGGAGGAGGAGGAGGAGGAGGAGAAGGAGGAGGAGGAGGAGGAGGAGGAGGGGGGGGGAGGAGGAGGAGGAGGATGAGGAGGAGGAGGAGGAGGAGGAGGAGGAGGAGGAGGAGGAGGAGGAGGAGGAGGAGGAGGAGGAGGAGGAGGGAGGAGAGAGAGTGGGAGGGGGGGGGAGGATGAGCAGGGAAGAGAAAGCGAAGGAGGCGAACCGATGTAAACCCAAGACGCGTCAACGATGTTGCAATAAACCCTCCCGCCTGGGTCACTCTGCAGAGCTCCTTGCATGTATATATATACATATATATATATGTTCCTGACGGGAGTTGCCGCACTGAACGACAACCGTTTGAGAACCCTGAACTTCGGCACGGCAAAATCAACGTGACTGTTGCGCCCTGATCATCTTCAGTCGCGCCAGAACACAATTCCTGGAAATTCAACACTGCGGATCAACGTGACTGCTCTCCTGAAAAGCCTATATCGTGCCACAAGCTTATTCCTGAGACATCAACCTTAAGAAACCTTGAAGGCTGGTCTAAACGTTTACAAACGAATGTGAGCGGCGCTAAGGCGAGCGGCAGCTTGAAAACCACCCGCCTTCCATCCTGGAAACAGCTGCAAACTGTTGAGACGAATGTGCGCGGTGCCAAGGCGAGAGCCACATGTTGAAAACAACCCGCCCTGCGTCCTTGAAGATGCTGCAACTGTCAAGCATCAGGGTCATAGCTGGCGGAGAAATCTCAATCGAAACGCCTGGCCCGCCTTACCGACACGCCTGGGGGGGAGGCGACAGGGAGGAAGTCTATACAAGGAAAAGGGATGTGGAGGAGGAGTACGAGGAGGAGGAGGAGGACGACAACGATGACGACGACGACGACGACGACGACGACGACGACGACGACGAGGACGAGGACGAGGACGACGAAGGGAGGGAGGGAGGGAGAGAGGGAGAGAGGGAGGGAGGAGGAGGAGGAGGAGGAAGAGAGGAGGAGGAGGAGCGGAAGGCCAAGGAGGAGGGAGGAGGACAGAGGAGGGAGGGAGGGGGGAGGGGAGGAACGGGAGGAAGAGCAGGAGCAGGGAGGCGGGAAAAGGAGCAGGAGGAGGAAACAGGACGAGAAGGAAGAGGAGCAGGTGAAAAAACAAGAACCAGGAGTTTCTCAGCGCGCTGCTGATACCCAAGCTCCGAGCGCAGAACACAAGGCCTGAGTGCCCGGACGGAATATTTAGTCAGAGCTGGACTCGCGCCCTGAGACGGGCGCGGGGAGCAGGGTAGCGACACCATCCCCTTCACGAAGGCTGACCACCACCGAACGCGGAGACGACAGGCTATCATCACGCGCGAAAGAAAACAGCATCCGCCAAGGACGCCATGGTCTCCGCAGGAGGAAAGCCTTTACAAAACCGCTGGGCCTGTGTGACAGCGTTGGGGCGCTGCGTGGCCACAGGACCAGAGACTTTCAAAGCATGGCTGGGGGAGCTTCGGGTCCAGTACCCGCAGGCTCCACAGAATAACAAGGAAGCCTCAGACCACAAGACGTGGCTACGGTGCACAGAAATCACGAAATTCCAGAGGATCCAGGGAGGCGCTCGAGGCGGAGGGGGATCCAGGCCAGGCGAACTCCACAGGGGCGTCGTCGCGCGGCGGCAGCAGCAGCTTGCCAGGAAGACAGGCCGATTTCTTGACATGAGGCGCTCCCGCCCCCCCACCACCCACGCACTCACATGCAATCACACGCACACACACACACACACACTTGCTGTCGCTCGGACGTCCATTTCCTGTGTTTTTTTCTGTTTCGTGCGTGGTTTTTTCGCCAAATGATCAAGGATGCTCCTCGATGGTCCTCGCCGAAGCAAAAACGCACACGTCCGAGCGATGCCAAGACGCACACACACACACACACACACACACACACACACACACACACGCATACACACGCACACACAAACACGCAGCCCCACCCGCCCCCCACGAGAGAGGCGAGGCGAGTGGAGGCACGGGCGCGAGCGGAGAGTGGGGGCCGAGTCCCCTGACCGGGCCGTCGCGCACAGGGGGCCGATGCAGAGATCCACGCGCAGGGCCAAGGCGTGAGAGCTGGACCAAAAATCTGCGGCAATCCCTCCTCCCTCCTCCCTCCTCCTCCCCCTCCCTCCTCCTCCTCCCTCCTCCTCCCTCCCTCCTCCTCCTCCCCTCCCTCATCCCTCCCTCCTCCCTCTCCCTCCCTCCTCCCTCCTCCCTCCTCCGCCTCCCTCCTCCTCCTCCCTCCTCCTCCTCCTCCTCCTCCCATCCCTCCCTCCTCCCTCCCTCCTCCTCCCTCCCTCCCTCCCTCCCTCCCTCCTCCCTCCTCCCTCCCTCCTCCCTCCCCCCCTCCCTCCCCCCTCCCTCCCTCCTCCCTCCCTCCTTCCAATCCACCTGCGACGACGGAGGGCCACATGGATGGGAACACTGGCAAGCCCCGTGTCTGGCACTGCACGCAGAGCGGCGCACGCAAGAATGACACAGGCATTACGCTCGAGAACATAGCACGCTTGCGTTACCCGCTCACTGTGGTCAGCAGCATCACGTGAGAGGACTTGGCACACACCAGATCTAGCGTCAGCAAAGCATCGGCAACATACTTGAAAACAACGCGGTTCCAATCCACCAAATCCGAGAAGCGAGAATACTTGGTAGAATCCTCAAGCACATGCGAGGGGACAGCCGAGCAAGTGCCAGACCCCCACCACAGGTCGCCATGAGCGACCATGGAAGACCTCACCTTTCCTGAAAGATACGCCTTGTACACAGCATGGTCGATAAGCACGCGCAGACCTTGGGAAGGGCCAACTAAACGCATTCAAGCAACCAATAATGGCCGCAAGCTCTGCACGAGGAACGAACTGCCTTCGAGATTCCAGCACACCAGTGACGGCAGAATCCCTTTCGAAGTCAGAGCCTGGGACCGTCCTGACGAACGAAAAAAGCAACGCGCCTGAAAACTGGAGACTTTGAGAATGGCCCCTCGATCCATCGGTTCCACTATCCCCCAAGAGGAGATCCCGCAACGATGGGGCCCAGGAGCACGGAGGCCACGATGTCACCTCGAGTCGGGGGGGGGGCAAACGAAACCGAGAAACGGGAATCGCCCCACGGACCCCAAAGCCGGGAAACTCCGAGATCTCATGAAGCGCCGCATGGCGCAAGTGACGAGACTCGGCAGCGTCTGGCACAGAGGTGGAACCACGGCGCACACACGACCAGAAAAGGCGGGCAGAAGACTCAGGATCGCGCATGCATCGACGGCAGAAGGGGTCTGGGACCAACTGAGCATCATGCCTCCTTTCCTCCGCTGAGTAGCCAGTAGCCGCTGGATGCAACGAGCCCGACCATGGAACTGCCATCTCAACTGCCTTCCTCGTCGAGCGACGCAACCAAATCCCAGACGTGGAAACGCGAGACCGAAACCTGGACGACCTTGCCATCGAGATGTTCAGATGCTTGGTTCCATGGCTGCTCGTCAGCGGTTTCGCCACATGCTTCTGCAAGCGGCCTGGGGGCCCCCTGGCTGCCGACCGTCATTTCCCAGAGTCACCAGGGAGGCAAGACCAGCCCACAGCCAAAATCAAAACCTGAAACGCCGCCATGGGCCCTCGGACCCAAGCCCAGGCTTGACTTATCCTCTGGAGCGACAAATCTCCGCTGCGAGCAAGACGTTGCTGCAATCTCTGGTTGCCAGCAATGCGAGAGAACCAGATCTTGACAATCTTGCGACTGTAAATCTGGATGGGACCACGCCCGAAACCGAAAGTTCTGCGAATAGCAGCAGCGGCGCATGCCCCTTCTGCGGCGCCTTGCCACCAGCACGAGCCACGCCCCGCAGCCCGCGCAGCACGGAAGGAGAGACCCCCTGTATCTCAGGGGCCCACATCAGTTTAGCCGAGGCGCTGGGATAGATGAGCTCGCTGGCTGCACGATTCGTCCTGGAACTGCGAGATCTCGCGAGTAGCATGGCGACCTTTTGAAGGCCTCACCTTGCGAATAGCTGCCGCGCCCCCAGCTCCGAGCGCAGCGGCGCGCACCGGGTCCCCAGCCGCCACGGAGGCGGTGAACCTGCCACTGGCCTGCGCAGCTGGGTCGGACAGCTCCGCGCGGGGCTCTGGCAAGGAAGCAGATACATGAAACCTGCATAGTGAGAGCTGACATCGGCGGCGCGCGAGGCCGACCAGGAGGGCGCGAAGCAAGGTGGGAAAGGTGGCCGCGACGGCGCAGGGGGACCCGAACAGATGAGCAGAGACGTCGTCTGCGCATTCTCTCAAAAGGGAGGCCAGAAGCACAAGAGTGAGTACCAGCCAGGGGCTTGCGGAAGCGCGCTCGCGCCAGTGACGAAGCCTGCCCGCAGCCCGCGAGCAGGCATCCACGAGCCAGGACCCCCGCGCGCACACCCCCGCGCGCACAGCCCCACTGGCAAAAGCGAGCCACACGATCCGACTGGCATGGGCCGTCGACCTGAGAAGCAATCTAAGAGCCCCCCCCTGAGCCTCGACATTTGGCCTCGGCCAACCTACTGAAAGACGCCATCCTCAGGGGGGGCCCAACTTGGAGTACGCCCCCAGCTCAAGCGCAAGGGCCCAACGCGAGAGATCGGTGCCTGAGGGCAGGGAAACATCAGAATTATCGCAGCACCACTCAAGGACAGTGGCCCGAGCGAAATTAGCTCGAAAGATAGCTGGGCGGCGGCGCCGGAGGGGTCTCGCCCGCGCGAGGAAATGAGGCCACGGAGCCACTGGCGCGGCATCATCCCTCACAGAAAGCGGCTTGGGACGCCTGACCTTCCAGACCTCAATCAATCCAGACCTGCAGTAGCGGATGCATCAAAGCTCAAAGCAGAACGCGCGCCCCACGGCATTGGCACCGCGCCCGCAAATGCGCGGGCAGACCGGAAGATCGCGGTGCAGAGCGCTCCACAGCTGCGCGTGACCGCGACGCCAAGCATGGGAACAGGGACGAGGCCGAATGGCCCCAGTCAACCCGACTCCTCGAGAACGCTCTGATCAACCTGCCAATCGCCGAGAACAAGAGCGGGGACACCTGCAACGCTCAGGCGCGCACCAACGCCAGCCCGAAGACGAAGATCGCCGCCGCTCGGCTGACCGCCAGCGCGCAGACAAACCGGCGCGATGGCGAGCGAGACATGCCGCAGACGAAGCGCACAGACCAGCCATCGTGACGAGTCAACCTCTGACCAGTCGCCCGCAGCACATGCGGATGAAGTCAAACCAGGGAACCAGGGTGCGAACGTGCAACAACAATGATACCTGACGAAGAATCATTAGCATCGGTACAGTGCGCCTCACGCGCAACCACACGTCAGTCTGACTTGCGCAATTGCTTGACCATGTCATCGAATTTCTGGCCACTCTGGTGGTGCTCCACAGAAAACAACAGGTCAGCATCCGCGCGCACCGTCCACCGCGCCGCCGTCGGCCCCAAGAAGAACAACTGGAATACACGAACTTGAGCTCTCGAGGTCCAGACGAAGCGCTCAACGCAGCATGTGGTCGAGCAGCCTCAGTCTTCGAAGAGCGGCGAGGCTGACAGTTGCTCGCCCCTGACCTCTTCCTTGGCACGCTACGCCTTCTGCTTCGCCATAGCCTAGAGGCCTCCTAGATGGGGTCGGAGTAGATGGGGCCAGAGGATCGCGCCGCATCGGCGATGCATGGGCGATCCATCGGCGATGCATCGGCGATGCACTGGCGATGCATCGGCGACGTCGACGCTGCATCGGCGACGTCCGCGCGAAGCAAATCGGGCTCCGCATCGAGCCGCATCGGTGATGCATCGGCGATGCATCGGCGATGCGGCGCGATCCTTCGACCCCATCTACTCCGGCCCCATCTAGGGGGCCTGAATAGCCTAGAAAACGCACCCAAAGAAGAAATCGAACAGGGCGGGGCTGTTCAATAAACGCCCAGGGCCGTGTAATAAACGCCAATTGTCCGGTCAGGGTGGTTTTTCCTCCCTGAGCCACTGTCTGGTCAGGAAGTTCGCACAGGCGCGCCAGGAAAGACCCCGGGACGACAGCGACGGCGACGGAGACGGGCGAGGGGAGGAGCGGAGGAGGAGGAGAGGGAAGGGGGAGCGGAGCAGCCCTGTCCTCAGCCATAAGCTCTGACTTAAGACGGCCTGCCTTGGCCTTCTCCTCCCCAGCCACCGACGGCGCATAGGGCGGCGCCGCGGGCCGGCTCCGGCTCGCGCGCCCCCTGTAGCTGGCGTCGGCAGCGGGGGCGCAAGCCACTGCTGATCGCCAGGGGGAGGAGGAGGAGGAGGAGGAGGAGGAGGAGGCGGAGGAGGAGGAGGAGGAGGAGGAGGAGGAGGAGGAGGAGGAGGAGGAGGAGGAGGCGGAGGGGAGGACGAGGAGGAGGAGGAGGAGGAAGAGGAGGAGGAGGAGGAAAAGGAGGAGGAGGAGGAAGGTCTTAGGACCAGTCCTTTTCACCGCCAAGATAAAAGGCGGGGGAGGACGAAAACTACAGACCTTCAGCGGCGAAACTGTCGGAATTTCACTGCCGCGGCAGTTATCCACAGGGGGGCCCACCGCCACCGGCACAGCGGCACCCGAGCCGCCAACCATGCCCTTCTTTCGGGGGCGCGCAAACATGGACTAACGATCCATGGATTTGCCGCGCCGTCGCCAAATTCATGGATCGGGGGAGGTGCCCTCCCCAAATGCGGCCGACGCCGCCTCGCTCGGCGGCGGGAACGCAAGATTTCTCATGCAAACGGGACCCGTCGTTAATCCACGCCCCCTTAATCCATGTTTGCGATCGCCTGGTTATTGCGAAGGTCTCCCATGCGAGCGAGGTGCTCCTGCTTGAGTCTCAACAGCGTCGAGAGCTGCATGCAGGAGGGCAGTGATCTTTGAAGAGCTTGGTCACGCTGAGAGTCGTCGAGATCATGACGATCGGGTTCGGAGACAGCTGTTCCTGGCAAGTCGATGCCTTTACCGAAATCCAGGGCCAAGTCCCCCGCTGAGTCCTTGAAGGGAGAAGACATGTTGGTTATGGTATACTCGGGCCCCCCAGGTTTGATGACACCTGCAGCAAGGACACGAGTGGCATATGCCAAGGCCTGCTCGGCAGCAACGTCCTTCTCCGCGATTTCGACGAGGAGCTGCTGAGATTCGATCACTTGATTGTCCAGCTCCACGTGCTTGAGCAGAAGCTTGTCAAGACGGTCGGCAGCGGACTCACGTATCTGGGACACACGAGTCCACGCAGCCTGAGACGAGATCGGCGTAGGAGGTGGAGCAACTGGCGCGAAAGGGCCCAAGAGCTTCTGTGCCTATGGCTGCGAAAGCTGCCCCGCAACCTTCTTGAGCGCAGCGAGCCCCTCCGTGGAAAGATTGATATCCTGAGACTGTTCGGCGATCGCACGACGCCAGCGCCCCTCGGGCTGGGCACCTCCACATGTTGTGGCAGGACCGTCAGCAAGCCAAGCCGATGACCATGATGGCTTCTTGGAACTACTCTGGCAGACAGTGTCGTCGACCGATTCGCAGATGTCCTGGCACCCGACGCAGAGCCACGCCCGCTTCGCCAAGAGGTCATCCCTCGTCATTTGACCACACGAGCAGACAGTGTACGAGCGGCCATCACGACAAGGAACATGACCAGCCCGACCTCCACCACGGCCGACCTTGATACACAGTTGGTACGTCCAGCCGGAATTGCCACTGCACGTGGTCGAGGAAGCTGGCACCATGGGCACTGCCAGAAACTCTCGAAGACTGCAATGGCTGAAGACTGGGCGCCTGCAAGCCCCCTAGGGTGGCAGGAGCGAAGCGAAGCGAAGCGAACGCCGGAGTCGCGGGCGCTCCACTGGGGAGCCCGGCCGTGCCCATCAGGGCATGGCGTGGAGGCCGTGGCTTCAAAAATGTGATACGTAGGCGGGCTCACGTGATAACCACCACTCTGTGTGCCCAGCCGCCGACAGCCACCGCAAGTCGTTTGTATTGTTGGGTTGATGTTATCGTGGCTGGGTCGCTACTAGTATCTGCTCCTGCCCGGCGTCATCGTCGCACCTGGTGCCCGTCCAAGCTGTCCAGAAACTCCCGGACGTCGTCTTCCCACCTGTTGTTGTTGACCTCCGCGTTGTCGCCGCCCTTGTTGCCGAGTGCTGAGATTTGGGTTCCAATTCAGCACTTCTGCGTCCAGCGTGTCGAATGGTGGTGAGCCACAGTGCCCACCCAGCGCCAAGCCATTCTTCGGTGTATGTGGAGTACATCAGGTATGTCATGCTGACGCATCCATGTTTATGTTATCAAAGTGCTTCTGCGGATGAAATCGGACCACAATTCGACGCCCCCGTCCTGCATAATGTCCGGTTGCATGCCGTCGTCGTCGCTGATATCGTCTGGCGTGTTGGGTTGGTTGTCGGGTGGGTTGCTGCAAACGTCGGACTCGCTGGAATAGTTTGGGGCAGTGCTGCTGGTGTCGTGGTTGTTGTTTTGGCCTGTCTCTGGATGGCATTGTGGTGATGGTGTCACTGCCGCGCGTATCCTAAGTGCTCCATTTATCATTATGACCATCCTTCGCTGTGTTGGACGTAACTACTGTCTGAGAAGCTCTGTCGGAGTTCACGTTTCTGCACCGTGTATCATGGTAGGTATGACCCTGTACAGTCGCAGTCGGTGTCGCAGTGGGTAGTGATTGCTGGTGAGTCCTTGTTTGTGGCTGCTTAAGCATGACCATGCTGCTTGAATCCGGTGTATTACTTCGGTTCCGGGGGCGTCTGGGAAAATAATGGTCTGGCCAAAGTAGGCGATGGCACCGGTTCGTGGCAATATGTCGATGTCCATGACAGCTACGTTTGCTGTTCGGTCGCTGTGCCTAGGCTGGTTGGTCATGATTTTGGTTTTCGCCGGGTGCAACTCTATCCGTGATGCTTGGCTGAGGTGATGAGGTCAGAGAGAATTGCTTTTAGATTGGGTAGCGTTTGGCTTGTCAGCAAGATGTCGTCTGCGAACGGGAGGTTCGTGAGTGTCGTCCCGTCAGTGCGACCCAGTTGGACGTCTTTGCGCCGCCTTTGCCAATCTGAGATCAGTGGTGCTAAAGCGTGTTGAAGCAGCGTGTTGAAAAATAATGAACTCAGCGGGTCTCCCTGCTTTGTGCCGCGTTAGAGGTCGAACGGTTTACTGGTGCTGTCGGTTCGGACCACGGTTGTCTGGTCTTGGTACATGCGTCGTAGAAGGTCTACGTACACAGGTGGGGCGTCTTGGCGTAGTAGAGCTGTCCACAAGCTGTCGTGGTCGACTGTGTCGAAGGCCTTCTTGAAATTGCAACCTAGAGATTATGCTTCCATTCGGCTGTCCATTCACGTAGGATGTTCAAAGTAAAGAGGTGGTCGCGCGTGCCTCTTCCAGGACGAAAGCCCGCCTGGTCGTCAGGTTGGTGTCGCTCCAGGGTGGTTTGTAGCCTGTTGTACAGTAATCGGCTGAAGAGCTTGTACAACACTGGCATTGTGCAGATCAGGCGATAGTTCTGTGGAAGCGTCAGTTCGCCTGACTTGGGGATTACAGTGATGACGGTCTTTCTCCAGCTAGCCGGCGTAGGAGCGTCTGCCTGTATGTGGTGCTGAACAGCTGCAGTAAGGCATGCTGAAGCTCCGCGCATGGCTTCTGAAGCGTTTCAGCGCGTATTCCATTAGTGTCTGGTGCTTTGCCGCCCTTGAGCTGCGAGATTGCTGCGGTGAGCTCCGCCGGTGTGAAGGTGGAATCTGAAATGGCTTGGGCGTTGGGGTTGGCGGCAGGTCACGGATGCGGGAAGAAGTATACGGCTGAGCTAAAAATCTGCAAATGTGTCTGCTATCCCTTGTCTCGTTGTCTGCTTTTCGCCGTCGCCCCCTACCATTTCGGAAATTAGCGTCTTCTTCCGTCGTGTCTTAATGAGGCGTACGTTTCTGAGGCCCTTGTACTGCTCCAAAATGGTGCTGATTCTTTCCCTCTGGTCTGCACGTTTCTGTCGTCGAATGCTCTGCTGGATCTTTTTGCTGATTATTCGTCGAGCAGTGACGTCTGCTGTAGGCGTGCTCTGGCGCTGCTTGATCAGGTCCTCCATGGTGTCGTCGTGCTGCCGGTGCGTGGAGCCGCGGTTGGCGTTGCTCGCGCCCAGTCGCGAGGGCGTCGCCGCGGCGGTAGTCCCGTGAGTTGTGGAAGTGCACAGGCTCTTCTCGATGATTTGGCTGAGCTCCTGCGGGTGGAAGCATATGGAAGCGTGCAGTGCGAACAGCACGCGAAAGAACTTAAGACTGGCCGCGGACCAGGAGGAGCAGGAAGGGGAGGGGGGAGGAGGAGCGAGGGGGGAGGAGCAGGAGGAGGAGGAGGAGAACAAAAAATAAAGGACAGAGACGGTCGTGGGCGACTCCGAGACCCCGAACGAACGAACGGGAAACTAGAGCATCGATGCCCCCCCGTAGGCATATGTGTAACGCAGGGCCTCGCGATCCGCAGGGCCTGCCTGCCAGACGCGCCCAGCGAAGGAGCAGCGGGGCGCGGAGAGGAGCAGGAGGGAGGAGGAGGAGGGAGGAGGGAGGAGGGAGAAAGGAGGAAGGGAGGAGGAGGAGGAAAGAGGAGGGAGGGAGGAGGGAGGAGGGAGGGAGGAGGACCGAGAAAAAGCCTCGGCCCTCGCGTTCTCGGCATGACCCGGCGGCGGACGCCCGCGGCGGCAGCGGGCGGATGGCCGCGCGCGCCTGGCGCCGGCCTCCACGACGCACTCGGGGCGCTCCTCGAGCTGGTCCTCTCGGGTGCTGCCGTCGGCTGCGCGCAGGAGTGACCGTGGGCAAGACTGGCCTTTGGTGCGCGGCTTCAGGGGGGGAGGCATGCGCGTGATGGCGCGGGCCAAGCGCAATCCCGAAGGAGGACTCCTCGACCCCCCGTGGACCAGGGCCAAATGGGACGCACGGGGACCTACGAATCCTACGCGTCCTCCTTGGAGGCGTGCGCAGGACCCAAAAATATAGTACAACCATCTTGTAGCGTATCGTTTCCCGAGCGTCATGGCCAAAAAGCGCCCGCCACGAAGCTTTTGCAGTACGCTTCCTCGGCGCGCGCGACGCCCATGCGGGGGCGACGCACGTGTGGTGTTAGTATGTTGGGGTGACGCCGACCAAAGGTCACTCTGGCGAAAGGCCACTCTTACTTAGACGAGCGCGTTCCACTGCTCGCAGAGCAGCTGCTCGCAAATCGCCCGGATCCGCCGCGGGGGATCTGCGATACATTGCATCGAAGCAGGCGTGTGCTCTTTGGGCGTTTGCGAGCAGGCACTCTGCGAGTAATGGAACGCGCTCGAAGAAAACTCGTAGCCGATACCGGGGGTGCCCCCAGAGACGTCTTCGCACCCGCGCTGGGGAAGGCCCCACGGAAGCGGGTCGGAGGGCAGCCCCGCGCCCCGGCACGCGCGGGGCCTCGATGGTCCTCCACCTCCCCCTCCTCCTCCTCTCCTCCTCCTCCCTCTCCTCCTCCTCTCCTCCTCTCCTCCTCCTCCTCCTCCTCCTCCTCCCTCCTCCTCCTCCTCCTCTCCTCCTCTCCCCTCCTCCTTCCTCCTCCTCCTCCCTCCTCTCCTCCTCCTCCTCCTCCTCTCCTCCTCCCTTCTCCCTCGACTCCTCCTCCCTCTGTCCTTCCTCCTTACCGCCATCCCTCCCTCCATCCTTTCCCTCCCTCCCTGACCTCCCTTCCACGCTCCCAACCTCCCTCCTTCCTTCCTCCCTCCTCCCCTCCTTCCCTCCTCCCTCCCTCCCTCCCTCCCTCCATCCATCCCTCCCCCTCCCCTCCCTCTTTTCCCCTCCATCCTCCTCCCCCTCTCCTGCTCCATCCCCCCGCTCCTCCCGCCTGCGCCTCCCTCCCTCCTCTCCTCCCTCCTCCATCCTCCCTCCTCCTCCTCCTCCTCCTCCTCCTCCTCCTCCTCTCCTCCTCCTCCTCCTCCTCCTCCTCCTCCTCCTCCTCCTCCTCTCTCCTCCTCCTCCTCCTCCTCCTCTCCTCCTCCTCCTCCTCCTCTCCTCCTCCTCCTCTCCTCCTCCTCCTCCTCCTCCTCCTCCTCCTCCTCCTCCCTCCTCCTTTCTTCCTCCTCCCTCCTCCTCCCCCCTCCCCTCCTCATCCCTCATCCTCTTCTTCCTCCTCCTACTCCTGTTCATCCTCCTCCTCCTCCCTCCTGCTCCTCCTCCTCCTCAGCCTCCTCCTCCTCCTCGTTTCTCCTCCTCCACATCCTCCTCCTCCTTCCTCCTCCTCCTCCTCCTCCTCCACCTCCTCCTCCTCCTCCTGCTCCAGGTTCTGGAATGCCAGTTTTACTCCATCGTTTGCCTGTGCTCCCAGATGGACGGCAAAAACAGGGGGGACTGGCTCAGAGGGGAACATCGACCTGGAACCGACGACACATCGGCGATAGGCCACCGATAGCGACGCCGCACGTTCCGGGGCGCGGTGGGGCTATTGGGCCCCTTATCGGCGTCGGCGATGAATAGGCGATTTGAGGTCGATGAGTTCCCCCTGAGCCTGGGCCCCCCACCATCGTTGCCCCTGACCAGATCTCCGACGCTGTGGTTTCTCCAGCTGGCGGGTTGCCTCGAGTTCGGCCTGTGTGGCCCGTTTCGGGACCCAGGGCCATCGAAAACAGACCAGGCAAGAAAAAAAACACAGGGAAGCGGCCGGGACCTCCGGGGACGCGGATCGAGAGAAAACAGATCGGTGGATGTCAGGGGGAGGTGCCCATGGCCCAAGGTGTCACCAGGATCTCCAAGGAGCACACCTCGGCCGATTGTGGGGCAAAAGAGCACCCGTCCACCCGCCCCACCGAACGGTGGCAGGGGCAGGTGGGAGGGGGGAGGGAGGAGGGGGGAGGGACAAGCTAGGTGCGCTCGCGTCATATCTGACATCCTACCCCTCCCTCCCATCCCTTACCATGGCGCAGATCCCCTCTCTACTCGCACAGTCGGATGTCGAGCAAGGTAATGATCCCGAAAGGGTACGCGATGCATTCTAGAGCACGGCATGGCATGGCGTAGAAGAGCACCGCGAAGCGTAGTATCAACCTAGCATTGCATTGCATGCCGTGGCATGGCACGGGAAATGACGCCAGCGCTGCAGCGGGAGCACGAATCGAAACGAGCGGAAACGCGGAAATGAGGCTAGCGCTGCAGCGGGAGCACGAGCCGGAACGAGCGGAACCACGCCGGAATCGGCCCGGGAGGGTTTTCCCGGGCGCCAGACGCAGAAATGCAGCATTTTCAAAAGAAAAATGGGTATTGGAATAGCCTTTTGTCGGCGCCGCCTCGCAACTCGATTTTCCGGCGCCGGCCTTCCGGCCCGGGCGCCGGCCCGGGCGCCAGCTCGGGCGTCCGGCCCGGGCGCTGGCTCGGGCGCCGGCCCGGGCGTCGGAATCGGCCCGGGAGGCTTCCCCAGGCGCCGAAGCAGAAATTCAGCATTTTCAAAAGAATAATGTGTATTGGAATGGCCTTTTTTCGGCGCCGCCTCGGAACTCGATTTTCCGGCGGCGGCCGGAACCGGCTCCGGCCCCGGCCCGAGCGCCGGCCTGGGCGCCAGCTCGGGCGTGCAGCCCGGGCGCCGGCGGAAATGATGCCAGCGCTGCAGCGGGAGCACGATTCGGAACGAGCGGGGCCCGAAAATGAGGCCGGCGCCTCAGCGAGAGCAGCATTTTAGAAAAATGCCAGCGAAAACCCAACTCCGGGGAAACCTGTGTGTTAAAAAACAATACGCGGGCGGGGGTCGGATACTTTCAAGCCGTCATCAGGGGAAGAGGGAGAATAGTATTCATATTGAGTAATTGTGGAGGGAGGAGGAGGAGGGAGGAGGGAGGAGGGAGGAGGGGGAGGGAGGAGGGAAGAGGGGGGAGGGGGGGGGGGAGGGGGGAGGGAGGAGGGAGGAGGGGGAAGGGGGGAGGGGGGTGGGGTACCTGTTGTGCTTCCTGTGCGGGACACCCTCAGTCGGGAGACGAGGCGCTGTGGCCCAGCCCCAGGGAGGGGGGGCAAGGTGGGGGGTGGAGGTGCGCGCTGTGTCCCCAGGCTCACGAGGCCCCAGAGGCCCCGCAGGGGCTTCCAAAGTGGAGCGACGAGCTCGGGGCCAACTGGGGACAGGAGCACCTCTCGCCTCTCGCAACCCTCAGGTCTCACCGAGGCGCTGCCGGCACCAGCCCTAGCCCAGGCGACGACGACGACAACAACGACGACGACGACCACGACGACGGCGGCGACGACGACGGCGGCGACCACGACGCGGCGGTGACGACGGCGGTGGCGGAGCCCGAAAGACAACACAACAGACATGTGTTCGTCCACCTCCTCTCCCTTCCTCATCTTACTCCTCCTCCCCCTCCTCCTCCTCCTCCTCCTCCTCCTCCTCCTCCTCCTCTTCCTCCTCTTCTTTGGATTATCATTAATAGTATTCATATCATTGCTATCGTTAAAAACTCGTATTCGTCTTGCATTCGCATTATTACGATTATTAGTCGATTTCTTCTTCGTAATAGTACTCTTAGTGTTACTTGATGGATTCGCAATCTTCTTATTATTAGTAATAATGTTCTTCTTCTTAGCCTTAATATTATGACTCGTCTTATAAGTAGTAGCGATATCCTTGATATGATTACGGTTCTTTGTGTTATTCCTCCTCCTCCTGCTGCTCCTCCTCCTCCTCTTCCCCCTCCTTCTCCTCCACCTCCTCCTCCTCCTCCGCCTCCTGCTCCTTCTTCCCTCCTCCTACTACTGCTACTCCTCCTCCTACTCTTCCGCCGCCTCATCCTCCTCCTCCTCATGCTCCTCCTCCTCTTCCTCCTCCTCCTGCTTCTCTTGCCTCTCCTGCTCCTTCCTCCTTCCTCCTCCTGTTTCTCCTCCTCCTACTCTTCCTGTCGTCCTTCCTTCCTTCCTGCCTTCCTCCTTCCTCCTTCCTCCTTCCTAATCCTCATTCCTCCTGCTTCATGATTCAGTATTCATTCCTCCTTCTCCTCCTCATATTCTTACTTATCTTCTGATTATCACTGTTATTAGCATTGTTATGGTTATTGTTAATACATGTTTATTATGAGTCTTATTATTATCATCCTCCTCCTGGTCCACCTCCTCCTCCATTCTGTTTCCATATGAACCTCCATGTCGCACCCCGAGGCTGGTTGAAAGGGCGGGCTGGGCGTTTCGCCTGAGACTTCCTCACCAACGATGACCCCGAAGCATAACAAATGGCAACAGTTTCACACATGGAGGGCGGGTGGTTTTCAAAATGTGGCTCTCGCTTCAACCCCGCGCATATTCGTTTTAAACAGTGCAAGGGTTTCACGGGTTGAGGGCGGTCCGTTCTCAAAATGTAGCTGTCGCCGCAGCGCCGCGCACATTCGTTTTCCAAAGGTGCAAACGTTTCACGGGCTGAGGGCGGGCGTTGTTCAAAATGTCGCTCCCGCCCTAACGTCGCGCACATTCGTTTAAAAGGTGCAAGAATGTCACGGGTTGAGGGCGGTTCATTTTCAAAGTGTGGCGCTCGCCTTCGCGTCGTGCACATTCGTTTTCTTTGTTTTACAAAAAAATGCAAGGGTTTCAAGGATTCCCATGGTCAACGTACTAGAATTGTGAGGGCGCAACAGTTACGTTGTCGCGGTGCTGAAATCCAAGGAATGATGTCCTGGCACGGTTCAGGATCGCCAAAACGCAACAGCCAAGTTGATCCGTGGCATTGGAGTCCCGAGAACTGTGTTTTGGCATGCATCAGGGCCTAAGCGTTCGTCTCCCAACGAGGCAGCTCCCTCTGTGGAAATGAACCCTTGTATGGGGCCTGTGAAGAGGGAGCTTGGAGGGAGGGTGTATTCCATCATCGTTGAGGAGTCTTGGGTTCACACTGGTCCTCCTCCTCCTCTTCCGCCTCATCCTCCTCACACTCCTCCTTCTCCTCCTCCTCCTCATCCTCATCCTCCTCCTCCTCAGCAGCAGCAGCAACAGCAACAGCAGCATCAGCATCAGCATCATCATCATCATCATCATCATCATCATCATCATCATCATCATCATCAACAGCAGCATGTTCATCATCCTCATCATCATCACCCTCATCAGCATCATCATCATCATCATCACCATCATCATCATCATCAACAACATCAGCATCGCCATCCTCGTCGTCATCATCATACTCATCATCATGCTCATCATCACAGGCAGCATCATCACCGTCATCCTGATCGTCATCGTCATCGTCATCGTCCTCATCATCATCATCAGCATCATCATCATCATTATCATCATCATCATCATCATCATCACCATCATCATCATGATCAACAGAATCCCCATCATCAGCATCATCAGCAGCAGCGGCACTCTCCTCCTCCTCCTCCTCCTCATCCTCCTCATCCTCCTCCTCCTCCTCCTCCTCCTCCTTCCTCCCTCCCCCTGAGCTCATCCCCCTCGGCCCCCTTCTTCGCACCCCCCGCCTCCCGGCGGCCGCGGCGAGGCGCCCCGCCAGGCCGGCCGCCCGGCGCACCAGGCTCACCTGCATCACCTCGGGCAGCTCCAGCGGCCCCGTCGCCCGGGCACGGCCCCGGACGCGAGCAGGGTCTTCGTGGGCGGTCTCGGAGAGCGGCCGCAGGACGCCGCGGGCCGGGTCTCTGCCACGCAGGTCGGGCGCGGCGGCGCGCAGCGGCGCGGCAGCGGCTCGAGCCCTCCAGAAGGCCCCCCAGGGGCCCTTCCAATCGTCCCGCCCTGGCGCGCACGGGTCGGCACCAGGCTTGCCAGCCGGTGCGGGCTGCAGGGGTGCAGTGTTTGCTGGCGCTGTGCAGCTGGTCCTCGGTGGCCCAGCCCAGGCCACGCTGCCAGGGCGCGACAAGCTGGGCCTGCGCCAAAGAGTGGTAAGCGGGCTTGCGGGCTTGCGGACGAGGATGTATGCCTCTACTTTGACGATGACGGCACGGAGACGGCATACCCACGTTGGCGTATCTGGCATGGGCCGTCCTGAAGTCAACTGCAGCGGACACGTCAGCCCTGAAAGATAAGCTCGCCTACCCCGACCCAGTCACAAACAATCCCAAGCTTCAGCCCGCTGCCTGGGCGTGGAAAGCTGAATACGAGGAACTGCGCGGTGTGGGTTCCACATTCTCGCAGCAGACATCGCATCACCCTCGCTCCCTGTGGAGGGTGATCGTCAAACTGAAGGCACTCCAAGGGGCCTCGGAGATGGCCACGTAAACCCACCCGAACTATGCCGATGCATTTACGGGATGGCTGAGCGCTTTGCGGGCGAGTGGGCACTCCCACACGACACGCCAACCACCGAAACTTCACCAGGGCAGAGTTAGTGCGGCAGTAGTGTGCAAGGAAGGCAAAGGCAAGGACGGCAAAAGGGCAAAGGCGAGGACGCATGGATCCCATGGTCGCTCTACGGGATTTCCCCCACGGGTGTTAGGTGTCTATTCTTACACAGCAGTGCCCACAGCACCCGCACAGCCCACATCACTATTGGGGGCGGCGAACACAAAGCTTGCCCGAGGACATTAACTAGTAGACTGTGTCTCCAGACTGGCCGCTGAGGCAACGAATGGCAAGGACACAAGTACACGTCGTGGTGCCACAACTTACAGCTGGGTCGGAGCCAGCAGCAGCTCGGGTGGCGTAGCGGAAGCCCTCGCCGCAGCCGAGTTTGAACGAAGGGTAACAGGGCCGGATCGGAGCCAGCAAGCTAGCACCTGGCACGAAACAGAGTTGGATCGGAATTAACCAAACAAGTGTAATTTCGGGCTGCGGATCGAAACGGTCGAACGTAGTCAACATCGCGCTGTTCCACATCGCACTCGTGCACTACGATGCTCCTCCTCAATCCTCCTCCTCCGCCTCCTCCTCCTCCTCCTCCTCCTCCTCCTCCTCCTCCTCCTCCTCCTCCTCCTCCTCCTCCTATCCCCCTTCCTCATCTTGACTTCCTTCATCCTCCTATTTCGCCCCAGGACGACCCCAAATGATAAAAATGAGCTCCACATGGCCGAAGTTTCGAACCGTCGCTCCAACTGTCAACCCACACTGCACCTCTACTGCCGCTGGATTCGCATGTCACAGCCTCCTTTCATCCCCAGAACGGTTGCCTCCGAGAGCGTTGGGCGGGCACGATGGCGGCACTTGCCGCAGGCAGCTCGATAACGACGGCGACAACGACGAGGAGAAAGAGGAGCATGAGAGGAAGGATGTGGAGCAGGAGGACGAGGAAGGAAATGTGGAGCAGGGGCATGAGAGGGAGGATGAAGTGGAGCAGGAACAGGAGGACGGAGGGTAAATGCGACGGGGAGAAGGGAAGGGGGAAGGGCGAGGAGAGGGAGAAATGGAGAAACCGAGGGCTGGGGGGTTGTGGGAATGGAGGCAGTGCGAGAGCGAGAGTGGGCGGGATGGACGGACGATGAGGTGGGCAAGCGTTGCCTTGCCGGCTCGGCTGGGCTGGCCCTCGTCGAGCAAGGAGACGGCGCCCATGCTGTCCAACGCCTGCTGCTCAACAGTGGTCACACCGCTTCCTCCTTTCCTCCTCCTCCTCCTCCGCCAACTCCTCCTCCTCCTCCTCCTCCTCCTCCTCCTCAGCTGTCTTCACCTGTCTTCTCCTCCTCGTATTCCACTTTCCTCGTCTTCCTCCTCCCCAACTTTCACTCCACGTCTCCGCAATATCCCCCTCCCCCTCCTCTTCTTTCAATATCATCATTATTGCTCCGTCCTTTCCCTCCTCCTTCATCCTCCTCACCCACGTCTTCTTCCATCAACTCCCCCTTCTCATTCCTACCCATTCGCTCCGAACAGCTCCGCTCCGCACGCTCAGACGCGTGGTAAATCGGGCTGGGCGCGTCACCTGACACACCCTCAACTTTGTGCATGACAGTCCAGACGAACCAAGCAAGCAATCGATGGGGAGTCGCACAGGAACTGCTGACCACAAATACGGAATGGAACCGAACTCGGACATGGGGGCCCAGGGGGGCCTTCTGCCATGTCACGATCGTGGTCACGGCCTTCGAAAGACGTGTTCCTACACGTATCCCGATGGCTATCCACTACGCTCCTAGACATCAGCATTCCTGGGGCCACAAAACCCTACACATCCGACACCGTGACGCTGGGCACGGAATAGGCGCGTCCTCGGGTCCGTTGCCAAATCCTCTGAACCTCATTCCTTTTCGGCTTCCCGACGCTCCCAGACGGCCCTAAAGACTCCCAAGATCACCCCAAGAGCCAAGATAGCCCAAGAGGCCTCCATGACGGCCCCAAAACGGCCCAAGAGGGTCCCAAAACGGCTCCAAAATGGGCCCGAAAGAAGAAGAAGGAAAAAAACAAAGATCCGAGCCCTTCCGCCCCGAGAGTGAGGCCCCCCGGAAGCCCCAAGAGGCGACCAGGAGGCCCAAGAGGCCCCCAACAGGCCCGCAAGAGGCCCCAAGAGGCCCCCAAGAGGCCCCAAGAGGCCCCCAAGAGGCTCCAAAGCGGCCCATCAGGCCCACGAGGCCCCAAGACAGCACCCAAAAGGCCCCAGAACTGCCATCAAGGGGCCCCCGAGTGGCCTCCCACGAGATCCCGACGAACATCCAATAAGCTTCATACCCACACCCCAGGCACGGGGGCGGGATGGGCCGAAGGTTTTCATATACATGTTTATGTATATATATATATAAACATACATTTACATATACATACGTACATACATACATGCATGCATGCATGCATACACACAAACATGCACACATGCATACATACATATATACATGCATACATACATAAATACATACATACATACATACATACATACATACATACATACATACATACATATATACACACACATACACACACATACATACATAAATGCATGCATACATACATACATACATGCATACAGACATACATATATATTTACTTAGCTACATACATACGCACACACACATGCACACATACGTACATATATACATACATGCATACATACATAGTGAGAGGGGAGGAGAGAGAGAGAGAGAGAGAAAGAGAGAGAAAGAGAGAGAGAGAGAGATGTGTGTGTGTGTGCCACCGCGCCTGCAGCACGTTGAGGCGTAGAACAATGCTAAGGGCTGCCAGGGAAGGTTTCTGTAGTCTTTTAAGGGACGCTCCCCTCCGCGGGAAGCACCCAGCCACTTGCACCAGTCCTATTCCCAGGGGGCCTCTGGGCGGCCATGGCGCGTCCCTCGGGCTCTTCAAAGCTTCGATGACAGCCCGTTGCGTCGCGTTGCGCCCGACCGGACAAATCGGCCCTGTGCAGAGCTAGGGTGGAAGAGAAGAAGAGTGCATCGTCAAAGCTACAAGTCGTCAACCCAACGACGCCGCGGCTGGCCTCTTGCACGATGCGGCCGGCTGTTGTTCAGCGCCGCACATGCAGTAGGGGACCATTCGTGCGTTAGTTTAGGCAGCGACGGAACGTGGTGGGACATCTGACGCCTCAACGAATTGTTTTTGCGCTTTGGTACAACCGAAGACCAATCTGCAATGTAGCGCGGGCGCATGGCAAATTCGAGCCTCTGCTTCATTCTGCGGCCAACACCTTCCCACGAATCGCTATCCTCGAACAACAGATCGACGATTCGCCCGAGCATTGTCCTCCGTGTGACGTCTAGATGGGATGGCCCAGCTGCGTCTGATCCAACGTACAAGTTCCCAGCCCGTATATCAACGTAGGTGTGACGGTCGCGTTGAAGAGCTTCAAGCGCAGCTTGATGTTGAAGTGCCTCTTCGTCAGCGAAATTCGCAGAGAACTGAACTTCAACCATGCACAGAAAACGTGATGGTCGATAGCAGCCTGTCCGCGTTGCCGGAAGTTGCCCGGCCACGCCCTGCCGTAGTATTTGTGGGTTGTGCTAGCAGAACACAAGCTCCACAAACCGTCGGCAATTTCAATCGCAACGGTGTCATTACCCGTGACCGTCGTCGACAACATTTTCGCTTTCTTCACGTTGAGCTCCAGACCATGATTTCGAAGCGTCTGCGTGAGCATGTCTAGCGTGTCCACAGCCCCTTCCATGCTGCTGGCGAATAGTAACAATTCGTCTGAATAACGAAAGTTCGACAGACGCTCCATGCTTCCGTCCGAACATACAGCCAGGCCATGGCCGATCAGCTTCGCCTTCCACTCGCGGGTAGCAGCTTCCAGGACACTGTTGAACAAGAGCGGAGATAATACGTCGCCTTATCTGACGCCCCGAATTGATAGGAAACTGGAAATCATCACCCAAGACAACAGTTTAAGACTTGCACAACGTTCGCAATCTTTGGTAATATCCAGAGGGGAGCCCCTGCGCGTGGAGAGCGCGGAACTGCGCGGGCTGCTCCACCCTGTCACAGGTCTTCATTGAACTCGAGCGTGCTCACGAGGCTTTGGGCAACAATCAGAGCGTCAGCAGTCGACCGGTCTCTTTGACAGCCAAACTGCTCTTCGAACTGTTGCGAATCTATGATGCCGCGTATCCTGTGGAAGACCACGCGAGCAAGAATCTTGTAAGAGACGCTGAGAAGCGCGATCGGCCTCCGATTGTTCGGGTCTGCGGCGTCCCCGCCATTGTGCAAAAAGTTTGGAGAAGGACTCCCGCCAGTCCGCTGGAACGTAACCACTCTGCAAAATTGCGTTGAACATGTCAGACAAATGACAAATAGTGCAACATATCGTCTCCGCCAAAGAGGAACATCTCCAGCAACACGCCCTTTCTGTCAGCATCTCAGCGTCGTCTCATCGCTTTGACTGCCTTCACCACCTCTTCGACAGTAATGGCTGATATCTGGTCGCTCTCGTCAGGCTCGCCTGCGTCGAGCGGCACGCTACACGTGCATATCTCCCACAGCAGGTCGGCACATTTGCGAAAATCCAGACGCTGTTGCGACAATCTTGTGGTAGGGAATCTGTGCAGCGCGTCCAAGCGACGAAGATCACTGAAGCTAGCCCAGGAGGGCCCCGAGTCGCCTAGGAAGCCCCAAAGACGGCCCAAGAGGGCCCCGAGTCGCCGAACGTTCGCTCGAAGACGCCTAAGTTGGCCTCAAGATGGCCCAAGAGCCCTCCAAGACGCCCCAAGAGGCCTCCAAGAGGCCTCCCAAGAGGGCTCCAAGAGGCAAAAATCTGTAATGTTCTTGAGGTGGTTGAAGGATTTGGCCGTTCTGGCCTTTTCGGCTTTCCGACGCTCCACACAAGCGGCCATGAAGACCACCTCAAAACGGCCACAGAGGCCTCTCAAGGGCCCCAAGACGGCCCAAGAGCGCTCCAAGACGTCCCAAGAGACACCCAACAAAAGGGCCCCA
>CAUYUJ010004970.1:0-7500 GCA_963575745.1 Prorocentrum cordatum | reverse complement strand
CCTCTTCTCATTATCATCCGCCTCCTCGTCATCATCAGTTGTTCCATCATCCTCGTCCTCCTCCGCCTACTCCTACTCGTCCTCCACTTCCTCCTCCTCCTCCAGCTCCTCCTCATCCCCCTCCTCCTTATTATCAGATAGTGTTCTATACATTGATGTATCCTGTCATTCCCAACCATCCTGTGGTGTTGGGCCCTCGTTTTGAAGAGACGGTCCCAGCGTTCCTCCCCTCCTCTCATCCCTTCTCCTCCTCCCCCTCCTCCTCCTCCTCCCTCCTCCTGTCACCCCCCTCACTTTGGCACACCCCTGACACGTGACGTGGCCTCATAGGGAGCTCCACCGAAGGCACCAGTGGGGGCGGGGGGTGTCCGCATGCGTCCGCCACACCCAGTACAGCGATTCGTGGCCCCATAGGGAGCTCCACCGAAGGCCACAGTGGGGGTGCCCGCATGCGCCCGCCACACCCAGTACAGCGCTTCCTAGCCCCATGGGGAGCTCCACCGAAGGCTTCAGTGGGGGTACCCGCATGCGCCCGCCACACCCAACACAGCGCTTCATGGGCCCATAGGGAGCTCCACCGGAGGCCCCAGTGGGGGTGCCGCATGCGTCCGCTACACCCAGTACAGCGCGTCGTGGACCCATTGGGAGCGTCACAGAAGGCCCCAGTTGGGGTACCCGCATGCGTCCGCCACACACAGTACAGCGCTTCGTGACCACATAGGGAGATCCACAGAAGGACCCAACGGGGGTGTCCGCATGCACCCGTCACACCCAGTACATGGTTTCGTGGGCCCATAGGGAGCTTCACCGAACGCCCCAGTGGGGGTGCCCGCATGCGTCCGCCACACCCAGTACAGCGTTTCGTTGCCCCACAGGGGGATCCACCGAGCGCCCCAGTGGGGGTGCCCGCATGCGTCCGCCACACCCAGTACAGCGCTTCGTGGCCACATGGGGAGCTCCACCAAAGCCCCCAGCTGGGGTGCCTGCATGCGTCCGCCACACCCAATAGAGCGTTTCGTGGGCCCATAGGGAGCTTCACCGAACGCCCCAGTGGGGGCGCCCGCATGCGTCAGCCATAAACACAGCGCTGCGCGGCCACATAAGAAGCTCCACCGATCGCCCCGATGGGGGTGCCCACATGCGTCTGCCACACCCAGTACAGCGTTCCGTGGGCCCATGGGGAGCTCAACCGAAGGTCCCAGAGGGGGTACCCGCATGCGTCCCCCAAACCCAGTACAGCGTTCCGTTGACCCATAGAGAGCTCCATCCAAGGCCCCAGTGGGGGTGCCCGCATGCGTCCGCCACACACAGTACAGCGCTTCGTGGCCCCATAGGGAGCTCCACCGAAGGCCACAGTGGGGGTGCCCGCATGCGCCCGCCACACACACAGTACAGCGCTTCGTGGCCTCATCGGGAGCTCCACCGAAGGCCCCAGTGGGGGTGGATGCCCGCATGCGTCCGCCACACCCAGTACAGCGCGTCGTGGACCCATTGGGGGCGTCACCGAAGGCCCCAGTTGGGGTGCCCGCATGCGTCCGCCACACCCAGTACAGCGCTTCGTGACCACATAGCGAGATCCACAGAAAGACCCAACGGGGGTGTCCGCATGCACCCGTCACACCCAGTACATGGTTTCGTGGGCCCATAGGGAGCTTCACCGAACGCCCCAGTGGGGGTGCCCGCATGCATCCGCCACACCCAGTACAGCGTTTCGTTGCCCCACAGGGGGATCCACCGAGGGCCCCAGTGGGGGGTACCCGCATGCGTCCGCCACACCCATTACAGCGCTTCGTGGCCACATGGGGAGCTCCACCAAAGCCCCCAGCTGGGATGCCTGCATGCGTCCGCCACACCCAGTACAGCGTTTCGTGGGCCCATAGGGAGCGTCACCGAACGCCCCAGTGGGGGCGCCCGCATGCGTCCGCCACACCCAGTACAGCGTTCCGTGGGCCCATGGGGAGCTCTCAACCGAAGGTCCCAGTGGGGGTACCCGCATGCGTCCGCCACACCCAGTACAACGTTTCGAGGACCCATAGGGAGCTCCATCCAAGGCCCCAGTGGGGGTACCCACATGCGTCCGCCACACCCAGTACAGCGGTTCGTGGCTCCATAGGGAGCTCCACCGAAGGCACCAGCGAGGGTGCCCGCATGCGTCCGCCACACCCAGTACAGAGCTTCGTGGCCCCATAGGGAGCTCCACCGGAGGCACCAGCGGAGGTGCACGCATGCGTACGCCACACCCAGTACAGCGCTTCGTGGCCTCATAGAGAGCTCCACCGATCGCCCCGATGGGGGTGCCCACATGCGTCTGCCACACCCAGTACAGCGTTCCGTTGACCCATAGAGAGCTCCATCCAAGGCCCCAGTGGGGGTGCCCGCATGCGTCCGCCACACCCAGTACAACGCTTCGAGGACCCATAGGGAGCTCCACCGAAGGCCCCAGTGGGGGTACCCGCATGCGCCCGCCACACACAGTACAGCGCTTCGTGGCCCCATAGGGAGCTCCACCGAAGGCACCAGTGGTGGTGCCCGCATGCGTCCGCCACACCCCGTACAGAGTTTCGTGGGCCCATAGGGAGCTCCACCCAAGGCCCAGTGGCAGCGCCCGCATGCGCCCGCCACAATCAGTACAGCGCTTCGTGGCCCCATAGGGGGGCTCCACCGAAGGCCCCAGGTGGACCGCCCGCATGCGTCGGCCACACACAGTACAGCGCTTCGTGGCCCGATAGGGAACTCCAGCGAAGGTCCCAGTGGGACCGCCCGCATGCGTCCCCCCCCACCCAGTACAGCACTTCGCGGCCCCATAGGGAGCTCCACCGAAGGCCCCAGTGGCACCGCTGCGTCCCCCAAACCCAGTACAGCGTTTCGTGGCCCCATAGGCTCCAGCGAAGGTCCCAGTGGGACTGCCCGCATGCGCCCCCCTCCACACATTGTAGCGTTTCGTGGCCCCATAATATGGGGCCAGGAAACTCTGTAAAAGCCCAGTGGCTCTACCGAAGGCCCAGTTGCACCGCCACAACCCGCGACAGCGCGCCGTGGCCATATAGGGAGCTCCACCGAAGGCCCCAGTGGGACCGCCCGTATGCGTGCACCCCACCCATTACGGCGCGCCCCATCATGCGTTGCGTGGCCCACCGGAAGCGGCACCCACAACGCATTACTCACAATTACATATGGTTGGGCCCTTCGCCAATACATTTGTTTCAGGCCGTTTTCCTCCTCCTATGCTGATGCTCCTCCTGCTCCTACACCTTCCCTCTTTTCCTCTCTTCCCCTCTCTCCTCATCCCTCATCCCTCATCCCTCCTCCTCCCCAGGCCTAAAAGAAGCCCCCAAGAGGCGTCCAAGCTGCCTCCAAGAGGCCCCCCAGAGGCATCCTGCCTCCAAGAGGCCCCCCAGAGGCCTCCCACGAGATCCCAACGAACATCCAATAGGCTTCATAGCCACAACCAAGGCAGAGTGGCGGGATGGGCCGAAGGCCATTAGACAGACACCCGTCGGTGACGTCTACCTGTGCGTACAGGGAGGGTGGTGGTGTAAAGCGTCGTTGGCTCTGAGGTGATCCATACACAGCCGCCCTCCCTTGAGGCCCGTGGACACTCCACTGGACGGGGTCTGGGATCTGTGTGGCGGGTGCACTTCCATTGGAGGCCTGGAAATTGGCACCAACACCAACACAGGGGGGTGCCTCCACAGGGGGAAGATGATCCTAGATTTCGGTGTTGGTGGTAATATTTCGAAGCCAGAATATCACCACCATCACCGAGATCGGGATCTTCTTCCCTCGGTGGAGGCACAACGCCGATATTGGTGTTGGTGTCAACCTCTAGGCCTGCGAAATCCCGCCGCTACCCCGAGAGCAGAGTGAGCGGGGCAGGGCAGGGCAGAGCCCGGCTCCCTTTGCAGGAGCGCCGCGGGCTGCCTCGCCGGCACTCCCGCCGCCATCCTGCAGCAGCGGCAGCGCCCGAGACTCGGCACGTGCAACGGTCGCCATCCGAGCCGCGGGGGGCCACTGCAGATGCCGGGCGCGCCGCGCGGGGCCGGTGCGCCACGCGCGGCGACAGCACGGCCGTGAGCCACCCGAGCCGACTGCGAAAGCGAGACCGGCCGCGACCGACGGGCCGCAGGCAGCCTGGAGGGGCGCAGCAGCGCAGCAGCCGACGGGCCGCACGCAGCCGAGAAGGGCGCAGCAACGCGGCATCGGCACGGCAGGCGACCGAACCGAACCGATCGGATGCAACCGACTGTGACGCAGCCAAACCAGCCAAACCACGGACACCACTGCAAGCGTGCCAGGCACGCCGGATGCGCCAAGCGTGCCAACCGTGCCACGTGCTCCAGGCGCGCCAGGACCGTCGAGTGCACGTCGCGCGCAGAGTGCGCCAAGCGCATCAGTGCAAGTGACAGCGCGCATCGGGCAACGTCGACACCCCTACCGCCCCTGTCAAACATCAATGACGATTGACTGTGGGGTGGTTGGCGTCGCGCACGGCGCGTGCACATTGGATAATGTTGCACGGTCTTGACGAAGATGTGGGCGAGTGCGTAGCAGGAGGTGGGTTCCCACCCTCACCTCTCCTGGCAACAAGATCTAGTGAAATGACGACGGGGCGCCCGCGCTGCAGGCAACAAAACGCTCAGCGAACACAAAACATAATCACTGAAGACAGGAACGAAGGTGTGACATCATGTCTCGCATTCTGGTTGTCGTTCAAAGATGTTGTCTTGCCTTCAATATTTGCCGCAACGTGCACCTTGCAGCTGCTTCCGGCACGGATCGTGGGGCCGATTGCTGACCCTGGAAGGCGGCCGCTCGAGTGAGGGAGGGTGTGCTTATCTCACCAGCCCTCTGGGCGCAGGTGCTCTGGGGGGTCCTCTCTTCCATCTTCGAATTCCCCCCTCTTCCCCTGATCGAGGACGGTGTTGCCATTCCCCGTCCCCTCCCGTCCCCTCCCTCAGAATATGTAGGGCCAGGGGGGGGGGGGGGCGATGTGTCAGAGGGGCCTCTCGGGACCCGGAGGTAGCTCCAAGATGGCCCCCGCTGCCCCGAGATGGCATACAAGATGTCACATGGTAGCCGAAGATGGCTCGAGATAGCCCTCCGACGTACCTGCGAGATGCTCCAAGACGGCCTGAAGATGGCTCCAAGAGTCCCCAGAGCCGACCCCCCCAAGGACCCCCTAAGAGGCCAAAGTCCTTGCCAAAACATACGAAGGAAAACATTGATTTGGGCCCTTTCGCCCTTGCGCTACCGATGGGCCTTTGAGGACTTAAATTGGCCCGAAGATGGCCCAAGAGAGCCCCAGGAGGAGCCCCCACGGGCCTAAAGAGCGCGCCAAGACATGAGTGTTGCCTCTGGGGTGGGGAGCCGACTGAGGCCCCCCCGCCCTTTCTGACACATGGCGCCCAGGAACGCCCACAAACACCCCAAGAGCCCCAAGAGGGCCTCAGGACCCCCTCGAAAGGGCCCCAAGAGAGGGATCAAACTGCTCCTAAGCTGGTCCCAGAATTGCTCCAAGACGCCTCAAAGAGGCCAACAGTCAAAGATCCGCACAGGCCGCCCTTTTCTCTTCGACCTCCTCCCTCTCCTTTCCATCATTTGCCTTTTCCTTCTCGTCATCCTCCTCCTTCTCATCCTTCTCCTCCTCCTCCTCCTTATCCTCCTCCTCCTCCTCCACCTCCTACCCTCCCCAGAGGCCTCCACGATCCTCGCAAGAAAACTCGCCTTGGGATTGGTTCTAGATGGGCTGGTGGCATTGCACGAAGCGACAAGACTCAAGACTGAGGATGTATAGTAAGATAAAGCTGAAGAGCAACACAAGATAATGCTTACCAGGGATGGGCAATGACAAGACTGTATATACAACACAGTGTACATGATTGTGTATGTTGTGTTTGTGTGCTTCCCATATCCACACGTCTGTGCTTGCTGCATCCCTTGGGCAGGATAGAGTAAGAGCTCGACGGAGTACTGCACAGCCAATCAGAGCAGAGCAGCGTTGAGTATATTACTCCAGAAAGCAAGGGCTGTGGGAAGCGGAAGGCATGCAGCCTGGCAGGGCAAATCAGTTTTGGGGTCACGCGGGCCAAACCTGGCGAAATTGGTCTGGCCCTGTACACCGCGCCAGAGGAAGGGACGGCGCGGGTGCTAATAGTTGTCATCGATAAGGTCGATCCCGGCTTCTTGCTCTCTTTGGTAGGTGGCTCTGATGCGGTGTGGGGTGCCATGCGGCTCGAGGAGGCAGACATCCTGGTCCTTGCCCTCCAGCCCCGATCCACCAGGCTGGCAAGTTATGGCAATAAGCGTATCGTCGCTGCTCTGAGTACTTTGCGCTGTACGCCACCACGTCTAAGCTGATTTGCTTGGAGACACTCCATTCCAGTCCAATCCAGAACAATACAATCCTATCCTATCCGATATCCTTCTTCTTCCTGCTCTCGCGGGAACGATCCAGTGGACTGCACGACAAAGCCACGTGAGTTCTACGTGTTGCTAGTGCCATTCGTAGTATCATCTACTGGGGTCGAAAGATTCGCGCTCGAAACCCGAGCTCAAGAAAGTTCAACTTGGCGTGTCCCGGCAGCTCGGCTGACCACCGACGTGCTAGACTGAGAAGTCCTGCCCGTCTCCTCCCCTCCCGACCTTGTCCCTGACCTCACACCTCATCCGCCCCGGTGCCTCATTGGGGTCGCCGTCGTCCCTGCAGCAGTGGCAACCGCTGAACATGCTTCCTGCGGCGACCCGGCCCGCACGCGAGGAGGTGCGCCCCAAGCCATCACACAAACGGGCAAGTTGACCTGGTCGCAGGATCCGTTCACTTCGCCACTGAGTAAAGAACACTTATTGCGTGGCCTGGACACTCGTTTAACCATGATCCAAACTTGATACGTT
Organism: Prorocentrum cordatum; assembly: GCA_963575745.1. Classification (NCBI taxonomy): domain Eukaryota; class Dinophyceae; order Prorocentrales; family Prorocentraceae; genus Prorocentrum; species Prorocentrum cordatum. The sequence continues at coordinate 609 of CAUYUJ010004970.1, read as the reverse complement.
CAAGCCGTACTGATGTCTGCCATCACTGTTGCGCGCCCATTACTGACTGCTTCCCAATCGCTCACCAATTGGTCTCAACTCGGGGCGCGGTCTGAAACGCAACAACAAACTATGAGCAATCGAACAATCGTCAAAGCTTTCGCGTTCGACTGCGTGTCGCTATATACAGGACCCGGTAGTTTTAGATTCGACTCTCCCGATAGCCCGTCGTTTGGCTGAATCGCCTAAGGCTATCATGGCACTTCGTGATTGATGCACTCAGGAGACGTACTTGAGTCCGTCCACCAAGTTGGGAGCACATGACTATAAAACTGCTGCTTCGCTGCTGCCTTGTCTTCTCTACGCTGTCTTGTTTTTGTTCGCTGACTGCCTCTGCAGCAGCCCTGTCTCCATCGTGCTGTCTACCTGGGCCGCGGTCCCAAAAAGAATCGCGCGAAGCGCGAGAGCGCGAACAGCTTCGCGCTCTGGCGCCGCCCCCGCAGGGGAGAGGAGGAGGAGGAGGAAGAGGAGGAGGAGGAGGAGGAGAAAGGAAGAAGAGGAGGAGGAGGAGGAAGAGGAGGAGGAGAAGGGGAGGAGGAGAAGAGGAGGAGGAGAAGGGGAGGAGGAGAA
>CAUYUJ010004969.1:542054-557054 GCA_963575745.1 Prorocentrum cordatum | reverse complement strand
TGGTCTGGCGCCTGCTGCACTCCTCTGCCATACTCCGCTTGGCTGTAGCGCTTGTCCTGGCCGACCTCGCGCTCTCCTGCTGCCGCTCTTCGAACTCCGCTGCCCTCTGCCCTCTCGTGCTGCCGGTACCCTGGTGTTCTTCGTGTTTGTCGGACGTCCATGTGAGTCCCGGGGAGGGAACCCCTGGATGTTCTGTCCGTTTGGGTCGACGGAGGGCCTCGTGCTCGTGTGCTTCCGGGCCTCGACCTCCGTCGAGGCGGTCCGCCTCGCTCCCCTCCTCCCCGCCCCTCTCCAGGGCGGGGGGGAGGCCATCGGACGGGGGAGGGAGGAGGAGGAAGGAGGTGGACCTGCGGAGCTGGAGGGGGGCCCCGCGAGGAGAGAGCCGCCTCCCACAGATCCCACGCAGCGAGCAGAGATGTGGCTCGATCGGACGTTCTTCATGCTTCGCTCCAATCTTAAGTGGGGCTTGTCCCTCTACAGGAGGAATATTCCAAAATAGTCCAAAAATAGTCTGGGGACGTCTTTTCTAGTATATTTGACATGTTTTGATGGTTGATTGACTCTTTTTCATTTTCGTCGAAAATCCGCCTGAAGGGGGACATGCCCGACCTGACCGCAAGGCAGGCAGGGGGGCTGCAGGTGGGCTGCGAAGAAGAGTACGGTGGGCGAGGTGAGATATGACGTGCTTCTCTGTGCCTCCCTCCGGCGACAGAACCCTGCAGGCACGCTTGGTGGCAGCCGCGCGTTAGCTCGCCCTCTGCAGCACCACAGGGCCCCTGCAGCTCTGCAGAGGAGTGGGGCCGGCCGCCCCGTGTCAGCTCACGGCGTAAGCACACTGGCCTTGCCCTGCTCGGCCCTCCTTTGGCCAACCCTCGGTGCCTGCGTCGAGCTCTGCTCACGCGGCGCGCTCCGGAAGTGGCCCCGTCTTCGAGGGATCGAGAGGTTGGCAGCCCTTCCCCAGCGGAAGGCGGCGGAAGGGCGGCGGAAGCCGGCGGGAGCGAAGCGAGGGCGCCTCCGCTGGCGGAAGGCCTGCGGAGCTGGAGCGCGCCGCGCGTGCGGGCCAGCGCGGCTCTCCGCACGCACCAGGGGCGGCTGGCCACCAAATGCGGCGGAGGCGGGAACTTCAGAGGTGAGCTGGCCGTGGGTGGAACCGCAATCGTCCGCCGTGGATCTTTCGACCTTGGAAGGTCGGGGCCCCAAGTGCAAAGTTGTGCGGCAGCTGCACGGATGGAGGGCTCCGCGTCCTGCATCGCCGTGGCGGAAGTAGTTTTGCGCGCTGCGTGCAGGATGATCGACAGTTGGCGGCGCAGGCGGAGCAGAACATACTCTGCGCAGACATGGATCCCGCCCCATTTTTCTTGGCAGGTTTGGCGCGGTAATTTCCGATGCCGTTCTGGGATAACGGAGTTATTACTTAAGGGGGGGCGAATTCCTCCGCGAGAGAACAGCAGCCGCCTGCGCATGCCAGGAATCTCCAGAAGGATCGGAGATTCCAACATCATACCGATCCGCATCAATTTTCGTCAGGTCAGTGGGCATGCCAGCTGTGTTATCTCCCGATTGTTATCCATGCGACAACCCGGCAAGTCCGGTTCAGGCAATGTCAGTCCAGGCAATGGCCGCAAGGGTTGCGATGCGACGGCCTCACTTCACCAAGTCAATTGTCGGCCGCCGCACTGGATATACAAGATTTCGCCTGCCACGCCGAATTAAAAGACAGCCTCGATGTTCGCCGCGTGGTGCTTGACAGATCGCTGAAGGATTGCTACACCCGCGATGGCGACGCATTCTCATCATCATCATCATCATCATCATCATCATCATCATCATCATCATCATCATCATCATCATCATCATCATCATCATCATCATCATCGTCATCAACATTGTCAAATGTCGTCACATTGCACGCATCGCCGTAGCCCTGGGCTGGATGGGCCCTTAAGAAACGAGATTGGGCGCATGATTTCCCATGCGTGCCCGTTGTGTTCTTCTTCGGCTTTTTCTCCATGCGACAGTCAGGCATGTGCGGGCAGTTCAGGCAACGGCAATCCAGGCGATTGGGCAAGGTTTTCGCTTCGACGGCCTCATATCGCCAAGTCAATGGTCGGCCGCCACGCTGGATATACAAGGCTTCGCCTGCCGCGCCAGATTGTCAGGGCCTCGATGCTTTCCGCGCGGTGCCTGACATGTCGCTGCGGGGTCCACCCACGATGGCGACGCATCATCGTCATCATCATCGTCTTCATCGTCGCCTTTTGTCATCGCATTGTACTCATCGCAAACTGCCCTGGGCTGGGTGGGCCCGCGAGAATCCAAATAGGACGCATGTTCCTCCATCGCTGCGACAGAAAGATTATGCGGTCTGCATGCAAGATGTTAGGCAATTGGCGGAGTAGGCGGAGCAAAATAAATACCGCGCGGACGTGCATCCCGCCCCGTTCATGGCGTAGTTGGGCGGGGTCATTTGCGATCCCGGTCTGGGATAATGGAGTTATTACTTAAGGGGGGGGGGGGGCGAATTACTCCGCGAGAGAGCAGGAACCACTTGCGCATGGTAGGCATTTTCAGAAGGATCGGAGATCCAAACATCAGACGGATCCGCATACACTTTCCTCACGCTAGTGGGCATGCCCGCTGTGTTATCTCCCGACTGCTATCCATACGACAGCCCGGCAAGAGAGAGAGAGAGAGAGAGAGAGCAGGGGCCTTTTGGGCCTCCTCGTCACGGTGCATGCCCGCTGCGTTATCTCCCGACTGCTATCCGTGCGACAGTCAGGCGAGTCCAGGCAGTTCGGGCGATGGCAGTCCAGGCAATAGCGACAAGGGTTGCGATGCACTTGTCGGCCGCCGCGCTGGATCTACAAGGCTTCTCCTGCCGCGCCAGGTGAACAGGGCCTCGGTGCTCGCCGCGCGGTGCCTGAACAGCGTTGAAAGATAGTTACACCCGCGATGCCGACGCATCATTGCCATCATCATCATCATCATCATCATCATCATCAGCATCAGCATCAGCAGCAGCATCATCATCATCATCATCATCATCATCATCATCATCACCATCATCATCATCAGCATCAGCATCACCATCACCATCATCATCGTCATCACCATTGTCCCCCGTCGCCGCGTTGCACGCACCGCCAGAGCCTTGGGCTGGATGGGCCCACCAGGAACGATATTGGGCGCATGTTTTTTTTTCATGCGTGCCCGCTGTGTTATTATCCGGACTTTTATCCATGCGACAGTTAGGCAAGTCCAGGCAGTTCAGGCGATGGCAGTCCAGGCAATGGCGACAAGGGTTGCGATGCAAGAGCCTCATCTCACCAAGTCACTTGTCGGCCGCCGCGCTGGATATACAAGGCTTCGCCTGCAGCGCCGGATTTTCAGGGCCCCCATGGTCGCCGCGCGGTGCCTGAAACAGCGCTAGAGATCCACCCGCGACGGCGACGCATCGTCGTCATCATCATCATCATCATCAGCATCAGCATCATCATGACCATCGTACCTTTCATCGTCATCATAATCATCCTCATAATCATCATCACCATCATCATCAACGTCATCATGACAGTTTTTTGTCGCCCAGGCATTCCAGGCAATGGCAGTTCAGGCAATTGCGGCAAGGGTTGCGATGCGACAGCGTCGCCCCGCAAAGTCAATTGTCGGCCGCCGCGCTGGATATACAAGGCTTCGCCTGCAGCGCCAGATTTTCAGGGTCTCGCCGCTCGCCGCGCGTTGCCTGAAATACCGCTGCGCCGCTACAGGGGTTCGAGATGTTGGATAGCGGCGTCGGAATGATATGAGATTCGTCCGTTACTTCTGCGCGAGCGGGCGGGCGGAGGTTGACCATTGCGCCGACCCCGCCTGAAATGTCCCCCCCCCTTTCCCCCTACCCCTAGACCCATAGCGGATTGGGCCAGGAGCAATCGGATCAACAGTCCAGGATTTCAGAGTCTGGGATTTCATCTTAATGTGCAACTTATTTTGAGAGCGGTGCGTTTTGAAATCCCGACGTCAAATACATATTTCAGAGATCCCACAGGAGGGATCCAGCCCTGCAGATGAAAAGGCGATGAGTACCCAATGTGTCACGAAACTTTCGGAACGCAGTTGAAGGATACACCCGCGATGGCGACGCATCCTCATCATGTACCCATCATTACCAGCGTCACCATCCGTCACATTATCACGGTCATCAATCATCATCATCATCATCATCATCACCATCATCATCATTAGCAGCATCAGCATCATCATCATCATCATCAAAATCATCCGAATCATCATCATTGTTTCGTGCCGTCGCATTGCACGCGTCGCCAGAACCTTGGGCTGGATGGGCCCGGGAGAAACGAAATAGGACGCATTCCTCCATATGCGTGCCCGCTGCGTTCTTCGCTTACTTTTGTCCATGCGACACCTCGGCAAATCCTGGCAGCTCAGGTAACGGAAGTCAAGGCAACGGCGGCACGGTTTTCATTGCGACAGCTTCATCTTCCCAGTCAGTTGTCGGCCGCCGCACTGGGTATACAAGGTTTCGCCTGCCACGCCGTATTACAAAGACTTCGATGTTCGCCACGCGGTGCTTAAAATAACGCTAAGGATCCACCCACGAAGGCGACGCATCACCGTCACCATCACCGTCCACATCGATTCCTGTCATCGCATTGCACTCAGCGCGCCTTGGGCTGGATGGGCCTGTGCGTAACGAAATGTCACGCAAGTTTCCCCATGGCCATGACAAAAATATTATGCGGTCAACTTGCAGAATGTTAGGCAACTGGTGAAATAGCCGTGGCAGAGATCTCTCCGCGCGGACGTGCGCCCCGCCCCACTTTCAGGACAGAGTTTGCGGAGCAATTTGCGATCCCGTTTTGAAGCAACAGAGCTATGATGCAAAGGGGGCCCGAATTACTCCGCGGGAAAGCCGGAGCCACTTGCGCACGTTAGGAATCTCCCGAGGGATAGGAGGTTCCAATAGTGTACCAAACCGCACAAACTTTCGCTATGGCTGTGTAGGGGTTCGGCCAGGCGGGCGGCCAGTTCGGGGGGCGCCCAAGAGCCCCTCGGCGGAAACCAGCGGAGGACCCGCGGGTCAAGCGATATTGTCCCGTCCTGGTTTGACCCCGGCGCCTTCACTTTCGAGTGGAGGGCAGCTGGAAAAGTGGGGGCCAGCCCCTCCATCTATTTTTAGCCCTAGCCAGTTTGCCCGGAGTTCCTCCAGCCTTGGAAACCGCATCCTTGTTGTTTCGGGCTCGACTCGGCCCGCGCGAGCCTTTCCGGCCCTGGCCAATTCCATTCACGGAGCTTTAGATCCCCAGACATCCCAGCTTCCTTATATGTAATTACCTGTCACGTGTTTTCTTCAGGCTCATAGCGAGCCCATAGCGCTGACTTCCTCGGCAGGTACTGGGCTAGCCCAACGTTAGGCTTCCAATCGTTGGATTCAATGGGAGCAGTGCGGCGTAAAGGAGGGCCCGTGGAAATTAGCGGAGATAAATGACGCTGGTCGCCGAAGGAATGGGATCCTGAGGGACACGGGTCCTCGAGGTTTTCCGCCGTCCTGGAGCTTCCCCGGGCCTAGGCCCAGGTCCCGCCAAAGAGCGATTGTCCTGGGAGAACGCCTCGGGGGTCCCCGACCCGCTTCTTCAGGATCTCGCTCCCCTCATGCCAGCACATAGGGGTGGCGGGGCAGCCTTTTGGGCAGCCTGACGGCAGGGGGGTCCTCGACACCGTCCTGGCTGCTCACCAGCCGTCGTTGATGCATGCCTTCCGGGCCGTTCTATACGCAGGCCCCCGCCTTCTACGAGGCACCCCCGCCTTCGCAGCAGGGCCCCCCCCGCCCTCGCGCCACGCCCTCTTGTGCGCCGCCACGCGCGGCGGGATCGGCCTCGGCGGCGGAGGAGGAGGAGGAGGAGGAGGAGGAGGGGGGGGAGGAGGAGGGGGAGGTGGCAGTGAAAGTCCCCCCCCCCCTTGGAGAGGGCGCAGCAGGCCTGCTCGGGGGCTTCCGGGGTCGGCCCGGGGGGGCGGCCCGGGGGGAGGCCCAGCGTGGGCTCGCAGACCTCGGGGGCGGAAAAGAGGGGGGTGATGACTAGGGGGGCAGGGATATCATGGCGGGGGCCATGATATTTCCCCAGATTTCATGGCGCCTCTTCTTATTTCATTGCGTCCCTGGCCCCCCCGCTGGGCTGCGCACATGCCGCCGGTCATGATTTGCACCCCCCCCTCTTGGACACCCCCCTCCTGGCCGCTCCCGAAGACCTCGACGTGGGCGTTGCGCGCTGTGCGCGTGGCCGTCCAGGGTCCATTTCGATCCGGTCGATCCGCTTCGATGTCGACCTCGGCCTGCACGAGTCGCTTCGATGCCGATGCCGAGGTTCTGGCGATCCAGTGCGGCCCCATGCTTGCACGGCGCCGTTGTGCATCCTGGCGTGTCCGTTGTGATTTGATTTCGTCTCCGTGCCAGTGTAGCCCGATCCGACGCACATCCCGATTCGACTAGATTTCCCAATTCGATGGTGGCTGATCTTGGCACATGATCGCTTGCGGAGATCACGCAGGTCGCAAGGTGTGGGCAGAGACCACAGTAAGGTTGTAGTGGTTCATCAAGGCTGTCCTTGCATCCTTGCCTTTTCGACCAATCCGCGTGCGATGTTATAGTGAGCGGCTTGAACAGGTAACGATTGCTTCTCAAAAGGGGCTCGGTCGTTCCTCAGGCTTGCATGCGTTATTCATTGTTCCTTATGCGTCATCTAATCTACATGTCGTTCCTTGTTCGTTGTTCCTTGGAGAAAAGGGGCTTCGTTCCTTATTTTTCGTTCCTTAGGTCAGACCGATGACTGTACGGGTCGTGTGCTGCGGACATGGATTAAATGTGGGCGTTCACGGTCTCGCGACCTCACCTTGCATCTTTACATTGCATTCTGAGCGTAGGAGGCCCAGCGACACCTTCCTCGGTTCCAATCTGCTCAACGGAGTCATCATGAGCAGCATCTGCAAAGCTTGCGCAACGCCAGACTCAGCAGGAGCTAGCGCTCTCGATTATCGTCATTTCGGCTGGAAGTTGAAGCATCGCGCGTTCAGGCGCAATCAAGTATGAGTATACGGTATCATGCGTTTTCAAGCCGGAGTGGTTGCAGCACCAGCTGGGTGCTCGTCCCTTGGCGCAATCTCTCGCTGCAGGAGTCTGGCCATCAGTATTTCTGAAGCCAATTATTACGGATGCGATCATCACTGTCGTCTCGCCATCGTATTCGCCATCACTACCATCATCACCACCATCGTAATCATCATCATCAGCACCACCATCATCATCAACATCATCATCATCATCATCATCATCATCATTGGTGTCGTCATCATCCTCATGAGCATCAGCATCAGCAACATCATCATCATCATCATCAACATCATCATCACCATTATCACCACAACCTCATCATCATCATCATCATCATCATCATCATCATCATCATCATCATCATCATCATCATCATCATCACCATCGCCATCACCATCACCATCACCATCACCATCACAATCACCACCACCATCATCCTCATCATCTTCGCCACCGTCGTGACCTCGGGCCTGCCTTTCCCGTAGGTGATATGTTGCATCGCACGTCGCCGCGGTGTATGCCAGTCTTTAATAGTTTCTCAGGAGAGACGATCCCTGGGCGCCCCCCGTCCACGGTGCGCAGCGAGCGCAAACGCTGCTCGCTGTCCCTGTTCCCTGTTCCCCATTGCTCATCATTGGTCCTCCCTCCCCTCCTTAATCCTCGGCTCTTCCGCATCCTCCACCACTCATGCATTGCTACCCTATTCTCCTATTTTCACTCTCCTGACCCCGCTTGCGATTTGTACACGCATTGAAGTTGAGCTCATTGCGTGCTGTTTGCGCGTGCATCGGCATTCGGGTAGCATCCGCGCAGGCTGGCATTTCTCTACACACGCCATCGTTTCATAACTGGTGGCCCATCCATTGGGATGCTTCTCGCGTCCTGTCGCCGTTGAGCGGGATTTCGAATTATACGATTGTGCTTTTCGCAGCGAAGAGGAATACGACGCGGAGGCCAATCCACGTAGATGTGCGGAGGAAACGGGGAGGATCGGGGGCAAGGAACGGGATTACAAGACTTGTAACTACGGAGGATGATTTCCAGACGCCACCTGTCGGCTGCTTGCTGGTGTACTGCAGGACATGTGTTTGATGCGTGGAGAGAACGAGCACGTCGGACGGCCACCAAGGGCGGGCGACCAAGAGAACGCCACAAGAACATGATGAACGACATTTGAGGTTTCCCGCGCCAGATACTGATTGTACTTGATGTGCTCCCTGGGAGGTTATTCCTTGCTCCCCAGAGTTCAGAAGTCTTGTGGCCTTCGCCCGGGTCGATTGGGTCGTCTCAGTATATTTCTTTCTGGCCAAGCCGTAGGAGTAAAGCATGGGAGGAGATGGGGATAGGAAACCAATGGCATAGGAGTAAGGAGTGGGAGTGGGAGGAGATGGGGGGAGCAATGAGTTGGGAGCAATTGTGGGGATTGGAGAAGGGGGGTTTTAGAAGAGGGAGTGGTGTGGAGGGGTTCAGGAGGAGCACGAAGGGAAGGGAACCCTATGGAGGAGGGAACATGGGAGGAGGGGTGGAGGAGGGAAGGGGAGGGGAGGGAACGAGGCGGGAGCGAAAAGTGGAAAGGGGCACACCAGGGAAAGGAGGGAAGAAGGTGCCCCGGACTCGGCCAAGAAGAGCAGGAAAAGGAGGAGTAGAAGAATGAGGAGGAGGAAGAGGAAGAGGAAGAGTAGGAAGAGGGAGAACAGAAATGAGGAAAGGGGAAGATCGGATCGGATCGACTATCCACGACTGCCGGGCGAGGGCCGTACCCCGTGAGCGTGACGGTCGACCAGAAGGAGATGGAGCAGAGTGAACCTAGTCTACATCAGCGATTCTGCAATCCACCCTCCCGTCTCAAATCATCTCCTAAAGAATCCTACAAGCCTTCCTCTGCATTTCAAGCAGGGCAGCCTTGAAATATCAGTACTCGCTCTATATATATATATATACGCCTGCCATTCAGGCGGGATCCCCGTTTTGAACATGGGCTGCCTTGCGTCCTTCGAGCGAAGAATAATACATGCGCCAAGGCATGATCAATACAGTTCAGCGAGATGTCCAGCGCGATCACCATTTTTTAAAGGAAGACAGAAATCAAGCAGTGGCGAAGCGTCCTGGCTCGCCTATAGCCCTACCAAACAATGCTCTAAGAACCTTGTGTGGTTTCCACGAAATGCTCTTAGAACATGTCTAGCTGGGACTGTCTAGGTTTTACACATCAGGTTTATGTTCTAAGCAAATCGTTTTTGTTCTTAGAAAATTTTGGGGTTCTAAGAACATTTCGTGGTAGGACTATAGGAATGCCGGGACGGTCGGTCCCTGCTCAAAGAAACCTCCCCCATCAGTGCACCTTGTGCGCGACGTCGCAATTCTGGCCCTGAGCGTCGAGGGTGCCTCGAGTGAGAGCTCCGTCTTGAAGAGGAACCACCCTCCATCCCTGCAGCTGCACCACTCGTTGCGTCCAGCGCTCGAGCGGTTCGGTGATGCCGGGGCTCCAACCGATGAAGGGGCCCTGGGACACACAAAGAAATACACACAAATACAAAGGATTACCCATATCTTCTCCTACTTTCTCGGTTTTTGCCTTCCTCCCCCCACTCCCCACATTTTCCCATACTTTCCTGGGGATCGACGATGGCTTGTGTCTGTGTGTGTGAGTTTTTCCCTCCTGAGCCGATACAGCCCCTGGGGTTGGCCGAGGAGCCGCCCTCTCCGCCCGTGCAGCTGCGGCATGCCTGCTCGGGCTTGTCTGTGCCTCGCGCGCCAGGGGCTCCCACGGGGGCGCGAATTTATGTCCGCGCTCCGCGGTCCGCGGTCCTCGCTCCTTCTCTCCCCCCTCCTCCTCGTCCTCCTCCTTGTCCTCCTCCTCGTCCTCCTCCTCCTCCTCCTCCTCCTCCTCCTCCTCCTCCTCCTCCTCCCCCTCCCCCCCCTCCTCCCTCTCCTCCTCCTCTCTCCTCCTCCTCCTCCTCCTCCTCCTCCTCCTCCCCTCCTCCTCCTCCTCCCTCCTCCTCCTCCCCCTCTCCTCCTCCTCCTCCTCCCTCCTCCTCCCTCCTCCCTCCTCCTCCTCCTCCTCCCCTCCCCCTCCTCCCCCCCCTCCTCTCGTCCTCCTCTTCTCCCTCTGGGGGGGGGGGGGGGGGCGGCGCGAGCGCGCGAAGCCATTCGCGCCCTCGCGCTCTCGCGGAGCGCGAGGGCGCGAAGCTGGGAGCCCGAGCGCTCGCATGCGTCCAGCGGGGGCCCCCCTTTGGACAGGAGCCGCCCACCATCCCCGTGCCTCTGGCTGCCTGACGCGCGTCGGGCGAGCGCGCGCGGCGCGAAGACGAGCGCCCCGTTGTTTGAGAAGGAGCCGCCCTCCCTCCCAGAGGCCGCTGCCGACTGTGACGACGCACGTGCGCGGGGCCAGGGCGACAACCAGGCCTACGTGGAACACAGCTTCCCGGAATCCCTGAGGCTGCTGCCAGCTTTTGGAAAAGTTGATGCGCGCGGCGCTTAGGCGGGGGCTCCATCGATCCTGGTCGTGTGATGCTTACGCGCAGTTTCCGTTGCCATTTAGGCCCAAGCCGGTCCGGCGCGAGGCCACCGCCGCGTGCATCGCGATGTTCCGCCGGCTCGCGTTCGCCAGCGTCCCAGCCACCTGTGGCCAGCTCCTCTTGGCGGTGCCAAGGGGGGGGGCCCTGAGGGCCAGGGCCCTAAGGACGAGAGCCTCAAAAGCAGTGAGGGTCCAACCTGCGACCCACTTCCTATATCCTCAGGGCCCCATTCCTCAGGGCCCCATTCTTGAGCCGCCGGTCCTCTTCCCGCCCGTCACGGAGACGCTTGCCGGCTCGGGTGCATCCTGGAGGGGCGCCGAGCAGGGCGCGGGTGTCGGCGAGGGGTTCGTCCATCCGACCCTCTGCGACCCCAGCGTGCACCAGACCGCTGGCTACCTCAGCGCTGGCTCGGGCACCAAGTATTGAAGACGCCTGCGGCGAATCACCGCCGCCCCCCGCCGTGGGGAAGCGCCCATGCAGTGGGCCGAAGTCTGGTCAAGATATCGGAGTACGTGTTCCCCCAGCCGTTGTGGAATCCCTTGGGGGAACACTTGGGAGAGGGAGGTGAATGAAGAGAAGGAGGAGGAGGAGGAGGAGGAGGAGGAATAATGATACGTAATACGAATAGTAAGAGCACGAATAATCATACACATAATAATCAACATAATAATAATAATGATGAACTGGAGGCTGAGATATTGTGGAGCCCCTCGGGGTTCCAGAGGGGTTTTATGACTTGCTTTGCCCATTTCTTCATAATTTCCTTATCTTCTCTTTCTTGCTCCCTCTCTCTCTCTCTCTTCTCTTACTCTCTCTCTCATTCCCTCTATCTCCTCGCCCTCTTGAGCTATACCATTATTCTGCCAGCCTCTTCACTAACAAATGCCCCCCCGAGCATGATTCTCGAAACTCCAGCCCTGTGCCACACGGCATGGGCTGGAATTTCGAGGACCATGCTCGGGGGGGCATTTTGTTTGGATCTTCGGACTTTATGAGGTTTTTCCCCACATCCAAAGTGGGGTTCTTGTTTTCTCTGCACACGCCGCGCAGGATCTCACCCCTCCCTTCCTCTCTCTCACACACAATCACCATCATCACCATCATCATCACCATCAACCACCATCATCGTCATCACACGCACACACTCATCATCATTACCATCATCATCACCATCAACCACCATCACCGTCATCACTACTCATCATCACAATCCTTCATCATTACTCATCATCGTAATCATCATCATCAGCATCATCATCATCATCATCATCATCATCATCGTCACCTCATCACCACTCGATCACCCACTTACTCACCCAATTACTCACTCATCCTCAGTAGGCTTCGGAGGCAGTGGTCCTCCGACGGTAGGACCGCCGCCACTCTCAACATCATCGTCACCATCTCCATCATAATCTCTCGACCACCCACTCAGTGGCCATCATGATCATCATCGACACCATCATCACTCATTCATCACACACTCATCATCATCATCATCATCATCATCATCATCCTCATCATCATCATCATCATCATCAGCATCATCATCATCATCATCATCATCATCATCATCATCATCATCATCATCATCATCATCATCATTCACTCACTCATCATCTCGTCATCATTCACTCCCTGGCTTGAATTTGGAGGTAGTATCAGGCAGGAGCCTCGATTGTGAGTGAATTGTGAGGAAGTCTCAGGCGGGAGCTCCTCCCTATGGGGCCCGCACCTCATGTTTTTAATCCGAGGCGGGTCATTCGAAACGTGTAGATGTCATCACGTTTGGGCCCGTGTGGCGAGAACCTGGAGGTAGTATCAGGCGGAAACCTCGTCTGTGAGTAAATTGCGAGGAAGTCTCAGGCGGGAGCTCCTCCCTATGGGGCCCGCACCTCATGTTTTTAATCCGAGGCGGGTCATTCGAAACGTGTAACTGTCGTCACGTTTGGGCCCTTGTGGCGAGAATATGATGGAAGTATCAAGCGGGAGCCCCGTCTGTGAGTAAATTGTGAGGAAGTCTCAGGCGGGAAACCCTTCCCTATGGGGCCCGCACCTCATGTTTCTAATCCGAGGCGGGCCACTCGAAACGTGTATCTGTCGTCACTTTTGGGCCCTTGTGGCGAGAATCTGGAGGAAGTATCAAGCGGGAGCCTCGTCTGTGAGTAAACTGTGAGGAAGTCTCAGGCGGGAAGCCCCCCCCCCCCCCTATGGGGCCCGCACTTCATATATATAATATATATATATTATTATATATATATATATATATATCTATATTAATTATTATTAGAAAATCCGAGGCGGGTCATTCGAAACGTGTAACTGTCGTCACGTTTGGGCCCCTGTGGCGAGAATCTGGAGGAAGTATCAAGCGGGAGCCTCGTCTGTGAGTGAATTGCGACGAAGTCTCAGGCAGGAAGCCTCTCAGGCGGCCCGCGGGGCTGTCCCACAAGGCGGCGACGTCGCCGAGGGACATCGACTTGCTTGCCCCGACCAGGGAGGGGGGAGGTGCACATAGAAAAGCGACAGGAGGAGGAGGAGGAGGAGGAGGAGGAGGAGGAGAGGAGGAAGGGACGAGGACGAGAAGGAGGAGGGGGGGGAGGAGGAGGAGGAGGAGGGGAGGAGGAGAGGAGGAGGAGGAGGAGAGGAGGAGGAGGAGGAGGAGGAGGAGGAGGAGGAGGAGGAGGAGGAGGAAAAGGAGGAGGATGAGGAGGAAGAGGAGGAGGAGGAGGAGGAGGAGGAGGGGGGAGGAGGAGGAGGAGGATGAGGAGGAGGAGGAGGAGGATGAGGAGGAGGAGGAGGCGGAATAAGAGAGGGCCGCGCTCAGGGCGAGAGGAGGATGTCCGCTAGGGCGACGGGGGAAGGGTTAAGGGTAAGCTACTAATCTTGACCGTCTTGAAGCTGTCCTCTCCACTGCTCGTGCAAACATCCCACCCTCCCACCCGCAATTTGGTCGCAAGACCTCTTCAGACAAGACCGTGACGGTAGGTACCACATGGCACTTGGCCACGACACCGATGCCGACGACGACAGCGACATCGACGACGACGGCGCCGCCGACAGCGACTGCGACGACACCGACGACGTCTCCAATGTTTTCGACGGCGACAACGACGACGACGACACCGACGACGACGACAACGACGCCGACGACGACGACGAAGACGACGACGACGTCGCCAACGGAGACGACGACGAGGGAGGAGAAAAAACGACGACGGCGACAACGACGACAACGACGATGGAGGAGGGAAGACGGCGACGACGCCAACGACGAAGAAGGAGGAAGGACGGCGACGCCGACGACGACAACGACGAGGGAGGAGGGAAGACGACGACGATGACAACGACGACGAAGACGACGACGACGGCGACGAAATGAAAGGACGACGACGAGACGCCGACGACGGACGACGACGACGAGGGAGGAGGATAACGACGAGGGAGGAGTGAAGACCACGACGACGACGACGACGACGGCGACGAAATAGGAGGGACAACGACGAGACGCCGACGAAGACAACGAGGGAGGAAGGACGACCACGGCGACAACGACGACGGAAACGACGACGACGCCAAGACGACGACAACGACGACGAGGAAAGACAGAAGACGACGACGGCGACGACGACGACGACGACGACGAGGGAGGAGGGAGGACGACGACGACGACGACGACGCAAGAGCGCGCGCGCACGCTTTTGTTGAAAATCCGTGTTGCGAAACCTTGGGACTTTGTAGGTTTTTTGGACGCACGATTTTGAAATCCTTCTGAAACCGATGGTTTTTGAAGGATTTCGGCATACGCCCGCGACGACGCGCGCGTCTGCACTTCGTCCCGTTTTTTGCAGAGGATTCTCGCGACGCCACACGCGCAAGGGCGTTCGACAGATTTCGACATGCGCGCGCGAAGCCCGTTTGGTAGCATTTTGTGAAAATCTTGGAAACCTATGGTTTTCTTAAGATTTCGCAAGACCTCACGCGGAAGTTTTTTTTTGCAAATCAGTGTTGCGAAACCATGTGTTTTTGTATGTGTTTCGGAAACTCGATTGCGAAATCCGTCCGGCACCGAAGGTTTTTGAAGGATTTCGGCATGCGCGCGCGACGACGCGCGCGTGTGCACTTCGTCCCATTTTTTCTGCAAGGAATTCGTGAAAAAAATGTTATGCTAGAACCAAAAATGTCACAAGTTTTTTGCAAGGGAACCGCAGGGGGGGGGATACCGGCTTGGCTGGGATAGTATGAATTCATATTTAGGATGGACATGTGGTCAGAATCATATGTAATTTACAGCACGCGCGGGGTAATCGATAAGTCCGGGGGGGGGGGAGAATCTATTAGTCTTTCAGAAAGGAGAAT
>CAUYUJ010004969.1:517054-539554 GCA_963575745.1 Prorocentrum cordatum | reverse complement strand
GAAGACCGCGCGCTTGGCCACTCGACGAGAATTCCCGGTGCGCGAGGGCGCTGGTGGCCCGAGAAGAGTAATCTACTATAGAAAATGCTGGTGGCCACGCGAAGAAAAATGCCGGCGCCAGGACTCCGCTGCCGCGCGCAAGGGCCGTCCGAGCGCGCCATCAGGCAGGGGCCTGAACGAGGGCATTATTCCTCCTGGTTCCTCTCTTCTTCAATTTCCCTCTTCATACTCCTTCCTTTCCCCCCCGTTCTCGTCGCTCCTCGCCGTTCCCTCGTCTCTCCCCCTCGACAATCCTTGCCTCCCTTCCTCCCTGAGCGCTCTGGCGCGCAGGCGTTTGTGGCTCAAGCAGTCAACTCTACCGGCGCATTCTTCGCTGCGTCGGGGCGGCCCCGCCCGCGTTGGATATGCTCTCAAAGATGGCGTCCGCCCAGCAGGCCAGGCCCTTCACCGAAACGCGAAATGCAAAAGAAACCTATACCACATGCGCCCATCAGGCCCCCATCCTGATCACGACCCCGGAGAAGCGCATGGCCGGCCCCACGATGAACCAACAGCAGATGATCGAGCGGGAGGCGAACGCGCCCATGACGAACGCGGGCCTCGCCATGATTCAGGTCAAAGCGCAGGGCTCGGACCTCTCAGCGATGATGTGCAGCGACCCCTTCGATCCGCAGGCGGAACAGTTGGTGTGGCCCGACTTCCAAGACTTCGAGAACGTGAACCTACGCCCTGGAACGCGCGCCGCCAAGATGTGCTGGGGCGAGGACTTCTTGCGCATGGTCAACGCGGAACCCGCTGCGCTAGGGAAGCTCGTGGGCTCGTGGGCCTGGCGGCAATGATGCCTGTGACCTTCGCTGGCGAGGTGGAGGTCAACGGCGGCGTGCAGCAGGCGGCCTGGGCGAACGTTTCCGGTGCGTATCAGGCGCCGTCCGAGCTCGCGAAACAGCTTGATCTTCCACCGAACTTGTTTTGGAAGTTCGTGGGCCGCGAGAAGTTGCCAGAGATCCCCGACCATGCCCACCTGGAGTTCCTGCGCGGCGGGAACGCGCTGCAACTGCCCGCAGCGACAGCCACCGCGCACTCCGGCGCAGGGGAAGCACGCGTGGCTGCCGACGGCAGTATCGACCGAGCACTTCATATGATTGGCGACAGTTTGAAGAGCGAGAGCCGCGCCGACGAGGGGCCGCCCGAGTGGCGCCAAAAGACCAGTGCAGACTTCGTCAAGAGCTTGCTCTTCGCGTCGACTGCGGGGTCTTCAGGTGGTGGGTCTGCCGCGCCAGGAATGGCGCGGCCTGCCGAGGCTCCAGAGGCCCCCGCGGCGGTTGGGGCCGTCGCGAGGGACCCCGTGGAAACGGCCAGGGAGATAATGGGTATGGTGGCGACTGACTTTGAGGACTTGCCGAAGGACATGAAGATCCTCCTCGGGTTGGTGCGGTATCTGAGCGAGGCGCCCATATCCGACTGCGCTCTCTCCAACCGCCGCCGCCTCATCATGATCCTCATCGTCGAAGGTGATCGACGGCGGGCGCATTCGAAGAAGTGCTTCTACTGCGCGGGCGGTTGCTGGGGCCAAGTGGAAGCCTTCGACGTCAAGGGCTGGGGTTACCTCGCGGCGTTGGAGGGCGTGTTCACGAAGATTGGCGGCGCTGGCGTGGACGATTACAAACGCCCCGACTGGAAGTGGTCTGCGCTCCAGGGCGTCGTCGGCCAGATGCTGCGCCTGGGCGCCGCGACGCTCGCCGCGCTGCGCAACTAAGCGAAGGGGCATTCGGGCGCCCTCGAGAGGGCCACCGACAACGAAGGTTGGAAAGGCAACTGGGCCTTGAGAGCGGTGGACATGGTTTTCACGTTCAAGGCCGTAGTGGGCAGGGGGGCGACGCGCACCCCCCTCGCCGTGCCCTTCCTAAAGACGCGCGACGCGCCCGAGCCCCGGCCCCAGGGCGTGACATTCGCCGATTGTTACCTGGACTCCAACTGGGACGTATCCCCCCCGCATCCCGATCACAACTGCTACATGCGCGTGCTCTGCCGGTTCTTCTTGTCGGATGGCGACATCAATGCAGCGGGGATCGACGTCGCGAAGTGGGGCGAGCAGTTGTCGGCGTTCTTGATGGGGCCTGTGCTATAAGAACGAGGCCGTCTTCCAGCTTGAGCTGGCGCCGTTGAAATTGACTTTCCTGCGGGTCAACTCGGCCAAGATGAACTTCAAGATCGGGCGCGGAGGAGACGGCCAGCACGCGGGGGCCACCTTGCAGCGGAACCTCGTCGGCGAAGCGAGCGCCCATTATTTGGACTGCAGCGTTTTCTACGATCGGTCCGAGCGGCGGAAGTCGGGTGGGTTGGCAGCGTGGAACAAATCCATTGTCCGTATACAAGAGTGCGACGCCAACGCCCACATGGTGTCCGACAGCTGGAAGCGCTCCATTGTCGGGGAGGAACTGTCGCGCCGCGTCAACTACAGATTCCCCGTCCAGAGGACCTTCGGCGAATGCGAAAGGGGCCAGGGGTTGAATGGCGAGAACGTTCCAGTCCTGGAGGAGACAGGAACGTCGCGGAAGAAGTCGCGCCAGCAGTTGGAGCGGCGGATCACGTGTTCCCGCATGGGGAAAGCAACGTTTGTGCGCGATGAGGAGGACGCGCGCCGCGAGGAGGGCCGCTGTTGAAAGATCCCACAGGACACCTTGGACGAGTTCTTGTCGCACCCGCGGGTCGCTGCCAGGTTCCTTCAAGTATTTGCGCCCCTTTGCTAAGAAGTGCGCGGGCCGCGAGTCGCTGGTGATGCTGGGCGACATCGTAGCATTGAGCACGGAGATGTATAGGGATCTTGCGTGGCTAGCCTCCAGGCTCTCCGGCGGCGTCGATCCACGCCTCGAGGGCGACCAGCCTACTGACGCGGTCGAGAGGAACTTGATTGCGTCGCCCCACATGAGCACGCCCATGAAGGCCGTCGTCAAGGCCCGCCGCATTGAGAACGTCGACTGCGCACCTGGGGCGCGCAAGCCAGGGAAGAAGGGCGCTTCAAAGAGGCAGAGCAGCACGGCCGCCACAGGGAAGTCGAGCTTGCGCCGCTTTTCGCAGTGCGGCACCAACGCTTTGCGGAAGCTCATGGTTCACAGCGAGAAGATGGTGCAGACGTAGGAGGCATGCGGCGGCAGGGGCGTGTTCGGAGATAGGGAAGATTGGGGTAATTCCTCCGACGACATCGACGACACCGCTATGCTGATTGCAGATGGCTCCGTCGACTGGTACAGGATGGTCTCGGAGCCCTTGAGCACTTCCGTGACGCCGCTTGACAGCTTTTCCAAAACGAAGACCAGCTGCGCGCACATCGCCCGCTGCCTCGCCCACTACAACACCGTCGAGCGGACAGTCACCCTGCCCATCGACTACTACATCCCAGACCCATGCGGACGCTCATTGTGCCGAGGGGTCGGCGGACAAAAGTTCACTCGCGAAGCACGGGGTGTCGCCTCTCCCGACTGCGTCGAGAGCGACTCTCCGCGTTGCCACCCGCGCTCATTCATGAAGGCTCTGCAGGCGCGCGGTCTGTGGACCGATGACAGGTTCCCCATGATCCACAAGTCCTGCGCCGAGCACAAGAAGTGGCGGGAGACCACTGCCACGCACCTCGAAATCTCCACTGACGAGGCCAAGGGTTGAGCTGATCAAGCTATTCTACGGTTCTTGCGCACATGTTAAACTGACTCCCTCCTCCTCCTCCCTCCTTCCTCCTCTCCCTCCTCTCCCTCCTTCCCCTTCCTCCTAGCCTCTGCTTCCTCTCCCTCCTCCCCCTTCCTCCTCCCCCTCCTCTTGTTCCTCTCCTTCTACCCATCCTCTCCTCCCCTCCCTCCTTCTCCCCGTCTTTTCGTCCATGCCCACCCTCCCTTCTGTCCTTTCTCCTCTCTCCTTCTTCGGTGCTCGGCCGGCTGCGTAGCTTCCGTGGATGCTGAAAGTGCCCCGCGAGATTGTCGACGGCGCCCAGTTGTTGCTCGCTTGCGCGGCGCGCGCGGAGCACGACGCGCTCTACGCCGACCGCCCAAGCCCCGTCTCCAGCAGGATCGCGGGAATCCTCTCGCACATGGAGAAAAATGCCGCGATTATTCTGCTGGGCAAGGTGCGCGCGGCCGGGGGCATCAGCGAGATCTTCATCTTCGACGGCCTCTTCGCCAAAGTGGTGGATTTCCGAGGGGAGGTGGCGCTGGCGGTAGCCGCGGCCGACGCGAGCGCCGCCGCTGGCGCGGGGTTCCGAATCAAGCGTTGGCAGCGCGGGGCCCAGCAAGACCGCTTCGCGAGGGCAGTGTTTCACGATTCACATGCATTGGTCGTTCGGAGGGAGCGCGGCGAACGCGAGGTGGCCAATCGCATTGTCTCGGTGGCTGATTGGGCGCAGCTGCCCCCTAAGGCCGTGCTCGACGAGGGAAGCGCGACCATGACAGTTAAGGGGTCCAGCGAATCCGAGCTGGGCCACTCCCAGCGCGACGCCGCCGAGATCCTTCAATTCGCCAAGGAGACTGCGGACAGCGTCTTTCACCGCGACAATCCCGAAGGCACCGTCTACGGCGTCGCCGAGTTTCAATCGGCGCCTGCGCCCGCG
This sequence comes from Prorocentrum cordatum, assembly GCA_963575745.1. Taxonomy (NCBI): domain Eukaryota; class Dinophyceae; order Prorocentrales; family Prorocentraceae; genus Prorocentrum; species Prorocentrum cordatum. Next base: position 534,960 of record CAUYUJ010004969.1, on the reverse strand, counting down.
CACTGCCGAGGCGCCCGAATCCTGGCGGGCGGTTGCGTGGCGCTCTGGGGCCCGGCGGCCCCGTCGGTGGAGATGCACTTGCGCCTGGCCGCGCTGGTGACACTCGCGGAAGGTGAGGATTTGAAGTGGTTATCCCTGAAGACTGCGCCTGCGGGCGCGGGCCCGCCGACTGGCGAGGGCGACGCGCGCCGGCCGCGGGCGCGGGTGATCTGCTCCAGCCAGGACCTGGTCTGCAGCGGGTGGTTAACACGGATGGCCCCCTCCGAGACGCACTCGTGGGAGTGCGCCCATTGCAATGCCAAGTTGAAGCAGAGCACGGGGGTGGCATCTCGTTCCGACATCTCTCGCAGGTTGCGCGACCTCCATTGCGCCGCGGAGATCGCGGTAAGGGCGTGGAGGTGCACAAACAAGACTTGCGAGATCACCCGCGGACCGAACTTCAAGTGGGTCGGCGCCGACGAGGTCAACGCGGCGACGCTTGCGGATTTCGAGCAGCCAGGAGTGGTCTTCATCAGCAACCAGAGGACGTTTACCATGCGCTATTCGAGGTATCACGAAAACTGTTGTTCCTTTCCTTCACCAGCGCTCGCGGCGTCAATTGGGCCACGAAGGATACCTTCTCGGACGAGGGTGATGACGGGCACGGAAAAGAGCTCGTTACCGATTGCCGAAAGTTGCACCTTGACGCCCTGATGTGCATGATTGCCGCACAGGAGATGCCGCCAATCAAGGAACGCCGCAAGATCATCATCAGGAAAGAGATCAACGACGACGCGCTCTCGAAATTGGACATCCTCTACCACAGTGAGGTGTTCCCCGCTGCGCTCCCGAAAGAGGTTGCAGTACTCGTTCGAGACGGCCGCGAGAAGGTCATGACTAAGTGCCTCGACGAAGACAAGAAGAAGCGCGCCGTTCACAATAACCCGCGGCGACGAATGGGGGCCATGAAGAGAGTCTGCAAAATGACGCTCAAAAAGCGCATCCTCCGCCCGAGGACCACGACGAGGCAAGAGGCGGCAGTTGTCAAGAGGCCGTCCGCCGCGCCGGTGCGCAAGAGGCCGTCCGCTGCAGCATCGCGCAAGGGGCCTTCCGCCGCGGTCATCAGGAAACAGGCGCAATACCACGGCAAGAGCATTTGCGGCCCGGCACACGCACCATAGGCACGGGCGGTTCATGGCCCTCGCCCCAGAGGGGCGGATTGCAGCTGCGATCGAACAGGAAAGCCCCGAAGGCAACGGCGCAGCGGCAGAGGCATTGACGCGGGCTCTGAAGACGCACCCCAACGTGAACACCTTCGTGCACGGCAGGTGCTGCTTCTTCTACATCTCTGCTAAGAAGATGGGGACGTGCACGTTCATCAAATACTGGTGGACCGGATTCGCGCGAAGGGCCACGCCAGCGACTGCCCGTGCCACCCGTGCCACGTTCTATGTTTGAGTCGCCGCCTCCAGGGCATCAACGCGCAGGTCGCTGAGCAGCGCTTCTCGCGGTTCAGAAGTTACGCGCGCCCGCTGAATGAGATGCCGCCCCTGCGCCGCAAGTTCCTGGTCATCTATTTCGCCGAGTTGCACGACGACTACGTAGAGTAGCAGAACGTGGGGTACCAGCCGCCTGTCGAGAGCATCCAGACTACGCAGGTTAAGGGCGGACATTACGGGTGCCCGTAAAAATGAATATCATTGATACAGGTAGATCATGTGAGTTAACGCCTGCAGCCGTAGCGCAGTATATGGTGCATTAGATGTGCCAACGGGGCGCTTCGATAGCATGTTGCGCTATTTAGGGATGACCGTTGTGATGTTGCAGTACATGTGCCAACGGGGCGTTCTGATATGTGTGTTGTAATTAGTTACAGTTGGGTTTCATGGTGCGGGCCATGAACTGTTCGGGCGTTTAGCTCTGGCGCGGACCTAGGTAGGGCTGGCTAGCGCGCGGGTGCACCCTGTGTGCCGGCGCGATTTTAGCTGTATGGAATTTATTTCAACGTGGTGCACTGTACTGCATCTAGCACATATTCGAGCTCTGTTTGTTCACGGGTCGTTTAAACAACAACCTTTGCGTGGCCTCTACTCTCTACTTCCTTTTTACCTTTCTCCTCCCTCACCCCCTCGTGCCCCGCGCTGCCCCCTCTGGCCGCATGCTCTTCGCGGCCCAGTCTATCGGCGGTCACTCCGCCGCTCGGATGACATTCGCGGGCAATGGGCCCCGTGCCACGTGGGCCCCGACAGGTGGATGAGAAGGAGGAGTAGGAGGACAAAGAACAGGAGGAGGAGGAGGAGGAGGAGGAGGAGGAGGAGGCGGAGGAGGAGGAGGAGGAGGAGGAGGAGAGGAGGAGGAGGAGGGCGACGACGACGACGCGACGACGGACGAGGACGAGGATGAGGCCGAGGAACGCGTGGAAGGGTATGGGGGTGGAGGAGGAGGAGGAGGAGGAGGAGGAGGAGGAGGAGGAGGGAGGAGGAGGAGGAGGAGGAGGAGGAGGAGGGGGGGGAGGAGGACGAGGAGGAGGAGGAGGAGGACGAGGAGGAGGAGGAGGAGGAGGAGGAGGAGGAGGAGGAGGAGGGGGAGGAGAAGGAGGAGGAGGAGGGAGAGGAATTTCCTCTCCCCCCCACCACCAACAAACAAAAACGGGGAGGGGCGGGGGCCCGCCCAGATTAGTTTTTTTTGGGGGGGGCGCACCAAACATTGAAAGACGGCACTGATTCTTTCTAGGGGAGGAGGAGGAAGAGGAGGAGGAGGAGGAGGAGGAGGAGGAGAGGAGGAGGAGGAGGAGGGAGGCGAGGAGGAGGAGGAGGAGGAGGAGGAGGAGAAGGAGGCAGAGGAGGAGGAGGAGGAGGAGGAGGAGGAGGAGGAGGGACAACAATTTCCTCTGCCCCCCCCAAAAAAAAAAAACAAATCAAACGGGGAGGGGCGGGGACCCGCACAGTTTTTTTTGTTTGGGGGGCGCACCAAAAAACGAGAAGCTGCATCGATTCTTTTTAGGAGGAGGAGGAGGAGGAGGAGGAGGAGGAGGAGGAAAAGGAGGAGGAGGAAAAGGAGGAAGAGGAGGCGGAGGAGGAGGAGGAGGAGGAGGAGGAGGAGGAGGAGAGGACGAAGGAGTGGGAGAGAAGAGGGCGCCACAGAGCACGCAGAACATTGAAAGACACACGCGTGAAAGCTTCGCGCGCGCATTCGACCCCGTGGGGCTCCACTGTCTCCCGTTTTCAAAAACTGATAATAAGAGTAGACATAAGTATTACAATAAGAAGAAGAGTAGTAAACATAAGAAACAAATCCATATGAATAATACTACGGATAATCCGAGTAACAAGACAGACAGGAAGAGGAGGAGGAGGAGGAGGAGGAGGAGGAGGAGGAGTATGAATAAGCCTCTGGCTGCTATTCTGGGGCCTTCTGAGGGTTTCCCAGGAGCCTCCTGAGGGTCTCTGAGGGGCCTCTCGGGAGCTGTTTGGGGCCTCGCAGAGTGCATCTTGAGGCCTCTTGCTAGCTTCGGGCCGTCTCGTGGGTCTCTTGGCGCCGTCATAGGGGCTCATTGGGCCGTCTTGGGGCTCTTTTGGGCCGTCTTGCAGGTTTCTTGGGGGCAGCCCGACGCCGAGTTCGACGCACCGGCCAGCTCCTGCCCGCCGCCTGCCGATGTGGCGCTGTCAGCTGGCCAGCCCCACTCCCCGCCCGACGCCCCGCGAGGCGCGCAACCCCGCGCCCAGCCCAGCGCTCAGCCGGATGGCGAGACATCTGACGCCGGGGCCATCGTGCAGCTGGGCAGACCATTTTGAACCATGTTGGGCGCATCTTGGGCTCTTTCGGGGCCGCCGTGGCCGTCTTGGATACCATCTTGGCCGATCCGGACGCCATTTCAGGCCATTCGGGGGCCATCTGGAGCGGAACAGCGAGCGGCCCTTGCCTCCCCCCCCCCCCATGGGAAAAGGTTTCCGGGTGGCCCGGCAGGATCGGCCGAGACCCCCTTTGGAATTTGTTGGACTGGCCAAAGCATTCCGAGTTTCAGCGCACTGTGCACCCATGTTGCAAGCCGCAGAGGGGGCAGATCGAAAACACTCGCGGTGAGCCACCGCCACCCCCTATGTGACCGGACGTTGCGGCCAGAACTCGGCCAACCTATCGGATTGCGCGTTCCTCCCAGCCGTTCAAAGAGGGCCTTTTTTCGAATCACGCGGGGAGAAGGAAGAACAGGAGGAGAGGGAAGAAAAGGGAGGATGAAGAGGCGGAGGAGGAGGAGGAGGAAGAGGAGGAGGAAGAGGAGGAGGAAGGGAAAAGGAGGCCTCGTGGGAGCTCGTTGGGGCACAATTCGAATGGCCTCCTGGGAGCTTCCTGGGGGCTTTTCGAAGGCCTCGCGAGGGCTTCCTTGGGCTTCTTGGGGGCCTTTGGAGGCCCCCTGGGAGGTTCACTCGCCGTCAGAGGGCGCCCCTGGCCCGTCCGACGCCGTCGGAAGCCGTCTTGCGGCCGACTCAAGGCCCTCTCGGAGCGTTTCAAGGCCGTCTTGGAGGTCATCTTGGGCGTCTTGGAGGTTTCCTGGGCCGTTCCCGTGCCCTCCAGGGACAGTTTTTGCGGCCCTTTGGGCCGTCAGGGGGCCGTTTTTGATGCCTCTCTGGCGTTCTCGAGGCCATCTTGGTGGCCTCTGGGGCCGTCTTGGGCCGTCGGCGCGCTGAGCGTGAGCAGCCGCCAGCATTTTCCAACATGAGCTTGGCCTTTCGGGGCCGTCCTGGAGGTCCTGTCGGCGGCCTTTGGGACCGCATTCGAGGCCTCGTGCGGGCCTCTTGGGCCGTCTTGGGCCATCTTAGGCCGTTTTGGGTGCACCTTGGGCCGTCGTGGAGACATGTTGAGGCCATGTTGGGTTTTCTTGGGGCCCCCTTGGCCGTCGTGGAGACCATCTTGGAGGCCATCTTGGAGCCGTCTTGGAGGGAAACGGCCACGCCCCAAGGCATTTTCGACGGCGTCGCGATTCCTTACAGGTGTCTGGCGGGATCGGCCGAAGGCCCACAGGGAAACCAAAAAAACGACCGGATATGCAGCGCGCCTTGCAGCGTGGCAAGCCACAGGTGGCTCTCCTGGGCCGTCTTGGGGCCCTCTTGGGGTCGTTTTTGGGGGCCTCTTTGGCCGTCGGGAGGCCATCTCGGAGGCCTCTTGGGTGCTCTTGGGGCCATCTTGGTGGTCCCTGGGGCGTTTTGGGTTTTTCAGAGCGCCGAACATGAACAAACGCCAAAATCCATCATAAGCCTACGGAACACAATTCTGTTGTGCCTCATCGGGCCTCTTTGGTGGTCCTGTTGGAGGCCTTTCGGACCGTCTTGGGTGATCTCGAGGCCGTGTTGGGCCATCATTGGGCCACTTCGGCCCGGCTGTAAGACATTTGGGAGCCATCTTGGGCTCTCTTGGTGCCATCGTAGCCATCTTGGTGACCACCTTGGCCGTCTTGGAGGCCATTTGGGGGGCGTCTGGAGCGGGAAACCCGAAGACCTGGGAAGTTTACGGGTGCGAGTTTTCCAGTTTTTCCCTTTCTTGCCCGCCCTTGAGGGTCTGTGCGCGTCCTTCCGGGTTGCAAGCGGGCTGGGCCGAAGGTCCACCTGGCACTTCTATAATGAAACAAGAAACGGTGTAACGTTCGGCGCGCCGTGCGCCCTTGTGTCAAGCCAACAGGGGGCGGCGGATCGAAGACGCACGCGGCGAATCATCGCCGCCCCCTGCCTTTTGGAATCGCCCATGTGGCCGAGCGTTGCGGCGAGAACTCTGCCAAACTATCAGGCCATGTGTCCCCCCAGCCGTCGTGGAAACCTGTCGGGGGAAACTTGGGGGGGATGGTGGGGAATATCAAAAGGATGAGGAGGAGGAGGAGGAGGAGGAGGAGGAAGAGGAGGAGGAGGAGGAGGAGGAGGAGGAGGAGGAGGAGGAGGAGGAGGCGGACGAGGACGAGGAGGAGGAGGAGGCGGAGGAGGAGGAGGAGGAGGAGGAGGAGGAGGAGGAGGAGGACGAGGACGAGACGAGGACGAGGACGAGGACGAGGACGAGGACGAGGAGGAGGAGGAGGAGGAGGAGGAGGAGGAGGAGGAGGAGGAGGCGGAGGGGGGGGCATCTTGGGAGCCTCTGGGGGCACTCTTGGGGCTTCCTGGGAGCTGGGAGTTTCCTGGGAGCCTCTTGGGTCTCTTGGGTCTCTTGGGGGCTTCTCGAGGGCCCCTTTCGCCGTCTTAAGGCATTCGTGGCCCGTCTGACGCTGTCGGGAGCCCTCTTCGGGGCCTCTCTGGGCCGAAGTGGGGTCTCGTGAGGTGCTCCAGGGCCGTCCTGCAAGCCATTTGGGGCGTTTTGGAAGCCTCTTGGGCCGTCTGGGGGCCCTCTTGAGAGCGTTTTGGGGGCCTCTTGGGCCGTTTTGAGGCCATCTTGGAGGCCTTTTGGGCGATCTTGGGGCGATCTTTGGGGCTTTCGGCCCGTCGGAAGGCCGAAAACTGGCAACTGCGAAAATCCTTCAAACATTTAAGGACAAACGATGAGTTTGGCCTCTTCGGGCCTTCCTGGAGGCCATCTTGGAAGCCTCTTGGGTCGTCTTAATGGTCTTTTGGGGGCCTCTTGGGCCGTCTGCCGTCACCTTGAGGCCATCTTAGGCCGTCTTGGAGGCTTCTTAGGAAAACATGGAGGCATCGTGAGCCGTCTTGGACCATCTTGGGCGAGCTTGGAGGCCATCTCGGGCTATCAGGGGGTGGGTCATCTTGGAGCGGGAAAGGCATTGACAGACAGATTTTGGGGTCCCTTTCGGGTGGCCGGCGGGATCGGCCGAAGCCCCAGGGGGAACTCTTTTGGAAAGGGTCTACCACGCCAGGCCCCCCTGTGATAAATCAACAGGGGGCGGCGGATCCATCGGCCTTCGGCCCATCCCGCCTTCGTGCCTTGGTTGTAGGTCGGAGGCCTCTTGGATGCCTGTGGGAATCTCTTTGGGGGGGGTATCAGAAGCCTACTGTAGGCGGTTCGGGGGGTGTCTCGGGGGCCCCTTTGGGGTTTATTGCGGCCTGATTTGGGCCTCTTGGAGCTCCTGGGGGCTCCAAAGGGCTTGAGGATATTCCATCTCGTGCCTCAGGGCACGATGGCGGACTTTTTCTGGCTGTTCGAGTCCAAGAGCGAGCCCGGCAAGGACCCGCTCGTCATGTGGCTCTCGGGTGGCCCGGGCTGCTCCTCGCAGCTCGCCCTGCTCGCCGAGAACGGGCCCTGCACGGTCTCGCGGAACGGGAGCGGAACGATTGTCAACACGCACTCTTGGCACGCGAGGGCGAACGTCATGTGGGTGGATCAGCCTGCCGCGGTGGGTTTTTCGACCGCAAGGAAGTTTGAGGCAACAACAGGCTTCGGCACGCACGACGAGGCCGGCGTGGCCGAGAGCATGTACGCGTTCTTGCAGAACTTCTACGCGCAGTTGCCGCAGTACCGCGGCAACGACTTCTACGTCTTCGGGGAGTCCTACGCCGGGCACTACGTGCCGGCCATCGCCCACCGCGTCTGGAGAGGCAACAGGGCGGCGGCCGGCTTCAGGGTACCCCTGGCGGGCATCGCCGTCGGGAACGGCCTGACCGACCCGGAGGAGCAGTACAAGTGGTTCCCCGAGATGGGCACGACGGGAGCCCGCGCCGAGGGGGGCCACGCGCCCGCAGGGGTCGTCGGACCGGAGTATGGCGCGTCCATGGAGGCCTTGGTGTCCCCCTGCATCTCGGGTCGGACGAGACGGGGGGCGGGTTAGGGCAAGGTTGTGGGGGGGGGGGGGTACGGCACATGCTGTGTGCAGCTGGTGTCGGTCCCGCCGCGGGGCGCTTTTTCCTCCATGCGTTGGTGCCTTTGGTGCCGGGGGGGCTGCCGGGGAAACCAGCTGCGCGTGCTGATTCGCTAACTCCCTCCTCCCTCCTCCCTCCTCCCTCCTCCCTCCTCCCTCCTCCTCCTCCTCCTCCTCCTCCTCCTCTTCCTCCTCCTCCTCCTCCTCCTCCTCCTCCTCCTCCTCCTCTCCTCCTCCTCCCGCTGAACACAAGCCCCAAACAAGTTCTTTGGGGACAGGAGCCGCTGACCTCCCTGTCGTCCGACCCCGAGCATCTCCGCGATCCGGGGGTGCAACGAGGGCCTGTCCCCCGATCTGCCGCTCGGCGGCCAGAGGCACAACAGGACCGCGTGCCTGAGGGCGGTGGAGGTGTGCAGCGGGATGACCTCCATCTACCAGATGACGGGCCGTGCAGTCGGGAGCTCCTGCTCCGCGTGTCGCGCGGCCGCTTCTGGCCCACCAGGCTTCGGCGCGGCACGCCGACAACTGCCCCGAGCTGTTCTCGGTCTCCCGCCCTGTGCAGCGGAGCGACATCGCTATCCGTTCGCAGGGCATGGCGTGCCGCCTTCGCCGCCGTCGCGCACCGCTTAGCAAGCGCTCCCGACCGTAACCCATACGACATGCGGCTCCCGTGCGAGCACGGGCTCCTGTGCTACGACTTCGGCATGATTGCCGCCTACCTCAACGGGCCCGAGGTTCAGAAGCAGCTTGGCGTCAGCAGGCACTGGGAATCGTGCAACATGATGGTGGACGTGCAGTTCGTCCAGGCCGGTGACTGGATGGTAAACTACCAGGGGCTAATTCCGGACCTCCTCGCCGACGGCATTAAGGTGCTCATCTACGCTGGCGACCAGGACTTCATTTGCAACTGGCTCGGCAACATGAAGTGGACGCAGAAGCTAGATTGGCCGCACCGGGCTGACTTCAACGTCGCCCCCAATCGGGATTACGAGCTGAACGGAGAGACAGTGGCGAAGCTCCGTACCAGCAATGGTTTCAGCTTCATGCAGGTGTTCAATGCTGGTCACATGGTGCCGATGGATCAGCCTGCAGTTGCTTTGCAGATGTTCACAGACTTCACAACTGGCAGCTTGGGGAGCCACGTGGCATCCGAGATAATTCTAGCGTAGCTGGGTGAATCCGACCATGTGCTTCGAAGAAGAAGAAGAAGAAGAAACAACATAAGTAGCATGACGTAAACTGTCAGGGCTCCTCGCGGATCTCTTGGATCGTCGCTGGGCCCCCCTTTCTGGCCCGCGGAGCGCGCGTCCGGGTTCGCGCCAGAGGCGCTGCCAGGTGGGCCGCATGAGATCAGATGAGCGACGCAAAAAAACGGGATCGTCTTGGCCGACATTGGCGCGTAAGCTACCCGCGTAAAGTCGCGCGTGAGTGCCCTCGCCTCCAATGCAGCATGCCGCGCGGGCGGCCTGCGTCAGCCGCCGTGCAAGGTCGCCGTGCCATCTCGCGTAGGACCTTGCTTTGGATCGTCGCTCCGAGGAAGCGGGTCCCCTGTTGGACGACGGGCAGGACGAGTGCGGGGGGCGCTGGCGGAGTCAGAGGGGGCCTGGCGCTTTTCCTCCTCCTCCTCCTCCTCCTCCTCCTCCCTCCTCCTCCTCCTCCTCCTCCGCCTCCTCCTACTTCCTCCTCCTCCTCCTCCTCCTCCTCCTCCTCCTCTTTCTCCTCCTACTTCCTCCTCCTCCTCCTCGTCCTCCTCCTCCTATTCCTCCTCCTCCTCCTCCTCCTCCTCCTCCTCCTCCTCCTCCGCTGGAGCAGGCTGCCTCTGCCTCCCCGTGCGTGGGGCACGGCTCGCCGGCTGCGGCGGGGGCGGATGGCCCCGGGAGAGCATCGCAGGCGCCGCCAGGGGACTCGATCGCCCCAGTGCTCGACAAGGCTCGCCCCAGTGCTGTTTGGCGGCAGGTGGGCACGCGGATCTCACTCCCGCCTCCCTGCTCCTTGGTGCTCGATGCTCAAGGTGGTCGTCACGGTGTCCCGCGGGGGATGGCCATCGATGCGCTGCGGATGCCCCTCTTCACAGCCGGGGGCCAAGCTCGATGCTCCTCCGCGCTCTCCTCTCTCTCTCTCTTCCTCCAGGCCCGCCCGGAGGGGCGCGAGGTCAGCCTCGCCCCGCGCTTTGCGGACTGGTTCTGCGCTTCTCGCCTCGCGCTTCGCGTATTGCGCATCGCCCGGCGCGAAAGACAACGTTAGGCGGCTTGCAGCCAAAGTCCGCGCGAAGGGTGCGATGATCCACCAAGGATGCCCTCCTTGCCAATCTAGCCTTTTTTGCTGTCCGCGTGCCTCAGGGTTTTCTTTTGAGCACGTTCGGCGCCTGAGCCCGCTCGGCCGCCGAATGAGCGGCCGAACGCGCTCAGTTCCAGCAGGGTCGTGGAAACTGAACCCTCTCGGCGGCCGAATGGGCTCGGTCTTGAGCCCGTTCGGCGGCCGAGCGGGCTCCGACGCCGAACGGTCTCAGAAGGGAACCCTGGGTTGCCCCCGATGTTCTCTCTGCGCGGCCGTCCTGATAGGGGGCCACATGCGAACCCTGCCCGTACCCCCCACGATCTCTGAGGGCGAGGGTGGGGCTCACCCCGCTCGGGAGCTCCCGAGCGGAGTGAACCCCACCCTCCCCCCCAGAGATCCTGGGGGGCAGGGGTAGGGTTGGCATGTGGCCCCCTACGGTAGGTTCGTGTCGTGTCGACGGCGGCGACTCGGCCGCCGGCGTTCAACGTTGCACGCTGCGCGGCCCAGAGTCGGTCGGATGTTGAACCATTGGACGTTGCGGCGCCGATCGTTCAAGGTTGAACGATCCCCGCGGTGTCAGGAACCAACGCCTGGGTCGACACGACACGAACCTGCCGTACCTGCGTCCTTCCCCCGTGACGCCCCCCTTCCCCCCCACCCCGAGCGGACTTCCTGCGGCAGGCGATCCTCCCGGCGCGCGGGCCACGGCCGGCGGGGCTGCCCGCTCCCGAGCGCGGCGGGCCATGCTCCGCCGCCGGCGGCGCTGGTCGTGCGCCAGCCAGGGGAGGCCGGGAGGCCAGACGGTTGTATGTGTGTAGAATGTACATACGGTAGGTTTGCGTCGTGTCGACCAGCGGCGACCCCAGCGCGGACGTTCAAGGTTGAACGCCGCTGGCGACCCAGAATCGATCGATGTTGAACGATCGGACGTTGCGGCAGCGGCCGATCGTTCAAGGTTGAACGATCCCTGCGGTGTCAAAAACCAACGCTGGGGTCGGCACGACACGAACCTGCCGTATGCGCATACAGTGCCGTTGTTTAATACATGCTCGGCGTGCGGATCATGTATTACAAATGCAGGGATTTAGCATTAACAGCAACGATGAGCTCATGCATGCATATTAGAAATCCCATAGTTTTGAAGTTATATGTATTAGAAAACGGCCTTGTACGTATGTGTAGGTACATATTTCTAAAACACACATATATATATATGTATATACACATGTGCCCGTATATGTGTATGAAAATATAAACCATATGGTGTGCATGTTTGTATGGATGTATGGATGTATCGAGGTAGGTAGGTATAGATGCATGCATTTTCGTATGTGTGTATGCATAGGTGTATGTATGTGTAGTTACGCATGTCTGCAATGTAATGCAATGCAATGGAATGTAAGTAATGTAGTGTAGTGTAATGTACTGTAATGTAATGTACTGTAATGTAATGTAATGCAATGTAATGTAATGCAATGTACTGTAATGTAATGTGGTAGAATGCAGCGTAATGCAATTAGTACAGGTATGCATGCATGCATGTTTATATGCATGTATGCAAGCCTATATGTGTGCATGGATGTATGCATGCATGCATCTATGTATGTGTTTATGGATGTGTGCATGCATGTACGTATGTATGTATGAACGGTTGTATTGTTGTATATGTGCATGTACGCATGCATGCATGTATGCATGCATGCATGCATGAATGTGTGAATGTACGTGTGTATGCATGTATGTTTGTATGCATGTATTATGTATGTGTGTTTGTATGTCTGTCTGTCTGTCTGTCTGTGTGTATGTGTTCATAGATGTGTATATATATATACATATGTATGTGTGTATGTATGTATGTATGTATGTATGTATGTATGTATATGTGTATGTATGTATGCATGTAGGTACGCACGTGTGTGTGTGTCTGTGTATACGTGTATACGTATTGGTGGATGTATGTATGTACGCATGCATGCATGACGGTATGTGTGTATGGGTGTACGTGTGCGTGTATGTATGAATGTGTGTGTGGATGTGTATGTGTGTATGCATGTATGGATGTATGCGTGCATGTATGTATGTATGGATGTGTGTATGTGTGTATGTGCTTGTGTGTATAAGTTCATGCATGCATGCATGTATGCCTGTATGTACGTTTGATTGTAAGTATGTAGGTAGGTAAGTACGAATGTATGTCTGTATGCATGTGTGTATGTCTGTATGTATGTATGCATGCCTGTATGTATGTAGGTCTGTCGGTCTGTCTGTCTGTCTGTCCGTATGTATGTATGTATGTATGTATGTATGTATGTATGTATGTATGTATGTATGTATGTATGTATGTATGTATGTATGTATATGTATGTATGTATGTATGTATGTATGTATGTATGTACGTATGTATGTATGTATGTATGTATGTATGTATGTATGTATGTATGTATGTATGTATGTATGTATGTATGTATGTATGTATGTATGTATGTATGTATATATATATATATATATATATATATATGTAGATGTAGATGTTTGTTTGCATGTATGCATGCATGCATGTATGCATGTATGCATGTATGCATGTATGCATGTATGCATGTATGCATGTATGTGCATGTACCGTGTGTATGGATACATACTCGTGTCATCGGATTTGCCCAGCGGTCCTCTAGAGCCTAGCGCCTGGCCGCAGCGGGGCCCCGCGTGCGCTCGCGCGGGGCGCCCACTGGCCACGTCCTGGCGCGCGCTGCGGCGGGAATCGGGGCCGGCGCGACGCCTCCCCGGGGGTGCGGTCGGTCCGCTGCGTGCCGAAGAGGCACAAGCGAAGCTCCGCGACCTCCGCGGTGCTCGGCCGTGGTCGGCGCAGCCCGGCCCGCGACGCGGCGGAGGCCCCCCAGCGCGGGCGCTGGAGGCTGCACGCGCAGCCAGCGAGCCAGAATCCGCCGACGTCGAGCGGTCGGCGCCGTCGAACGCCGCGGCATCTCCGGCTCGAGCGATCCGCGCGATGTGCGCGACCAGCGCGCGCGTCGTCACGACACGAGCCTGCCCGCACGTCGCCCTGGGAGCACGCTCGGGCCCCCGCGGTGCGGCGGTCGATGCCTCCGCCCGAGGGCGGCGGCGGGCCTCTGGAAGCCAGGCCTGGCGCAGTGTGGCCTCTGGCCGCCGCGGGGGGGGGGAGGGAAGGATGCTCTGCCAGAGAGCTGGATATGCACGCGGCGCGCACCAGAGAGGGCTTCGGCTGCGAGGGGTCGAGGGCATGGCCTTCTCGTCCTCAGCGGAAGGCCCGGCGGGCGCAGCCCTGGGGTGGCCCCGTCGGCGCGAGGGCGAGATGCCGAGGCGGGGGTTCAGCCCTATCCACCGCCCTGGGCGCCCATATTCCGGAACCTCGGGGGGCGGTGGAAATGGATGTGTTCGGCCTTTCCTGGGGCGCAAATTTATCACATATCCATCTACCTCCTCCATCAACCTTCTCCTCCTCCTCCTCCTGCTCCTGCTCCTCCTCCTCCTCCTTCTCCTCCTCCTCCTCCTTCTCCTCATATCCATATCCACCGCCCCCCCCCAGGGTCCCAGGACATCGTACACCCCCGCGGTGGATAGGAACACATCCCCGCCTCGCAGGGATGATCGAAGGAGGGGCGTGGGAGTGCCACGCCCTTCCGCGCAGCCCTCCGCGCATCTCTGGGCCCAGCCTTTCTTGCCTCCCGCTCCCCTTCCCGCTCCCCTCTGCCCTCTCGCGGCGTCCTCCCTTCCATTCCCCCCACCACCATCCCCTCCCTCCCCTTCCCTTCTCCCCTCCCCTCCCCTCCCTCCCCTTCCCGAGGAAGAGGAGGAGGAGGAGGAGGAGGAGGAGGAGGAGGAGGAGGAGGAGGAGGAGGAGGAGGAGGACGAGGAGGACCCCCTCCATTGCCCGTCTAGCGCCGCCCGCCGCGCGCGCGCGCGGCCCGCGCGGCAGGCCATGGCGTTCCGCAACGGCAAGATGTTCTGCGTCACCCCCATCGTGAACACGAAGCGCGCCGCCGCCTTCTTGCCTCTCGGCGAAGAAGGACAAAACGCCGTAAACATAAACTTTTGGCGCTCCGCGCGGATTTCTTGGATCTGCGCTGGACCCCCCCCTGGCGGCGACTCCGGCGGCGCCCGTGGCGCGCTCCAGGGAGGGGGGTCCAGCGCATATCCAAGAAATCTGCGGGGAGCGCCAACAGTTTGTGCTTATGCCGTTGTTCCTTCTTCTACTTCGGCGGCGTGCCACCGGGGGGGGGGAAGTGAGCAGCTCTTAAGTCGGGCCCATCCCTTTACAGGGGGTATCTTCAAAAACAGTCGAAAAATAGTATGGGGACTATTTTTTGAGTATTTGGGGGGCATCTCTTGAGTTTTCGTGGAGTATTTTTCAGTTCTTCTCCAAGAACTCCCCGTACGGGGGACAGGCCCGACCTAAAGTACGCAGGAGAGGAGGCCGTCTCCGAGGGCGGCGGGACTCCTCTCAGAAGCCCCCCTGCGCCCTCCGGGAGGTCCTCGCGTCGTCCTCGGGGCAGGCTCGGGGGCACCTCTCGGGGAGGCGGGGGGACGTCCGAGCCCTCCCAGAAGTCAGGAGGGGAACAAAAAAAAACACAGACACAAGTAATCGTCGATCCCCCAGGAAAGATGTGGGAAAGTATGAGAAGTGTGGGGGGGGGGGAGGACGAAAGCCCCCCCCCAAGGCATGGGAAAATCTGCTGGGGGGAATCGCTTGATCTGTGCGCATTCACTTGCGCGTCCCGGGGCCCTTTCCAGAAGGCCCGCCCCTTTCTCGCTCCCCGCCCCTCGCCCACCGCCTGACCTCTGCCGCCTCCTCCCCCCTAGGGGGGAGGGGGGCGGCTCGGCGGGCGGACCCTTGTACAGGAGGCGTGCCTCCCAGGTCCTCACAGCAGGTAGGCAGGGGACGACTCTCGGACCAGCAGCCCAAGAATCGTGAAACTGGTCAAACATCATGCCTGGCCATTTTTGCTATGTTCGGACTCTGCTTTCCTTGTACTTCGTCCAAAGTCCGCCTGTAGGAGGACATGCCCGACCTGATGCGAGCCCCATTTCCCCTCCAGACTGCACGGGTCACCCCGCTCACACCGGGAAGGCGCCCACTGCAGGCGGAGGGGCACGACTCCCGGCACGAGCCCCCGCGAGCTCGTGAACGACGACGCCAGGGCGCAGAGGAGGAGAAGGAGGATGAGGAGGAGGAGGAGGAGGAGGGAGGAGGAGGGGGGGATAGGAGGTACAGAAGGAGGAGGCCAGAGCATTCTGGAGCCTTCTGATAGTCTCCCCCCTTCCTCCTCCTCCTCCTCCTCCTCCTCCTCCTCCTCCTCCTCCTCGAAGGAGTTTCAGCATGGCCACGACGTGGCGGTCTCCCGGCGCGTGGGGGAAGCCCGAAGGACACGAGCCTTCGGGCGCACCTCCCCCGAGCGCGGCTCCCTGCCCCGGCCGTGCCCGACGGCCTCGCTCCGGACTGCGCGCGGCACCACCGCACGCAGGCCGCCCTCACGGCGGGCGTGCCCGTGCACGTTGTCGCGCGCTCGGCGACGAACTCGGCGCCTCCGACGCACCGCATGCCGGCCGTCGAGGAGCCACGCCAGCCACGAGGGGGGCTGACCTGCTGCGGCCCCCCCCCCCCGCAGGCAGCCGGGCGGCGTGCAGGCCGCGGCCGCGCGCCTCGCCGAGAGCCCGGGCGCCCCGCGCGCGGGGAGGCGAGGAGCGCGCGCGCGCTCTGCGAGCCCCTTGGCCCGCCGCGGCCCGCGGCCCGCAGCTCCGGAAGAGCCCAGCAGAAGCCCACCTCCTCCCTCCTCTCCTGCGTCTCCTCCGTCTCCTCCTACTCTCCCCCCTCCTCCTGCTCCTCCTCCTCCTCCTCCTCCTCCTCCTCCTTCTCCTCCTCCTCCTCATCCGAGGTCGTGCCGACGACGGGCGTGGCGCCGAGCGCGGGCGTCAGCGCCGCTTGGCGTCAGCAGCGGAGTGGGCAGGCGCCCATGGCACGCGGAGCAAGCTGGGCGGCCGCGCCCAGCGATCCGAGCGTAAGCCGAATCAGCTCATCGGGGAAGGAGGGGGGTAAGCAGGAGGAGGAGGATGATGATGAGGAGGAGGAGGAGGAGGAGGAGGAGGGAGGAGGGAGGAGGGAGGAGGAGGAATTGATGGAATCCTCTCACGCGCCTCCTTGGAGCCACCTTCATCTCACCGTCGTGGGGCTTCGGAGGCAGCGACGCGGGACCAGCCATGAGTCAGGCAACTGGGAGTTCTCGCCCAACCTCCCACCCCCACTGGCTGCCCACTTCTTCAATGTTCCGCCCTCTTCCCTCCCGCCTAACCTACACCTTCACCATTCTTGTGGGGCGGGATGGGCTGGTGTTCATGTACTGGGGAGGGTAGACGCAGGGAGCGATCCGTCGGCCGTCCTGGCAAGGGTTAACGGTTAGGGCGGGCGCGGCACCAGCTATCGTCAGAGGGCAACAGCACCAGACGCTGCCTTTGGCTACGGCCAGTGGGGTTTGTTGCATGCGCGCTTCCTCCCACCTCTACGCAGTACGCATTCTCACAGCTTCACATATGCACATACAGTGCGTCTTATTGGCCTCGCACCTCCACCTGCTCCCCAGCGTTCGCACAGGGATCTTTCCAATTCTTGCTCGCAGCAGCCTTCGCCTCACCGATTCCGTCGTTTCAATTTTGCTCACAGCCTAGTCACATTGTTCGGCTTCGCCCGCTTTACGCAGCCTCCGAAGGCCCACAGACTCCAACTGTGGCAGGGTGGGCATCATCTCGTGGAGGTGGAGGGGGAACGCGGCACCCAGCGCCGCCGCCGCCACTAGACGGCGCAAGCCTCCCACCCCCTGGTGGGGAACCTCGAGAGACCCCCAGCTCGGCCTCTGGTCCTCGCCGCCCGCCTCGGAGGGTACCCGAGGCTCGCTGGCTTCCCCTCTGGGAGGTGGGAGGGGCCTCCGAGGCGCCTCCTTACTTCGGCGTGCGCGGCCGCCGCGTCTCGCTCCGCCATGCACCGCTGCGTCGTTGCGGCCCTGCCTGCAGATCTGCCCGACCCTGCTGCACGTTCCGCCGCCAACTCGGACCCCCATTCTTACCACACGCACAGTCCTCCGTGTCGTACCGCGGCCACCAGCATGGGGTGGGCGGATCTCATGGGGGTAGCAGAAAGGTTTGTGGATGGGGTCGATGCAGGGCCACCGCCACGGAACGCGCAAACCTCCCCCGCGTTCGGCGAAACGGCCACAGGCGGCCAACTGACCTTCGTTCTGGGTGCCCTTCGGCAGCTGCGCAGGCGAGGGCCCCCGTCGTATGACTGGTGGACGCTTGGTGGTGTTCCTATGAGCAGGGGGAGAGGCCCTTTCCGCCTTCCTGTTTGACAATCGTGTCCTTTCCGCCGCTCAGTTCAGTCAGTTTCAACCGTTCGACGCCGTCAGCCCCATCCATCCCTCTTCTTCGATTATGAGGTCCTTCTCATCGCTTACTCTCTCCTCGCTCGTCAACCAGCCGGCAACCCCAGGGGCAACCCCGCCAGCCGGCAGCAACCTCTGGGGCCTTCACCCCTGGGGACGCCTGTTCCAGTAGTTTGTTCACGTGGTGGTCGCGTCTGAACGACACCAGGGCCGAGTGAGAGAGAGGGCAGGAGGAGGAGGAGCAGGCGGAGAAAGAAGATGACGATGATGGTGATGATGATGATGATGATGATGATGATGATGATGATGATGATGATGATGATGATGATGATGATGATGATGATGATGATGATGGTGATGGTGATGATGCTGATGATGATGCTGCTGATGATGATGATGCTGATGATTAAGATGATGATGCTGCTGATGATGATGCTGCTGATGCTGATGCTGATACTGAT
>CAUYUJ010004969.1:454316-511816 GCA_963575745.1 Prorocentrum cordatum | reverse complement strand
AGGAGGAGGAGGAGGAGGAGGAGGGAGAAGAAGGAAGAGGAGGAGGAGGAGGAGGAGCACCCCCCTCGGGCGGCGGCCAAGGTGAGCAGCCTGAACTCGTACAAGGGCGTGGACCCTTCCCGGGTCGACGGCCAGGCGACGCCTGGAGTTTTTCCCGGCCCCGCCTCGGGATGCAGCTCCCGGGAGGCCGGGCCAGTCCTCGCCCCTGGCGTGCCCTCGATGCCGTCGGGCCGAGTTCCGAGATCGAGGTCGGTTCAGGGAGGACTCCGCAGTGTCCTTCGTGCTTGCTGGATGGTCTTGTGTCAAGGGCGCCCTCGAGGGCACGAAGTTGTTGGCGCTTCGCGCTTCGTGGTTCGGCTCCGATTCCTCCTCATCCTCGCCTTCTCCCCTGGGAGGCGGCGCGAGAGCGCGAAGTTGGGAGCCCTTGTTGTGTGCACCCTGGGGATGGCACCCCTTGGATGTTCCGTTTGTCTTGGCCGACGGAGGACCTCATGTTCTCACAGGGTTCTCTTCTGGCCCAGGTCCGACCGTGTTGGGGCGGGCCCCGCTTGGCGCCATCGGCCTGACCCGACTCAGCTTCGTCTGATCTTGCGAAGTCTGGGCGGCATCGTCCGGCCTGCTGACCTCCCGTTCGGGGTCATTGGGCCGCTCTGGCCCGGCCGTGCCCACAGCCGTTCGTCTCGAAAGGCGCGCTTTACCAGCCTGGAACAAATCCCTATCCCTAAGATGGGCGAGCAAAAAGCGAGTACAATCTTAGGGATAGGCCCTCAGAAACTGAGGGAATCCTTAAGATCGGCATCGAGGTGAGGTGAGGTCAAACATAGCGATAGGGATCATGTTTCAAACTGGTAAGCGCTGGCATTATGTATGTCCGCTCGGTCGTTTGCCCCCATTCGTTGATCTTCGTACGTCCACTGCGCGTGTTACCGCGCGTGGAGGGTCGAGGTCGGCGCGCGCGGCTGCCAGAGTGCTCACCCGCTGACGCGCGCTGTGGCAATCATCGCGCCGCACGGGTGGCCATGACACTTGCAGGCACCCTTACCCGACTCAACGCATGCGAACTTGCTCATCGTGCGCAACATTCTGCACTTACGACCTGCACTCGGCCGTGCCTTGTGGATACGAAGTTCGTAATGCACACTTGTTCGAAGAGACGTGGACATTGTGTCATACGCGTGCACATGCATCCACGTGCGCACTTGTGCAAAGCATGCCCATCCGCATACCACATCCAGTTGCACAACTGAACCCATCCACAGACGTAAGTACGCATCCTCTCCGCAACTGTTGCACGTGATATTGCGTCTTAATGGAGATCTCAAGGAGAAGGACTGATGTAGCACAGCACCCCACAATGGAGTAGATGCACTCGTAGGTGGTTATCTCGTCGCACAAGGGGCAACCCGAAGGATTGGCCCAGCATCAAGCAACATACTCTCGAGGCCCAACTGGACGATGCCGACTTCCCATCTTCAGATTTCCCACGACAGACTCGCAATTACCTAGGCCCAGAGGGCCCGTGGGACGGCACTACTCTACAGGCCACCACGTTTTTGGAACCCCCGTGGCCATGGAGAGGACCGCAGTGCGTCCCAATATGGAGCGAGGCGCTGGCGACCTGCTTGAGACGCCTCTAGCAAACCCCCGAGTCCCCCTCCTCGGCGGAAGGCTGGCGCAAGCAGGCACAAGTGAAACGGTTCGGCGGCTTCGCCGGCCAAAGGCGGCCGCAATCAAACAAATGTCCCCAAGAGATGTCAATGTTTTCGGGTTCAGGCGAGCCCGCTAGACGGCGTCGGGCCCCTCGGTGGCCCAAGCTCAGCGTAGCCTTGACCTCCGCAATGTTCGCCCGTTGATCTGGTGCGGGCTGTCCGTTGTTCTATCTCTCAGAGTTCTGGCTTGAGCGGTACCTCAGGCCTCGTATTTAGCCTCAGTGTCAGGAATGATACCCGCGCGTCCAGTTATTTGGCGTAATGTTGACTCGGACATCGATTGTTTGGTTTGCGCACGTCTTGAGAGTAGAGCATCGTATGCATACTTTGAAGGGGGCTGTAGTATGTGTAGCTATTGGTTCAGTTTCAGCGTGAGCGTCATAACCACTTTGCAGGCCGAGTGAGGCACTCGCCGAGCGCTTTCGCGTGTGTTGAAGCCGTGCATTGACATATCGCGGTCGTCGCTGGTGTGACCGTGCTAAAGTTTGACCCTTTGGTATTGGCTTCACTGCGAACATGACTATTAACAGTAGCGTGGCATTTGCCGTTGCAGTATATCGTATATTACATTTGGCTTGGCTTGACTTAACCGTTTCTCTTACTTGTGGATCGGATCATGCGTTTCAGGTTTCACGTGCGTATGAACAATGTGTTCTAGCTTGAATCATCCGTTGTGCCGCTTAGCTTTGTAGTTGATTCGGTTCGCGTCTCCTCCTCGCGCTCGGCTTCGTCTTACTTGGTCCCGTTCCGTTCCATGCTCGAGTTGACCGAAGTTGTGATTCAGGTTAGCCAAGTGTAGCGCAATTGCCAACCCTGTATCCATGATATTCGGCCCTGAAGCCACACTCTAAGTGATGCCATTCGAAGCTCTGCCTGAGGGACTTGGCGTTCGTTTCCATGGTTGCCTTGAAAACTGTAGTTATGTAGTTGGGCCCCTCCGAATGTCTCATGCCCCCGTCTTAATGATTCGATACATTGTGCTCGCATGCTTTGCACATCGTTGGCTCAAGCAATTTCGGCGCAATCCGCTTCACTCGCTTGCCCTTCTGCGTTATTGGGTAAGCCAGCGGTGGCGTTGTCATCATGGGCATGCTTGGCCACTTCAAGGCGCTAGCTTCAATGTGCTTATGGCGGCATATGCGCCTGCGCTCGCTTGGCCTTCGTCTGGTTCGAGCAGTTCTTCCCGCGGTGCTTGTGCTTATAGTTCACTTTGCGCAATCAGGTTTGCTGAGGCTTCTTCACGACAAGTCGATCTGGCAGAGGCTGGGCAGGCCGCACTACGGGGAAGCACTGAGGCAATATGGCACCGAAGGCATAATCACCACAGCGGTGGACGCAATTTTTTGCTTCGTTGTCCTTGCAATGACATCGATGATGCTGCTTTTCTTCGTGCAACAGATCACTCGCGAGGTAGAGTCTGGCCAGCGGCAACTATTACACATAGTAGGTCTTTCGCGGTACTCGTATTGGGCCAGTTTAGCAGGCGTTGAGGGTGCTACGCAGATGTTCCTTGAATTGTTGACCATGGCAGCTGTCGCACGTTTCTGGACGAAGGTGCGTCTTTTGACCACCACATCGGTCGTGGTGCTGACCATCCCATTGCTGCTAATTGTTTTCTCTGTGGTGGTTCTGGGTTCAGTGTTTCAGTTCCTCTTCGGGCGATCGAGAACATCAATCGTAGCTTCAATGTCCCTGGCAGTTGCAGTAACAGTTGTGCCGATTGTGGTCAGTGCTATCACAACCTTTGGAACCGGAGGGCACCTGATCTGGATGGGAGGCACCCGCTACGCCAGCTTGCTTGCATGCCCAGTGTTGCCTGCTTATCATACGTTGTTTCTCTTGGTGGGTGCATGCGCCGACAGAGGCAGATGCATCAGCCTTCAGCGTGTGTTGGAAGCAGTGGATTCTGAGGTGTTCACGACGGCCCCTTACAGGATGATTCGAATGATGATCCAAGGTCCAGGTGATGATATTGCGACGTCAGTTGGTGGTAAGCCGTCTTTGGAAGTGCAGTACGTCGAGCTTGTAGGGCTTGTCTTGGCAGAGCTTGTACTTTGGGGCATCTTAGTTCTTCTACTTGACGCACGGCGTTTTCCCACCCTGTACCGGAGGAAGGAAACGCCCAAAGAAGTGTCGGCTCTGGTTGAGGTGCAGGAGCTCACAATGGCATACGGCTTCCTGCCACTCTCAATGACGAAGAGCCGGGCTCTGGATGGAGTTAGTTTTTTCATGAGGCCGGGATCAACGCTAGGTTTGCTTGGCCCGAATGGCGCCGGAAAGACGACCTCGATAAAGTGCATCACTGGCGAAGAAACTCCACAGCGGGGGAATATATTGATCCGTCCGGTTGCCACCGCGTACGGGGGCGAAGACAGTATTGGATTGTGCCCGCAGGAAACGGTTCTGTTCGAGGATCTGACTGTCGAGGAGCACATATATTTCTTCGGGCGCATTCGCGCAGTACGTAAAGACAAGGAGAAGGAATGTTTCGAACAAATGATTGAAGCCACATTGTTGACCGAGAAGCGGTTTGCGTTCCCTTCGCAGCTCAGTGGAGGTATGCGTCGTCGATTGGCCGTGGGTTGTGCGCTTACTGGCTCCTCCACGCTCACGTTTCTGGACGAGCCCACGACTGGTCTAGATCCATTCGCCCGACGTCAGCTGTGGACCACCATCGGGAAAGCCAAGGCTGACGGAAGTTGCCTCTTGCTTACTACTCATATGCTTGAAGAGGCAGAGGCGTTGTGTTCTGATATTGTCATCTTGAATAAAGGCCGCATAGCCACACAGGGTTCCGTACAGGAGTTGAAGGACGTATGGGGAACCGGTTATATGTTGACAGTCGATGCAAACGACGGCGAGGAGGAGAAGGCCATGGTTTTCATTGCGTCGCAGTTTCAAGATGAAAACAAGAAGCCCGTAAAGGTTTCTCAGCTCGGCCAGATGACTTTCAAGGTCGGCCGCGACGTGGAAACTGTCGGGCAGTTGTTCCTGTCGTTGGGTCGACGCGCGGAAGGGAACGGCATCAAGCGTTGGGGGATATCACAGGCAACGCTTGAAGACGCGTATGTGCGCATTATCCAGCTGCCTACGGCACGTCCCGCCACCGTACTTGGATTGTAGTTTATAAGCCTAGTGGACGTTTGTTGGAGTCTCGTGGGAGGCATCTCGGAGGCCTCTTGTAGGCAGTTTTGGGGCCTCGTGGTGGCCGTCTGGGGGCTTCTTGGGCCGCTCTGTGGGGCCTCTTGGGGCCTCTTGGGGGCCTCTTGTGGGCATCTTGGGGCCCCTTGGACGCCTCTCGGGGCTTCCTGGGGGCCTCGTGGGGCGGAAGGCTCGGATTGTCGGTTCGTGTTCCCTCTGTGGGGCCTTTTTGGGGGGCCGCCTTGGGGCGTTTCTTGGGCCGTCTTGGGCGCTTCCTGGGCCGTCTTGGGGCGCTCTCAGGCCGTCTTGGGGGCCTCTTGGGCCGTCTGTCTCGGAGCGTCGGAAAGCCGAAAAGGCGAGACCGCCACAAGACTTAAAATACGCAAGGGAATCAATGATGTTGGCTTTGGGGTGCCCTTCTTGGAGGCCTCTTGGAGGCCTCGTGGGGCGCCTTGAAAGCATCTTGCGCCATCTTGAGGCCATATTGGTAGTCTTCGAACGATCGTTCGGCGACTCGGTGCCCTCGTGGACCGTCTTGGAGGCCTCCTCGGCCGCCGTGGAAGCTCCGAAGAGCCCCAGGGGGTCACCATGGCCGCCCAGGGCCCCCCCCGGGAGCAGGGGCGGTGCGCTCGACGAGTTGCGACGGGGAGACGGGGAAACGGGGGGGCCCTTTCTAGAAGATTGTAATATACATATATATATATACATATACATACATACATACATACATACATACATACATACATACATACATACATACATACATACATGCATACACGCATACCTACATACATACATACATACATACATACATACATACATACATACATACATACCTACATACCTACATACCTACGTACATACGTACATACATACATACATACATACATACATACATACATACATACATACATACATACATGCATACATGCATACATGCATACATGCATACATGCATACATACATATTACAAACAATAACAACAAAAAGGCAGGTAGCACTTGGCATTCTGGCACGCCTCCACGTGCCAAGGGGGGCAGGCAGATCCTGCAGGAGTCGCTGCCGGCAGAGAGCTTGGAGTAGCAAAACCCGCGCGGCAGACGGGGCGAGCCGGGCGTGGTTCCGTTGGCGCGCTGCGATGGACGGCCCCGCATTTTCTTCCTCCTCCTCCTCCTCCTCCTCCTCCGCCTCCTCCTCCTCCGCCTCCTCCACCGCCTCCTCCTCCTCCTCCTCCTCGATCTCTTACTCCTCCTCCACCCTCCACCTCCACTCTCCAACCCACCCCGGCAGAATGGTCGCATTTTCCACCGAGCGAGCGAGCCCGACGCCTTCCTTCGGGTCCCCAAACGGGGCGGTGGCCACACCGTGTGGTGGGTCGGTGGGGAGTCGGGGTCACCGCACGGTTTTTGGGGACTCGGGTCGTTCTCCGAGGACGCCTCGGGCGACTGGGGTGTCCGAGGTCCCAAAACCGTGCGTTACGGACCGTGCGGTGAGGTCTGCAGGGATTTCGAGGTCACCGCACGGTCCGTCACCGCACCGTTTCGGGACTCCAAATTCCTGGGCACAGGCGCGGGGCATCCCCCCGCAGCGGTTTCTGCTCTTACGCATGCTCGAATTTTGGCGCGCTGCGCATTTTGCATACCCTGCGCAGTCCTCTTTCCTGCATGGTTTTCCTTTTCGCTCCCTTTCAAGTAACCAGATGGTGGTGTGTGGTCGGTATCGGAGCTCATGATGGTCCTCGTCACGACGCTCGGGATGTTCCCTGGGAGGGTGGCGTGGGATTGGAGACAGCCCGTGGAGCGAGAGAGCGCTCGGCTGGGCGCCGCGACACAGGGCGCCAGCCGCGAGAACGCTAGGCGAACCACACGGATTCACGCAGTCGCGCAGCGTCCTGGCTCGCCGATAGGCCTACCAAAGAATGCTCTAAGAACCTTTTTTGTGGTTTGCACGGAGTGTTCTTAGAACACTTCTGGTTGGGAGCAGTATACCCGGTGTATGGACTAAGAACATGTCCTGGTTGTTCTCAGAACATTTCTGGGTTCTAAGAACATGTCGTGGTAGGCCTATAGGAATGCCGGGACTGCCGGTCCCTGCTCAACGGGTGCAGAGCCGACGTTTGCCGACGATAGAGCTCGGTATATTTTCCACAGCTCGGCGCAAGGCCGGAGGATGTAGGGAGGTTCCTGACACTTCCGTGGGCTGTTCCTCTTGCCGGCGGCGAGCGAGGGGGGCAGGGAGACGGAGAGGGCCTTCTCGTAAGGCGGGGGGGCCTTCTCAGAAGCCCCCGCGCCTTCGGAGGGCATTGCTCTGCCTTAGGGGAAGGTTCAGGAAGCCCCATCGGAAGGCTGTGGGCCTTCCGAGCCTTCTGAGCAGGCCCGCCCCTTCTCGCGTCCCCCCCCCCCGCTCGCCGCCGATCTGTGCGTTTTTGTTTTCTCCAGCAGAAATCGTGGCCCAAGCAATGCTGCCCCGGAACATGCTGAGACTGCCTCGGCGCCCGCGGCCCGCCTGGTCGTCTCTTTCGTTTTTTGTTGTGTTTCTCTCTCTCTCTCTCTCTCTCTTTTTCTCTCTGTTTCTCTCTCTCACTCTCTCTCTCTCTCTCTGTTTCTCGCTCTCTCTCTCTCTCTCTCTCTCTCTCTCTCCCCCATATCTCAGAAGGAGAAAAGGTACTCATAGCATTTTTTTTGCTATCCATGTGCTCTCTCTCTCACTATTTCTTTCTCGCTCTGCCTCTCTCTTTCTCGCTATCTCTCCCTACCCTTCGCCCGTTTTCTCCCTTCGGTGTTCTCCTGGGAGGCCGTCGTCGCCACCGCTGGCTTCGCCTCGACATGCGGGTCCGCACGCACCCCTGGAGCGGTCCAGGGAGTAGCGGTATTGGTACCCTTTTCGGTTTCCCCGCTCTCGCCCTCCCTCTGTTCAAAACGAGGAGATGCTCGAGACGCTGGCCGTCTGTCAGCCACGTGCAGGAGGGGGTTGTGGGGAGGGGGGGAGGGCTTCTGAGCAGCACCCCTGCCTCTCAGAAGGCGCGGGCCTTATCTATAGATGTAAGGCCGGCGCCTTCGAAGAAGTAGCCCTCCTTCTAAGAAGCCCTCCCCCCTCCCTCCACCCTCTTATGCGTGTCGCCAAGTCTGGCGGGGATTCCCAGGGACCCCCGTGCGCGCCGAAGCAACACACAACGTGCGGTGGGCGGTATTTCAGAGTCGCGTCGGTGCGTGTCGGCGCTGCCTTGGCGCATCTGGGAACATCATGCGGGGGCGTATAGGAAACATCAGCGCATATTGAGACGCGTTATCGAGCACGCCTACGGGGAATCACAGCCGCCCCCTGCCTTTTGGAATCGCCCATGTGGCCGAGCGTTGTGGCAAGGGCTCCGCCAAGCTATCGGGCCATGTGCTCCCCCAGCAGTTGTAGAAGCCCTTCGGGGAACACTTGGGGAAGGATGGCTGGGAAGATCAGGAGGAGGAGGAGGAGGAGGAGGAGGAGGAGGAGGAGGAGGAGGGGGCATCTTGGGAGCCCCTGGGGGCACTCTTGGTGCCTCAGACAGATCACAACCACTTCGGACTGTCCAGGAACTACGTCGGTCGGATTGCAACCACTGGAAACTGATTGATCGCAACCTGAAGGATTCCTATACAAACTGTTCTGAAGAACACTGGATTGCAACCGATCAAAGAGCTTCTGCAGAGCTTCTGCTGAGCTCTCAGCGAGGCCTCTGAGAGGCCTCAGCGAGGACTCTTTCAGAGGCTTCAGAGATGCCTTTTCAGAGGGTTCTCTGAAGCCTTTCAGAGGCTTCTCCGAAGCCTTCCAGGGGCTTCTCCGCAGCCTTTCAGAGGCCGCTCTGAAGATAGCTTGTTTTCAGAGGCTTCTCCGAAGCCTTTCAGAGGCTTCCCTGAAGCCTTGCAGAGGCTTCTCTAAAGCCTTTTTTTCAGAGGCTTCTCTGAAGCCTTTTTTCAGAGGCTTCTCTGAAACTTTTTTTCAGAGGCTTCTCTGAAGCCTTTTTTCAGAGGCTTCCCTGAAGCCTTTCCGAGGTTTTTCTGGGAGGTTTCTCTGAGGCATCTCTGAGAGGCTTCTCTGAGGCCTCTGATGGGCTTCTCTGGGGCCTCTGATAGGCTTCTCTGAGGCCTCTAATAGGTTTCTCTGAGGCCTATGATAGGGAGAACTGGGCCCGTCCCTGGGCGTGCCCCCGCGGGGCTCCTCGCGCCTCCCAGGTGCAGCCCGGGGGGCGGCCTCGCAATCCTGCGTCCAGGGGCTTGCCCGTGGCGGGGACGCAGGAAGCCGTCGTTGGGGGGCCTCCTCCGCCTCCTCCTCCTCCTCCTCCGCCTCCTCCTCCTTTCTCTTCTTCCTCCACCTCCTCCTCCTCCTCCTCCTCCTTCCTCCTCCTCCTTCTCCTCCCTCCTTCCTCCTTCTCCTTTTCCTCCCCTCCTCCTCCTCCTCCGCTCCCTCTTCCTCCCCTCCTCCCTCCTTCTCCTTCCTCATTCCCTCCTTCCTCCTTCCTCATTCCTCCTCCTCCCTCCTCCTCGCCTCCTCCCTCCTCCTCCTCCTCCTCCTCCTCCTCCTCCTTCCTCCTCCTCCTCCTCCTCCTCTCCTCCTCCTCCTCCTCCTCCTCCTCCTCCTCCTCCTCCTCCTCCTCCTCCTCCCCCTGGCGGCCTCGCTCCCCTCGTCCTGAGGCCTGCTCGTGGCCGCCTTTGGGCCCTCTTTGTCCGGTAGCAAATCATCGGAGCCTGGTTCACCCTCTTTCAGGCGATCGCCTACATGGATCGGCGGCTATCTTGAGCGATCGGCGGCTATCTTGAGCCATTTGGGAGGCCACATTATAGCATCGGAGGCCCTCTTGGAGCTATCTTGGGCGACAACGACCCTTTGACATATCGCGTACCCCCCAAACAAAAACTCAGGGAAGGGAGGGGGCGGGTACCCCTCACCGAAGGGAAGAAGGGGCTTGTCAGGGGATCGCCAACATGGATCAAGGGGGCGTGGAATAGCGACGGGTCCTGTCTCCATGGGAAATAGGGCATTTCCGCCGCCGAACGAGGCGGCACTGGCCGCATTTTGGGGAGGGCACTTCCCCCGATCCATGGAGTTGGCGACCGCGCGCCAAATCATGGATCGCTAATCCATGTTTGCGCTCCCCCGACACTCAATTCCGTCGTCTGCGTCGACTGGCATGTCGATGAGATAGAGCCAGTCTAGCGTCGATGTGCGTCGATTTAGCGCCGATGAGCGTCGATTTGGCGTCGATGAGCGCCGACCCGCAGGAGCCGGCAAGATGGCACGGGAGGCCCCCATGAGTTGCCACAGAACTCTTACCGTCTCGGTGGCCCTCTTGGGCATCCTGGAAGGTCTACCTGGGCCGTCCTGGGCCCCTCGCGGGGCCGCCCTGGGGGGCCCTGGGGGGCACAGAGTTGGCACACCGCTCTTCGAGACAACGACACCCATCACCTACAGGAAGGCTTCGTCGAGAACACGCACCGAGCGCTGCGGCGCGACACGCCCATCCCCACGGTCGGGACAGCTTGCGCCGTAGCGGCATTCGCTCGCTCGTCCGATCGTTCGGGGTCGCCCTGGGGGCCCCTCGGGGGGCGCGCCCCTGTCCCGGGGGCCTGCTCGTGGCAGGACGCCGGTCTCGGGCCCTCCTGCTCTTGCCATCGTCCTGCCTGCCTGCTCTCTTCAGGTGCTCGTTTTCGGGGGGCCCTCCTGGGGCCTTCCTGGGGCCCACCTCAGGGATCGGCTCGACCCCGGTTCGAACACAGTTCGACCCAGGTTCGAGTCGAGCTCGACTCAGGCTCGGCTCAGGTTCAGCCCAGGTTCGACGCGAGGTCGGCTCAGATCGGCGGGTGGTCGGCGCAGCTTCGGCGCGCGAGGGGCGCGAGCGTCTCTTCAGGAGGGTCCCCACGGAGTGCGCGCCCAGCCCTCGCGCCGCGCGCGGCCCCGTGCGAGCTCCGCCGCCGACCCCCCCGCGCCCGCGGGAGCAACAAGCGGCCCCGGCAGCGCCTGCTGGACGCGGGGACCGTGGAGTTCGCGGCGGGGACCAGGCCGCGCTCGAGCAGCAGCAGCGGTGGCGTTCGTCGGCACCCACCGGTCGTCGACGTGCAGTGGAGGCCCACGCTCAGTTGCCCCGATGCGCCCGTCTTGAAACGCAACACGTCCCGTGTTCAAGACGTCCGTGTCGATACGTTGCGTGTTGGCCCCACGTGTTGGACCACGTGTTGGCGAATGCATCGCGTCGGACCTACGTTTTCAGTCTACGTGTTGAGCTCCGTATCAGTACGATACGTGTTGCGTGTTGCGTATCGGGGCAGCTAAGGGCCCACGCCAAGACACCCTCCTTGCCTCCAGGATGCCCTGGGCTTCCTGGGTTTCGATGCTTTTTGCGGTGGAGAGCGTGACGCTCCCACACCAAAAGTCAATGGACGCCCTGGGGTCTCAGGGTTGGGTTTCCCGGGGAAGGTTTCGTGTGGACCGGCCTCCACTGCAGGTTCTCTTGGCTCCCGGCTTACCAGGGTCCAACCTCCTTTGGGATTTTCTTGTTTCAAGAGTCGAACGCGTTCCCCCCCCTTTGGTCTTCAGGAGGCGGGTGGAAGCCCAATCTACTTCCAACGCCTCTCCATTGCATGTTTCGACCCACTGCTTCCGACCCGTGGGTACAGTCGCGACCGATGCGCCTTCGGCTCGAGGCTGCAGAGCATGGGCACCCTCGAGTCTCATCGTGTGCCTTGCTGTTTGCCACGCGCGCCCTGGTCTGCGCCCTCCGCAGGAGTCACGGGGTCCTCTTGGAGGAGGCCTTTGCCTCCGGTCGCGAACGGGAGGGACCATCCTCTCCCCGCCACCTGCCAAGCCTCTCCTCCTCTTCCGCCTCCTCCTCTTCTTCCTCTTCAAATCTTAGGACTCCTTGTCCTCCTCCTCTTCCTCAATCGCCTCCTCCTCAACTCTCAGGACTTCATGGCGTTCAATTATTTTGTCCTGCCGTGTCTTGTCTTGTCTTGTCTTGTCTTGTCTTGTCTTGTCTTGTCTTGTCTTGTCTTGTCTTGTCTTGTCTTGTCTTGTCTTGTCTTGTCTTGTCTTGTCTTGTCTTGTCTTGTCTTGTCCTCCTCCTCAAATCTCAGGACGTCCTTGTTCGCAATGGCGTTGTCTTGCCTTGTCCTCCTCCTCCTCCTCCTCCTCCTCTTCCCTCTCCTCCTCCTCCTCCTCTCTCCTCCTTCTCCTCCTCCTCCTCCTCCTCTACTCCTCTCCTCCTCCTCCTCCTCCTCCTCCCTCCTCCTCCTCCTCCTCCTCCTCCTCCTCCTCCTCCTCCTCCTCCTCCTCCTCCTCCTCCTCCTCCTCCTCCCCCTCCTCCTCCGAAGAGAGTGCGTGAGACGCTGCACCACATGGATGCGCAGCGCGCTATTGCAGCAGACAGTGGCGGAGTAGCATGACTCAGTTTGTGCGTGCGCAGGTGCGTTTCAGGTAATCCTTCCAGGTAAGCCCTCTTTCCTCGAAGAGTC
Organism: Prorocentrum cordatum; assembly: GCA_963575745.1. Taxonomy (NCBI): domain Eukaryota; class Dinophyceae; order Prorocentrales; family Prorocentraceae; genus Prorocentrum; species Prorocentrum cordatum. The sequence goes on along the minus strand of CAUYUJ010004969.1, from coordinate 499,488 downwards.
AAAGTCGACATAGACATAGACTTTTAGCCGTCCGCGCGGATTTCTTTGGATCTGCGCGGGGACACCCTCCCTGGCGGGTTCTAGCCCAGATACTCCAGAGCCGGCGGATCTCAGAGATTCTCGATTTACCCTCACCCGATTTTATCATCATCCTGGCTTCGTCTTACCTTTCGCTCCTTCCCGTCGAAGACGCAAAACTGAATAAACATACATTTTCGACGCTCCACGCGGATTTCTAGGACCTTCGCCAGGACCCCTTGGCGGCGCCTCTGGCGCCGCTCTTGGCGCGCTCCGCGCGCCAGAGGTTGGTCCAGCGCAGATCCAAGGAATCCGCGCAGACCGTCAAACGGTGGTGTTTATGTTTTTGTTTGCTCCGCGACTCCCCTAATTACCCCTTTGCTCCACACCCCGCTCGTCCTTACCCCGCTCCTCCCCGCACTCGGGCCAGATCTTTTTGGAGGCCTCAGAAAAAGGCAACCACAATTCAGATCCTCGATCCTCCTCCTACTTCTCATCCCCTCCCCCTCGCCCTTCTCCTCATCGCCTCTGGCCTAGCTGCGGCAACGCAAGGCTTGACTTGTCCAAGTCGATGGGTTTCAAGAACAGCGTGATGTACTGCGCTGGGAGCCCAGACAGCTTCTTCTTTTTCACGTGCGCACGGCCGCGGCGTGGGTTAAGAGAGTGCCCATCGACTTCGAGGTAACACCTGTCCGTTTTCTTCTGCCTGGCGGCCTGCTTCCACAGCCCGCGAAGCGGGCAGACGTGTCCTCGAGACGAGCCAGAGGTCCCCGAGATTTGGGCGTCGAATCACTTTCGCACCAAGCGTTCGCCTACGACTCCAGGTCCTGGAGGCCTCACTCGGACGGGGCTAGGACGAGGATAAATCCGCTCTAGAGCGTTCCGGAACGCTCTCAGAGCGTTCCGGAACGCTCTGAGAAAGCCATGGCGCCCGATGCATTCTCCAGAGCCGCCAGATCTCAAGAGACTCTCGACTTGTCCGTACCCGAGTTTCGCTTCGTCCTGGCTTCAGCTTACTCGCGCATGAGTCTGGCCCGATAAGCGCCACAGAAGGACGGGGTGGAAACCTCCGATGGTATTGGATCGGAGATGCCGCATTCGTTCGGCACGTCAGCGCTCTGCGCAGGATCGGGGGCGGGCGGCCAAGAGGGGGGTGATGACTTGGGGGCGTGGACATCATGGCGGGGGCCATGATGCTTCCTCTGATTTCCTGGCGCCTCTTCTTCTTTTATGACGTCCCTGGCCCCCCCTCTGGGCCGCGCACACGGAGGGAGGAAGGAGGAGGAGGAGGAGGTGGGGTCAGACAGTGCACGATTCAAAACGAGTGCCCAACACAGGAGGATTGGGAAAAAAAACATACACACAACAAAAATTGGCGGGAGGTTTTTGCTAGTTTCCGGCCTCGGGGAGCCTTCGCCGGGCCTCGGGACCGTCAAACATTACCCTGGCGACGTACCCAACCCCTGCGCAAACGCGCGGCGCAAATAGTTTAGGAAATTTTATAAGGGGGGCGATGACGGAGCGAGGGTTACATATGTCTGCAGACGGAATTCGGGAGACTCGCAGGACACTGGCTACAGGACAAGGACTAGATAAAGCTGATTAGTTACAATCACTGAACAACCCTAGCCACTTCGAAAGCGGGGATCTCAGATCGCAGCCCCCCAGGGATGGCGAGGTCTAATTTGGGTCCGCGCGTGGCGTCACTGTGCTGGGCCCCAGCAGGCCTCGAAAGTGGCGACAGTTTCACAGATCGCAGCCCCCCAGGGATGGCGAGGTCTAATTTGGGTCCGCGCGTGGCGTCGCTGTGCTGGCCCCCCCAGCAGGCCTCGAAAGTGGCGACAGTTTCACAGATCGCACACAGTCCCCCCCCAAGCCGCCCCCAGGGATGGCGAGGTCAATTTGGTCCGCACGTGAGTCGCTGTGCTGGGCCCCAAGCAGCCTCGAAGTGTCGACCTATTTTTCACAGATTCGCGCCCTTCAGGGATGGCGGAGGTCTAATTTGGGTTTGGGTCCGCGCGTGGCGTCACTGCGCTGGCCCCCCCCAGCAGGCTTTCGAAGTGGCACAGTTTTCACAGATCCCCAAATCGCAGCCCCCCAGGGATGGCGAGGTTTAATTTGAATCTGCGGTGGGTACCCACTTTGTTGGGCCCCCCCAGCAGGCTTCGAAAGTGGCGACAGTTTCACAGATCGCAGCCCCCCAGGGGTGGCGAGGTCTAATTTGAACTTGCGGTGGGTACCCACTGTGCTGGGCCCCCCAGCAGGCTTCGAAAGTTGCGACCGTTTCACAGATCGCAGCCCCCCAGGGGCGGCGATGTCTCATTTGAATCTGCGGTGGGTACCCACTGTGCTGTGCCCCTCAGCAGGCCTCGGAAGTGGCGACAGTTTCATAGATCGCAGCCACCCAGGGGTGGCGAGGTCTAATTTGGGTCCGCGCGTGGCGTCACTGTGCTGGGCCCCCCGAGCAGGCCTCGAAAGTGGCGACAGTTTCACAGATCGCAGCCCTTCAGGGATGGCGAGGTCTAATTTGGGTCCGCGCGTGCCGTCTATGTGCTGGGCCCCCCAGCAGGCTTCGAAAGTGGCGACAGTTTCACAGATCGCAGCCCCCATGGATGCGAGTCTAATTTGGGGTCCCGCACATGGCGTCACTGTGCTGGGCCCCCCCCCCCGCAGGCCTCTCCCGCGCGAAAGTGGCGACAGTTTTCACAGATCGCAGCCCCACAGGGGATGGCGAGGTCGATTTGAATCCGCCCTGTGGCCACGTCGCTATGTGATGGGCCTCCCAGCAGGCTCCGAAAGTGCGACAGGTTTTCACAGATCGCAGCCCCCCCAGGGACGGCGATGTCAACTTCGGGTCCGCGCGTGGGCGTCACGTGCTGGGCCCCCCCCAGCAGGCTTCGAAAGTGGGGCGACGGTTTTTTTGTTTTTTTTTAAATTTTTTTATAAAAGATCGCAGCCCCCCAGGGATGGCGAAGTCTAATTTGAGTATGCGGTGAGTACCCACTGTGCTGGGCCCCCCAGCAGGCCTCGAAAGTGGCGACAGTTTCACAGATCGCAGCCCCACAGGGATGGCGAGGTCTAATTTGGGTCCGCCCGTGGCGTCACTGTGCTGGGCCCCCCAGCAGGCCTCGAAAGTGGCGACAGTTTCACAGATCGCAGCCCCCCCAGGGATTGGCGAGGTCCAATTGGGTCCGCACGTCGGCGTTCACTGGGCTGGCCCCCCAGCACGCGCCTCGAAAGTGGGGACAGTTTCACAGATCGCAGCCCCCCAGGGATGGCGAGGTCTAATCTGAATCCCCGTAGGGCGTCACTCCGCTGGGCCCCCCAGCAGCTTCGAAAGTGGCGACAGTTTCACAGATCGCAGCCCCCCAGGGATGGCGAGGTCTAATCTGAATCCCCGTAGGGCGTCACTCCGCTGGGCCCCCCAGCAGCCTCGAAAGTGGCGACAGTTTCACAGATCGCAGCCCCCCAGGGATGGCGAGGTCGAATTTGGGCCCGCGCGTGGCGTCACTGTGCTGGGCCCCCCAGCAGGCCTCGAAAGTGGCGACAGTTTCACAGATCGCAAGCCCTCACAGGGGGACGGCGAGGTCTAATTTGGGTCCTGAGCGGAAGATCACTGCGCTGGGCCCCCCAGCCGGCCTCGAAAGTTGGCGAAGTTGTTCACAGATCGCAGAACCCCGGGGATGGCGAGGTCTAATTTGGGTCTTCCCGTGGCGACACTGCGCTGGCCCCCCAGCAGGCCTCGAAAGTGACGACAGTTTCACAGATCGCAGCCCCCCCAGGGATGGCGAGGTCTAATTTGGGTCCGCGCGTGGCGTCACTGTGCTGGGCCCCCCAGAAGGCCTCGAAAGTGGCGGCAGTTTCACAGATCGCAGCCCCCCAGGGATGGCGAGGTCTAGTTTGAGACCGCCCGTGGCGCGTCGTCACGTGCCGGGCCCCCAGCAGGCCTCGAAAGTGGCGACAGTTTCACAGATCGCAGCCCCCCAGGGATGGCGAGGTCTAATTTGGGTCTTCCCGTGGCGTCACTGCGCTGGCCCCCCAGCAGGCCTCGAAAGTGACGACAGTTTCACAGATCGCAGCCCCCCCAGGGATGGCGAGGTCTAATTTGGGTCCGCGCGTGGCGTCACTGTGCTGGGCCCCCAGCGGGCCTCGAAAGTGGCGACAGTTTCACAGATCGCAACCCCCCCAGGGATGGCGAGGTTTAATTTGAATCCGCCCGTGGCGTCACTGTGCCGGGCCCCCCAGCAGGCCTCGAAAGTGGCGACAGTTTCACAGATCGCAGCCCCCCGCAGGCAAGACAGGAGGAGGCAAGAGGGAGACGGGACGGGAAGGAGGAAGTGGAGACCACACTGCTCTATTCCAAACGAATATCCAACCAAGGAGGGTTGGGAAAATGATTCCGGACGAAAAACCCAGGTTCCGGGGCAAAGGTCAGAACCTTCCAGGGACCCCGCATCGAACAAATCAGGACGTCGCACGTCTGGGCGCGCAACCCGGAGCCTCACCAACCCTGATGCCGCCGACGCCCCGCCTCCTCCTCCTCCTCCTCCTCCTCCTCCTCCTCCTCCTCCCCTCCTCCTCCTCTCCTCACCTCCTCCTCCACCTCCTCCTCCTCCTCCTCTCCTCTACTCCTCCCTCCTCCTCTCCTCCCCTCCTCCCCTCCTCCCCCCTCTCCTCATCCTCATCCTCCCTTCCCCTTCCCCTCCTCCTCCTCCTCCTCCTCCTCCTCCTCCTCCTCCTCCTCCTCCTCCTCCGCGTCCCTCGCGTGGCCAAGGTCGCGCCCATCGTCCTCGGCGACTTCCCCCCCGCGGTCTACGACTTCTGGGCCGTCGGCACGGACTGCTGCTCCGAGCACTCGGCCCCCGCCCCCCGCCGCGCAGCGCCGCCGTGGCCGCCGCCGACGGCGGCGCTGTGACGGCGGCGCGCTGCCGGCCGGAGCCGTCGTTTCTCTACTTCGCCCTAGGTCTATTGTGTGCCTTGGTAGCATCTCGTTATGTTGTTACATCGATTATCCCTACGCCATCATTCACCTCTCCACCGATCCTGTCTAGTTTCACCTCCCGACTCAGACACGATCGTTTCCCTTCCCTCCACACACTATTCCCAGTCCCATCAGCTCTCATGTTCTCCTCTTCCTCCTCTACCACTCCGCCTCTACCTTCATGCACGACCCCTCATTCTACCCCCTACCCCTTGTGTCCCTTTCTTGCCCCCCCACCCGTTTCCTTTCGCCTCCCTTCCTTTGTCTTCGCTTTGTCTTGTCAACGTTAGGTCTCTCATACCATCCTATGGTAGCAGCAAATGTGTGTACACACCGCTACGCATGAGCAACTCTCCCATCCCGCTGCTGCATGGCCTTTCTGCACGAAGACTTTCTCTCGCCCTGCGACACGACGTATGACCTCGTCGGGGCCTTTGGGGCGGGAGGGCGGGGCAACAGCGAACGCACCCACGCACGGCCCACCTCTGCTCGGGCGGTGTGCCTACACACATGTCACACATGATTGGGTTCCCGTTGGGTGCGTGGGGAGGGCCTTCCGAGATCCATAGAACGCAGATGAGAAAGACCACGCTCCACTCACTCCTCCTCCTCCTCCTCCTCCTCCTCCTCCTCCTCCTCCTCCTCCTCCTCCTCCTCCTCCTCCTCCCCCTCCCCCTCCCCCTCCCCCTCCCCCTCGAGAGACGAGACGAGCGCCACCACCACGGAGCCAAGCATCCATCAGGACGCGCAGGCAGAAGAGAGCATGGTTGGCGACTCTTCGCAAGAGAGGAGATTGCATGCACGAGAGGCGCTGCAGAGCAGCATCGCGTGAGCATGCTGGGGGAAGGCAGGGAAGACAGAGGGAAGGCATCATTCAATGGGTCCCTTAACGCACTTCTTTGCTCCATTGCTGTCGCCGCCGACCGCGCTTTCCGGTTGGAGACGAGCGGGAGCTTGTTTTAGCGGACGGAAAGCAGTAGAAGTTGAATCGTGCCACCATCGGGGACGCTTGTCGCAGGGCGGCCTGAAAGTCTTATTCCCCGACGTGCCACCGCAAGGGCGTCAACATTCCAGCCGCTTGTAACAGGCATCCCCGATGGCGGGAAAGTAAAAGAGGTGTTGTTCTTCGTGCGCTAAGTGATGGGTGGGGTCGACGGATGTGGCGTAGCGCTGGGAAGGGGTTAGGGGGAGACAGAATAACGTAGCACAATGCAACACGCATTTACTATGTAAGAACGGAATACACTGCAAGTGTGCAATCATTTACCACACCGGATATGTTGCATGATCGCTTCCGCAGAAAACGCTGCCGCTCAGCACGTCACTTCCGGACGTGGGTCCTCGATTCCACAGGCTTGCGCCACATCCGCCGGCCCTCCTAAGTGCAGATGGTTCCCCATGTTTCAGGGGGCGTCCAGGACGATGATGATGCCGATGAGAGGGAGAGGGTGGGCTTTGGGGGGCGTCTTGGGGGCATCTTGGGCCGTCTGGGGGTATCGCCCGATGTTATCTTCACCCGAATGGATCCTCGTCCTGACTTCGTTTTAGGGTTATGATGTTCCAACCTACTTTAGCCTTCATCACCAGCAAGAATTTCGAAAACCACAGAAAAATCGAAATTCGAGGTTTTTGCACGTGTCGGGCCCTGGGAGACACTCGCCCGACGCTGTTTCGACACTGTTTCAACACTCTTTTGCACTTTTCCGGGTGCTCGAAATAATTTCTGGGATGTGGTGCGTAAATAGGATGGGAACCACATAATTTTAGGGGTGGGGGCAACGGAAGGCGGGGCGGCCAGAGCTGCCCCGCTTGGCCAGCGGCAGGCGGACTTCGCGTGCGGCGAGTACGACAACCCGGACGCCAGGCCCCCGCGGGCGCGCGGCGCGAGGGAAGGGGGGAGCTGCAGGGGCGAAGGGAGAGCTGCGAGGGGGAAGACGGGGAGGGGGGAGGGAGCAGGGAAGAGGAGGAGGAGGAGGAGAAGGAGGAGGAGGAGGTAAAGAGGGAAAAGGAGGAGGAGGAGGAGGAGGAGGAGGAGGAGGAGCAGGGGGAGGAGGAGCTAGGCCTAACGGGCAGGAGTTTCCACGACGCCGTTGGCACCCATTTCGGCCCCGGTGTTCACAGCAAGGGATACACACTTTCCGCAGGGACTGGGGAGAGGGGACCACCCTTCCCAGGACGACGCATCCTGGCCCTGCGGCCCTGGCGCGCATCCTCGACCACGTCCGCGCCGAAGCCCGCGCAGCTCGCGGCGCCCCGGGCCCGCAGCATTTTCGGGAACGACGCTGCCAGCCAGCTCGCCGCGAGATTCCCGCCTCCGCACGCCACGCGCGCCCCGAGACTCAGGATGGGGAGCCCGGCCCGTCCGCAGTACGCCGTGCCCCAACCGTTCCGCGCCAGAGTGCCAGGACAGGCGCTCCGCGAGGAAAGCATGCCCAAGGTGCGCTCCCCGTTTTTTTTGTTTAACAGACGCGTATGCTCCAGTTTCCGTGGCCACGTCCCACCTGGGGCACCTTGTGCGCCAGCTTTACCTTGAGCGACCTAGTCACCAGGCCCCCTCTCCGCCCTCAGTGGGCAAACGCTCCCCAGCCTCGTCATCTGGAACGCGCGGCATCTTCGCGGCACGCTTCCTTACGAGAGCCATGCTAACTGATCCACCATCACACAGGGAAGCGCCAATGAGCGCGTCTCCCGACCACCAGACCCACAGGTCCAACCGCGACGCCGGGGCGCGGGTTGCCACGTTCCCCGCGCGGCGAGTGATAGCCTCGCCCGAATTTGGGGGGCCAAAGGAAGGATGGGCCGGCGCGGCCGCCATCGCCCCACCGCCAACTTATGAGCTAGTTCACATTTCCAACCTGGTCAACGGGTGCGCCATCATGGCCACAGTTCGGAAGAGCGACCAGATCACGAGCCTGTTCTCAGTTCGCCTGCCGTTTGGCAGACGGCCGGACGCGCTGAACGACCCCACCAACGCCGTTTCAGACTCGGAGTTGCTCCCAGCCCCAGACACGGCGAGCCGAAGGACGTCGCCGCTTGGACCTCGCTCTTAGCGCGGCACCCCCTCCCCTCTGCCATGGCCAGTGGCCCCGCGAGGCCACGCAGGGAAGACGAGGTCACAGATCGACGCGATGGCCACCCAGGCTACCATTGCGGGACTGGTCGCCATCCGCAGAGCCGGGGAGACGCCCCTCTCCGACCACGCAGTTTTGCGCGCCAATCTCGCGGCGCAACCGGCCAATCGGCGGGGCTGCGCGCTCCGACTGGGGGCGCCCGAGCCCCTGCCCGAGGGGCGCCGGCCCGCGCCGTCGGCGCGCCCTTCCTGGAACGCACCTGGGCGCGCCAGGCGTTGATCTCACCGGTCTCCCCCGGCCGATCGACTGCGCGAGGGCCGCCTGGCCCAGGCGCCTTCCCGCGGGGGCATCCGTCGCGGGCGCAGGGGGCGCCCTGCCTAGCGTGGACTCGCGGGGCGAGGCGGCCCCCGCCCCCCACGAAGATGCCCTTTTTCATCGACTCCGCTGGAGTTCGACAGACCAGCCCCGCCCGCCACCTCATCGTCGCGGCGGGTGGCCTGGGATCGAAAACAGCGCCGCCTGGGGCGGCGCCGACTTCCCTCTGGCGGACTCCGCGGCTTGGGAGCGCAGCGCGGGGTCGACCAGGGCCAGCGGCGGACCGCAGGCGCCGAAAGTTCCCCCCAGGCGCAGCACGACCAAATGGGAAGATCACGTTTAAGACATGCGCGGCGCCGCGAACAGGCGGCAGGCGGCGCGAACGCCCAGCCGACGCGGGCCACGCACTGTTGAATGGCAGGTCAGATCCACGGAAGTTCGCGCCGCCCCCCCCCCCCCTTCCGCCACCCGCGCAGCGACGGGCCGCCGGGCGCTGGCCTGCGAAGTCTTGCGCCCGGATCGCAGGGCAACGCGCGAGGTCGCGGATGCTCGACGACGACCTGCGAATGAGCTCCGGAAGATCTTCGCGGCGCACGCATTGGGAGACGAGATGGATAGCTTTTCCAGGGCGAGGTGCGAGGCCCAGCAAGGCGCTGCGGGGTGCACTTCCAGAAGCCTCCGCGCAGCGAAAACCCCTGGGCGCCCGCTCTGCTGGCGGCCGGCCGCTCGGGCTGCCCCGAGCGCCCGAAGCCCGCGCGCTGGGTCGCGGACAGCGGCTGCGCCCCCGGCGCGGGCGGGGGGCCGCGCGAGGCCCGCAGCCAAGACGCTGAGTTATAATTGTATCTCTTGGGTGTTCATTTTTCAACTTATTTGGTATTTAGATATGATTTTGAGATGTTTATTATAATGAGATTGAGATTGTTATTGAGAATTTATTAATGAATATGATGTGTTTTTATCTGTGCAGATTTTTTGAGGTAATTATGATGATTAATGATTTTAATTGATGTTTTTAAAATTGGTCAGCCAAGACGCTGAGATAAGGAACCGCTTGGGTAGGGGCTCGATGCCCCCCCGTCGCGCGCCCGCGGGCACTTCTGACGCGCGTAACGGGCTCCGTTAATTCCTTCTGCGGCGTTCCTTATTTCAGCTGCCCCATTGCGCCGCCCGGGCACGCGCTTCGCCCCGCGCCTGCTCGCCCGCGCCCGGCGCGCTACTGACCGGCGCCCGCGCGCGCGGCCAATGGCCCTAGGGCCATCCGCCGTCCTCCCCGTCCGGGCCCTGAGGGCCCCCGACGCCGGGCGCCCGAGCGATCTCGATCTGCGGCCGCTGCAGATCCCCGGCGGCGCCTCTACGGGGCCACGCCCGAATCATTTTGCATTGCGGAGCGCTCCCACATCAGGCCCATGCCCGTCGATTTGCAGCCGCGCTGCCTGACCTGCGCGCCCCCGACCCCCCGGGGACTCGCGAGTCTCCGGGGCGCGGGCGCGAGCGGCGCGCCCGCGACGCGCGCCGGGAGGCCACGGCACGAGCCACAGATGTCGCCAAGAAAGCCGCGCTCTGCGAGCTCGCGCTGATCGCGGACCCGCCGCGACGAAGGACAACCGCGGCGGCTGGACTGGGCGCTATCAGGTGCTCAGAGATGAGCCTGAGCGCGGACACCTCGCTGCAAAAGTGGACCCCCGCGACGTTGCGGCCTAGCGCCCGGGCGCCCGACGCGCGCAATGCGCAAATTTTTTCCGCGGGAGAAATTGGCGCGGACGACGCGGCCGCACGATCGGCGCCATCCGCCGCTTCCAACCTTGGGCCAGGAGGGCCAGCCATAATCTCCGGGCGCAGTCACGACGGTCAGCAGTCTGAATCCAAGAGCCATCTTGGCATTGCCATGCCATATGCGGAATTTTTATCAAATCGCAGAAAAGTATGTTTAGGGGCACTTGCCAAGAGCGTCGCGCACATCCCCCTGTCACGCGTGCGTCGAGTTGCAAGCCCAGACATCGCCATAACGAGGTGGGCCCTGGGCTTCGCCACTGAATCTGAAGGCGCCGGGCTACAAGTTCCAGGCGTCACCAGTTTTGCCCACGCTTGTTTCGTCCAGCGATTGAATTCTCCAGTCGCGCCTCAGGTTTTGACGAGGATCTCGCGAATTCCCACGGCAACCTTGATCCCCCGTCAAAGATGGACGGGCCTGGACTCAGGCACGAGCCTGAAACGCCAATTCCATTTGGCCATAGCGATGGTCGTCCGCCGCCAATCTGCAAGGACAGCGGCGACCCGAGAATTGGAGCGACGAGCGACCCAGAGACATGCGCCAAGTACCGTCTATGACTACGAAGCCCATCGCACCCCCTCCATCATGATCCTTGATCAGCGCGCGCGTGCGTTAGCGATGGACGACGACGGCGACTGGCGCGGAGACCTGCCCGAGCAAATGTTTGGGGACTGCCATCTGGATGGAGACGAAAAGGGCAAGCGCGTAGAATTGCGAAGAACTGCTGACGCGGCGAAAGCGACTCTCAATTGCAAAATGGCGCATTCTCTCGGGAAGGGGGGCGCCGCCACCACGCGCGCATGCTCGTTGACGGCAGCAAAACGCGCAGCAGCCGGCAAAGAGGATGATGCACTTACAAGAGCAGACATCGCGGAGGACCCAGAGGGACAGAGCGAGGCGCTCTCAAATTGATCTGACGATGTGGACCGACAGCGCACGCGTTGATGCATGATCCGTCGGAAGACTCTAATGCAACGGCTTCTAGACACGCGCGCGAGCGAAATATGTGGAAGGCGCGGATGACGCGCCAGCGCGAACCAGCCGATTAGCAGCTACATTCGGAGGATCCATATACGCCGATGCGTTTGACATCGAAATTTGCTCCGGCGCCGCCCTCCGCCCATCGCTGCGACCGCTCGCTTGCGAGGCGGCCCGCCATCTCGAACAGCTCACGGCACACGCGGCCGCCGACAATGCATCCCCTGAAATTCTGACACATGAGGAACTGGCGGCAGCGAAGGGAAAGGAATCTCGCTTGGTCTGCTGCACGCTTCCAGCAGAAAGCGCCCAGGTGCCGCGCGCCCTGCCAGGCGTCTCTCAGCGCGCCGAAAGCCGACATTGCGCGCGATGTGCATCGGCGCTTCTGCGCACCACATCGCGAGCCATCGGTCTGAATCTTTCGGGCTCCGAGGCCGAACTGCAATTCGGCCCCCGCCCAATCGCGCCCACGCGCGTGGGCGACATCGATATGGCAGGATCCCGAGACGACCTTGGCAACAATATTCGGCGGGTCGCGCATGCGTTTGGCGAGTGCAAACGCAGCCAACACACGCGCACAAACTGCGCCTCCCGCAGAGAGTGGCACCGGGGATGCGACTACGGATCAGGGCGAATCGATCACATTTCTCAGACCCGCAAGCGCCCCGAACACAGTGACGCACCTGGGGGGGCCGGGGCAGCGAGCCTCCGTGCAGCCCTGGTCCGCGCGGTCGTCCTCAGAAGCTGGTTGACGGTCTACGCGGCCATCGACATCCGCACGCGCCACTCGCACGCTGCACCGAGGAAACTGTCAGGAGGGGAAAAAACACAGACACAATGAACCGTCGATTCCCCAGAAAGTATGGGAAACTATGGGAAGCGGGGGGAAGACAGAAAACCAAATAATATGGGAAAATATGGGGAATCCGGTTATCTGTGTGTATTTATTTGTGCGTCCCAGGGCCCCTTCAAACTGATCAGCGACCCCGAGAGGATAACCCGTTCTCGCGTGCGCCCCACGGGCGAGGTAGACGTTCACAGCGACTCAGGGCATCGCAAAGCCGATGTCGGCGAGGACGATGAGACGCAGGGCCACGGCATCCAAGGAGCAAGTCTACTTCGGCGAGGAGACCCGCCCAACGGCGAGTCCGTCGTATTGTTTTGCGACGGCATCTGCACATCACTTTCGGCTTCAGAGTAGGTCCAGCTACGCAGCGGGAGCCGCAGCGGCTCCTCACAAGTTGAACGCGGCATACCCCGCGCGTCGTACGCGACATGGGCTACGGGCCAGTCCACGGTCCCCAAAGCTCAACGTGGCGCGAGGGAAGTAGGCGGTCTGGCTATTTGGGTATCCGCAACTATCGATGCGGAAGCGGCATGCAAATCGTTATCCAGCAAGGATTGAAATATCCCGACTGAGCGCCCCGTGCTTGGTCGCATGCGTTGGATGCGTTTGATCACGGGTATACGTATTGTCAATATTACACACTGGAATGGCACTTGGGATGTAACCGCATATGGTCATACAAGATGGATTTTCGAGAGGGGCTGGATTTGGGACGTGACGGTTGGAAACGCTTCGTTCAAGAATGATGTCCAAATCGATCGTTCAAGCAAAAAGCCGCATTGATGCGAAATCGAAAGGCCCAAAGGTAAGATACTGAGCGAGTCAGGTACTTTGTTTTGGCGATCCATTGTCCGCAGATCGCCACAGTAGTGCGCGTGCAGTGATTTTGCAGGCGCGTCCTGTCGGCCCTACACTGAGCCAGTCGTCGAAATGCCGCTTGGGATCGAGCATTCAATAAAGCGAACAGATGTGCCCAGGCTTGTCGGCGAGGACCTCCAGGCGCCTGGTCTGTGTGGTTGTTTCGGCACCCTGTTGCCGAATGTTGGGGGGATGGGTCCGACTGGTCTCACTCCTGGCCTCGGTAGTCTCTGGTGTTGTCAGAGCTTGACCTCTTTCAGGCCGTTTTGTCTGAAGCACTCTTTTGTTTTAGTGCGCGCCGTGAACCCGCATAGGGCCGCTGAGTGCTACGGCGTGTTCCCTCTCTCCGATGTTCAAAGGGGGCGTCCGGGGAGCCGGATGCATGCCCTCTTGCCGTCCTGGTTCAAACCACACGCGCCTTATGTGACGCCGCGCTGTTGCGCGGCCTATGTCAGAGGAACAAGTGCGCCGTTCTCTCGCCCAACACCGCATGTCACCCCATACTACTTAACTCGTTCCTGATGTCCCGTATATGTGATGTATGCGATGTGACGTGACGACGCTCGCTTCGACGAGCTTGGTCATCAAGCTTGCGGCGCTTCTGGAAGCCAATTGCCAACAAGATGTACGTAGGCGGCGCTGAAGTGCAATATAACAACCTTGTAAACAGGTAATTCTGCAGCAACGCGTACTGCTGACAGCGGCCAAAGCCTTTTCCTCTCCACTGTCGGACGGGTCTATCCCATGAACCACAATGACTACGGAATTGATCTTGACTGCTTACGGACGAGGAGACGAAACGACGATGAGGGTGGAGGAGGAGGAAGAGGAGGAGGAGGTGGGACGAGGAGGGACGAGGACGGAGGAGTGAGCGAAGAGGAGGAGGAGGCGGCGGGAGGAAGAGGAAGAGGAGGAGGTGGAAAGAGGAGGATGAGCAGGCATTGGCGGTGGACTGCGGCATGGACAAGACAGTTCATGTCAATTTCCGCATGGTCGGTTCCACTTCACTCTTAAGCACGAGGTCTAACAGAAAAAATGCACGTAGGGAGCAAGATCATTCAGAAATGAGTATGCCAGCTGCGTCCAGGTGGACGCTGTCTTCACCTGCGAGAAGAGGCTGGGCGGGGGCGGCTTGGGCAGCGAACGAGTAGATGAGCCCCTTGCTGGATATTAGATTTGGGGTTGTGCTATCGCATCAAACAATAGTATCCCGGCCAACACCTGCGGACCGGAGTGGGCCAACACCTGCGGGGGTGGTCGTGCCATTAGCAGCAGAGTCGGCCAAGGTCCGCAAGCGTTCGGTAGAAGGAGGAAGAGGAGGAGGAAAGGGAGGAGGAGAAGGAGGAGGAGGAGAAAGAAGAAAAGGAAGAGGAGGAAGAGGAGGACGAGGAGGAGGAGGAGGAGGAGAAGGAGGGAGGAGGATAGGAGGAAGGATGAGGAGGACGAGGAATGAGAGGAGGAGGAGGCGGAAGGAAGGAAGAGGGAGGAGGAGGAGAGGACAGGAGGAAAAGAAGGAGGGTGAAGGAGGGGGTGGAGAGGAGGTGGAGAGAGGAGGAGGAGGCAGGAGGAGGAAGAAAGGAGGAGGAGAGGAGAAAGAGGAGCGGAAAGGGGAAGGAGGAAGAGGAAGGAGGGGAGGAGGTTGGAGAAGGAGGAGGATGAGGAGAGGAGTAGGAGGGAGGATGAGGAGGAGGAATAAGAGGAGGAGGAGGAGGAGGAGGAGGAGGAGGAGGAGGCGGAAAGGAGAGGAGGAGGAGGAGAAGGAGGAATAGGAGGAGGAGGAGGAGGAGGAAAAGGAGGAGGAGGAGGAGGAGGACCAGGAGGAGGTTGGGTGGGATGAGGAGGAGCCCGTTGCCACCCCGCAACCCCTTCCTGACAGAGGTCCGGTCTCCGCCTGACCTCCACATCCCAGAAGGAGTACTACGCCCTGGCCGTCGAGCAGGCCGAGGCCGCGCGCGGGGCTGGGGAGGGGGAGGGGCAGGCCTCGAGGAGGGAACGGGCACGAGTTAGCTTTTCGCCCGCCGAAGATGAATGGGGAAACGAGGAGGAGGACGAGGACGAGGACGAGAACGAGGAGGAGGAAGAAGAGGGGGGGGAGGAGGAGGAGGAGGAGGAGGAGGAGGAGGAGGAGGAGGAGGAGGAGGAGGAGGAGGAGGGGAGGAGGAGGAGGAGGAGGAGGAGGAGGAGGAAAGAGGAGGAGGAGGAGAAGGAGGAGGAGGATGGAGGAGGAGAAAGGGAGGAGGGAGGATGGACGGAAGGGGAGAAGAAGAAGAGGAGGAGGAGGTGGAGGAGGAGGAGGAGGAAGGGGATGAGGAGGAGGAGAGAGGAATAAGAGGAGGGGAGGAGGAGGCGGAGGAGAAGGAGGAGGAGGAGGAGGAAGAGGAGAAGGAGGAGCAGAGGAGGAGAGAGGAGGAGCAGGAGGAGGAGGAGGAGGAGCAGAGGAGGAGGAGGAAGAGGAGGAGGAGGAGGAGGAGAAGATTGGGAGGAGGAGGAAGAGGAGGAGGAGGAGGAGGAGGAGTCAGCTTTTGGTTTGCCGATGAACTTTTGGTGTTCCGCGCGGATTGCCTCGATCGGTGTCTGGGCCCTCTTGGCGGCGCCCCTGGCGCCGCCCCCTGGCACGCTCTGCGCGCCAGGGAAGGGGATCCAGCACCGATCCAAGAGATCCGCGCGGACCACCGAGAAGTCGCGTGTCTGCCGGTTTGTTCTTCCAGCCCGACGGGCGAGGTCGGGGCCATGCTCGGCTTCTTGGGCGCCCCGCGCCGCCACGGCCGGACGCAGCTCGAGAAACGGACCCAGACGGGCGCCGTGAAAGAGCCGGGGATCGGGCGAGTAGCAATAGGGGGCCACATGTGAACCCTACCCCTACCCCCCACGATTTCTGAGGGGGAGGGGTAGGGGTCACATGTGGCCCCCTAAGCAACGGAGGGTGACCCACATCGGGGGGTGAAGAAGAAGGCCCTGCAGAGGCCCTGTAGGGCCCCTCTTGGGCACCAGCTGGCTCCAAAGGGGGCCCTAAAGGGGCCCGTTTAGGGCCTTCCTCACTTGAGCGACGCAAGAAAAGGGGCTCGTCTTCAGCGACTTCGCGTCGGCGCGCAAGCTGCCCGCGCAAGGTCGCGCGTGAGCGCCCTCGTCTCCATTGTGGCTTGCCGCGCTGGTGGCCCGCGTAAGCCACCGCGCAAGGTCGCTGTGCCACCTCGCGTGAGAACCGCTTCCAGTCGTCGCTCATTTGGGCCACCTCCCGCTGCCACCCGCCCGAGGGGTGTAGGGTTTAGGATTTAGGGTTCTGGGTTTAGCGTTTAGGATATAGGATGTAGGGTTTAGGGGACCCCCCCATTACAACCTTCCCGAGGGTTTGGGGGTTTAGGGCTTTCGTGTTAGGGTTGAGGGTTCAGGGGACCCCCGTGACCGCCCGCCCGAGGGGCTCAGTTTAGAGCAGCGCCCGAGGCGTCCCCATCTTAGTTGCCTCGATACGCGCGTTTTGAAACGCAACACGTCCCGTGTTCAAGACGTCCGTGCCAATACGTTGCGTGTGGGCTCCGCGCATTGGACCACGCTTTGACGAACGTACCGCGTCGGACCTACGTTTTCAGCCCACGTGTGGAGTTGGCGCGATACGGAACTCAACGTAGGTCCGACGCGGTACATTCGCCAAAACGTGGTCCAATGCGTGGAGCAACACGCAACGTATTGACACGGACGTCTTGAGCACGGGACGTGCTGCGTGTTGCGTATCGGGGCAGTTAAGATCCCCGTGCAGGACACGGGCCCGGCTTCCTCGGGCTCCTTGGCCGGGGCCCTTCGGCCGCCGGGCGCGCGCCCCCGCGCTGCCGGCGCGGCGGGCCCGCCGCCGCCGAAGGGGGGCGCGCCCGGCAGAGCGCCGGCGCCGCTCGTCGTCGTCGCGCTCGTGGTCGTTGTCGTCTGTCGTTGTCGCTTCCGTGGTCGTCTTCGTGCTCTTCCCGCGAGGCCTAGGTTTTGGCCGCCCGTGTTCGTCTCGCGGTCGCCTTCGTTGTCGTTTCCGTGGTCGTCGTCGTCGTTGTCGTTGTCGCCGTCGATGTCGTCGTCGTGTTCGTGTTCGTGTTCGTGCTCGTCGTGTTCGTGTTCGGTTTTGGCCGCCCGTTGCTGGCTCACCGGGGCCATCCGCGGGGCCCCGGGGCCGTGAAGAGGCAGCCTCGAGCGAAGAGCTGCCGGGGAGAGAAGCCCCATGGGTACAGAGCCCGACTCCGCGAGGGCCAGGTCCTTCAAGCCAAGAGCATCGAGGTTCCAGGAGGAGGAGAGGGAGGACGAAAAGGAGGAGGAAGGGGAGGAGGAAGAGGAGGAGGAGGAGGAGGGGGAGGAAGAGGAAAGGAGGGGGAGGAGGAGGAGGAGGAGGAGGGGGAGGAAGAGGAAAGGAGGGGAGAGGAGGAGGAGGAGGAGGGAGGAGGAGGAGGGAGGAGGAGGAGGAGGAGGAGGAAGAGGGAGGAGGAGGAGGAGGAAGGAGGAGAGGAGGAGGAGGAGGAGGAGAAGAGGAGGAGGAGGAGGAGGAGAAGACGGTGGGCTCGCGTCTGCCTGTTCACCCCGACCGTCGCCCCGCCCCCCCCCCCTTCACCGCTGCAGCTTGACGCTTGCAGCGGGCTCGAACTGGGGTCCCTGTGGCCGTCCTTGTCACCTCTGCGTGTTGACGGCGTCCCCCTGTGCCACGACCGTGGAGCGATGGAGGTAATGCTCCCTCTGCGGCGACAGTGGCACAGGGGGGTCGCCATTTGGTGGGCTGGCTTGGCACGGGGGCGGATTTGGTACAGCCCGTTCGCCCTGACCATCGCCCCGTGCCCCCCACCCAACAGCGGCCCTTGTCTTGTATAGCTGACAGTGGCCGTTGCCTGTTTCTCCCTGTTTTTGCCTCGGGTCTTGCACTGCCGGATCCGTGTTGTTGGTAAAACTGGTCAAACAGGATGAGGACGACGACGACGGCAACGGGGAGGAGGACCAGGAGCAGGAGCAGGAATAGGAGGAGGACGGCAATGGAGGAGGAGGAGGAGGAGGAGAAGGAGGAGGAGAACCAGCGTAAACCAAAGATGCACAAGCGCTGCTGCAACGCACCCTCCCGTTCCAAGTTCCTTCCTCATGCGCATTGGGCATGCCATTTTGGCGAGGGCCCCGCATTGAATGCCTTGGTTCTCCCTGGCGCGTAATAAGAAACGCGAGATAATGGTCGCGCAGTTAGTGGTGTTCGGTGAGATCGCCCTTTCGAAGAAAGATTATCTCCCCCCCAGCTCGTGTAATTGTTGCACAAGTTTACGTACACTTGTAACAGCGGATGTCGAGAAAGTGTCAAGCGACATGTTCATTTTGAAAAAGAGCCACCATGAAACCGGGGAACGCTACGTGCGTTGAATTGTCGGTTGTTGACCTTAACGAAGTCTCACGCGAGACGTCAATTTTGAATGACATGCCCCCATCGTAGTAAACGTCGGATTCTAAAACGAATGCGCGCGGCGCTGAGGCGGGAACCCCGTGTTGAAAACGGTCAGTGTTCGATCTTCTAAATTGTTGCAGGATTCTGGGACGAATGTTTGCGGCGCTAAGCGGGACCCTACTTTGCAAAATAGTTGTTTCCCATCCGCGAAGCTAGCGCAAGTTTTCAAAACAAGTGCTTGCGGCGCTAAGCGGAGATAGTAGTTGTGGGAACGATCTCCCCCTCTATTCCTGATAAGGTTGCAAAGTAAAGCGGGAGTCACAATTTGGAAGCCCACACACACACACACACACACACACACACACACACACACACACACACACATACACACAGCTGTGAAACAGCTGCGGACTTTCAAGAATAATGTGCGCGGCGCCAAGGCGAGAGCCACAATTTGAAAACGGGCCGCCTTCATCCGTGAAGCTGCTGCAAACGTTTAAGACGGGTATGCGCCTCGCTAAGGCGAGAGACACATGTTGAAAAGGAGCCGCCCTTCTTTCTGTGAGACCTCTGCAAGTTTTCAACACGAGTGCGCTCAGCGCCAAGGACAGAGTCAGAGTTTGAACACATATCCCCCTTTTTCATTGAAACTGCTGCAAACTTCAACGTTCAAAACGAATGCGCGCCGCGCTAAGGCGAACGCCGCGTTTAGAATACGAACCCCTGTAAGACGAATGTGCGCGGCGCCAAGGCGAGAGCCACATTTTACCCCACCCCCCCCGTTTCATCCGTGAAACGCGTGAACATGTTTAAGACTAATACGTGCGGCGCGACTGCGAGAGCCACATCTTGACCACCCCTCCTCCATCCGTGAAACTGGTTACAATTCCAAGCTTCCGATCACAACTGGTAAGGAAGTCTGAAGGCCAAACGCCGGGCCCGCCCTACCGACACGTCTGGGGGTGCGGCAAGGAGGAACCAATGCTTGTGAAGGACAGGGCTTGAGGAGGAGAGGAAGGAGGAGGGAGGAGGAGGAGCTTCGAGGAAGGGGCTCGAGGCCCCAGGAGGAGGGATGGAGGAGGAGGGAGGAGGAGGGAGGAGGAGGGAGGAGGAGATCGAGGAGGAGGGAGGAGGAGGAGGAGGAGGTGCTTCGAGGGATGATGGGCGGGCGAGGAGGCCGGATGGAGATGAGCGGGGCGAGGGAGGCAGGAGGACCCCGACGGTGCAAAAAAGACGCGGCGGTGGCCGTTTCCGGAAACCCAAGACCGTGACAACAACAGTCGCGCACGAGGAGCCCGCCCTGGGGAAGGGGTCGACACCTCTGCGGCCACACGTCAAAAGCACTACGTCTGGGGTCTAGGTCAGCATGGTGCTCGTTGTTTTATTCCCCATATCCTGAGATGGGGTTCTTGTTATTCCCCACATGTTTCGTGGGGTTCTGGTTTTCTTCCCTGCCGCGTCGCACCCGCGTCTCACCTCACACCTGCCGCGTCGCACCCGCGTCTCACCTCACACCTCCCCTCCTCCTCACAGCACTGCCACCGGAGGGGGTGCACATCGGGTGCGGTCTATGCGTTGCAGGCGCGCAGGGCACGGCAGGCGCGGCACTTTCTCGACACCAGGAGGGTGCGCAGGGGGTGCGGTCTCTATGCGTTGTAGGCGCGCAGGGCACGGCGGGCGTGGCACTTTCTTGACACCAGAGGGGGAGCACAGGGGGTGCGGTCTCTATGCGTTGCAGGCGCGCAGGGCACGGCAGGCGCGGCACTTTCTCGACACCAGGAGGGTGCGCAGGGGGTGCGGTCTCTTGCGTTGCAGGCGCGCAGGGCACGGCAGGCGCGGCATTTTCTCGACACCAGGAGGGTGCGCAGGGGGTGCGGTCTCTATGCGTTGCAGGCGCGCAGGGCGCGGCAGGCGTGGGAATTCTCAACACCAGAGGGGGTGAACAGGGGGTGCGGTCCCTATGCGCTGCAGGCGCGCAGGGCACGGCAGGCGCAGCATTTTCTCGACACCAGGAGGGTGCGCAGGGGGTGGGTCTGGTCTGCGTTACAGGCGCGCAGCGCAGGGCGCGGCAGGCGTGGGAATTCTCGACACCAGAGGGGGTGCACAGGGGGTGCGGTCTCTCTGCGTTGCAGGCGCGCAGGGCACGGCAGGCGCGGCATTCTCTCGACACCAGGAGGGTGCGCAGGGGTGCCTATGCGTTGCGGGCGCAGGGCACGGCATGCGTGGGAATTTTCGACGCCAGGGGGGGTGCACAGGGGTGCGGTCTCTATGCGTTGCAGGCGCGCAGGGCACGGCAGGCGCGGCATTTTCTCGACACCTGGAGGGTGCGCAGGGGGTGCGGTCTCTACGCGTGCAGGCGCGCAGGGCGCGCAGGCGTGGAATTTTCTCGACACCAGAGGGGGTGCACAGGGGTGCGGTCTCTATGCGTTGCAGGCGCGCAGGGCACGGCAGGCGCGGCACTTCCTCGACACCAGGAGGGTGCGCCGGGGGTGCTGTCTCTATGCGTTGCAGGTGCGCAGGCGCGGCAGCGCGTGGCACTTTCTCGACCCAGGAGGGGGTGCACAGGGGGTGCGGTTTCTATGCGTTGCAGGCGCGCAGGGCACGGCAGGCGCGGCATTTTCTCGACACCAGGAGGGTGCGCAGCGGGTGCGGTCTCTATGCGCTGCAGGCGCGCAGGGCGCAGCAGGCGTTGGAATTCTCGACGCCAGAGGGGGTGAACAGGGGGTGCGGTTTCTATGCGCTGCAGGCGCGCAGGGCACGGCAGGCGCGGCATTTTCTCGACACCAGGAGGGTGCGCAGGGGGTGCGGTTTCTATGCGTTGCAGGTGCGCAGGGCACGGCAGGCGTTGGAATTCTCGACACCAGAGGGGGTGCACAGGGGGTGCGGTCTCTATGCGCTGCAGGCGCGCAGGGCGCGGCCGGCATGGCAAAGTCTCGATAACAGAGGGGGTGCGCGTGGGGTGCGGTCTCTATCCGTTGCAGGCTCGCACGGCGCAGCAGGCGTGTCATTTTCTCGACACCAGAGGGGGCGCGCAGGGAACGGCCACCAACATCATTGTCACATGCTTCTTTTCAGCTATCATCACTCCAGCCATAATATAAGTATGTGGGGTCCCTCGGCAGCATAATTTCTTAGACGCCTCCTACTTATTCCTCTTCTCCTCCCCTCTCCTCTTCATACCCAGACTTACTCATACACAGACTGGCTCACACTCGGGCTTACTCATACCCAGACTTACTCACACACAAAATTACTCATACGCAGACCTACTCAAACTCAGACCTACTCCTACTCAGACTTACTCATGCTGAGACTCACGCACGCCCCGTTCGCGGCCGTGTTGTGGGGATGCGTCAAGCGGTTTGCCTGTTTTCTGTCCCAACATCCTTCGCTGTCGGAGCAGATTTGGAGGATGTCTCGAGCGAGGCGCTCATTTTCACATCCCTAAGGGTAGCCGCTGACGGGTGTTGCACGGTCCCGATCGCGGCCGTTTTGTAGGGACGCTTCAAGCGGTTTGCCTGTTTTCTGTCCCACCATCCTTCGCTTTCGGGGCAGATTTGGAGGATGTCTCGAGCGAGGCGCTCATTTTCACATCCCTAAGGGTAGCCGCTGACGGGTGTTGCACGGTCCCGATCGCGGCCGTTTTGTAGGGATGCTTCAAGCGGTTTGCCTGTTTTCTGTCCCAACGCCCTTCGTTTTCGGAGCAGATTTGGAGGATGTCGCGAGCGAGGCGTTCATTTTCACATCCCTAAGAGTAGCCGCTGAGGGGTGTTGCACGGTCCCGATCGCGGCCGTTTTGTTGAGATGTCTCAAGCGGTTTGTTTGTTGTTTGTCCCAACATCTTTCGCTTTCAGAGCAGATTTGGAGGATGTCTCGAGCGAAGCGTTCATTTTCACGTCCCTAAGGGGAGCCGCCGAGGGGTGTTGCACGGTCCCGTTCGCGGCCATTGTGTGGGGATGTCTCAAGCGGTTTGCTTGTTTTCTGTCCCGACATCCCTCGTTTTCGGAGCAGATTTGGTGGATGTCTCGAGCGAGGCTCTCATTTTCACGTTTCTAAGGGGAGCCGCTGAGGGGTGTTGCACGGTCCCGTTCGCGGCCGTTTTGCGAGATGTCTCAAGCGGTTTGCTTGTGTTCTGTTCCAGCATCTTTCGCTGTCGGAGCATATTTGGAGGATGTCTCGAGCGAGGCGCTCATTTTCACGTCCGTACGCAGAGCCGCCGAGGGGTGTTGCACGGTCCCGATCGCGGCCGTGTTGTGGGCATGCTTCAAGAGTTGTGTTTGTTTTCTGTCCCAACATCCTTCGCGTTCGGAGCAGATTTGGTGGATGTCTCGAGCGAGGCGCTCATTTTCAAGTCCCGAAAGGATCCCGCTGAGGGGTGTTGCACGGTCCCGTTCGCGGCCGTGTTGTGGGGATGTCTCGAGCGGTTTGTTGTTTTTCTGTCCCAACATCTTTCGCTTTCGGAGCAGATTTGGAGGATGTCTCGAGCGAGGCGCTCAGTTTCACCCCCCAGGTGGGCCAGATTTTGAGGATGTCTCGATCGGTTCGCATGTTTTGGTGGCCAGGCTCGTGGGCGCAGATTCTTGTGAGGATGACACAGGAGGCTCCAACAGGCTCCAGGAGGCCCCAGGAGACCACATGAGGTCCCAGGAGGCATCAGGAGGCAACAGAAAGACTCAAGCGGCCACAGGATGCCCCAAGAGGCTCCAGGAGGCCCCAGGAAGCTCCAGAAGGCCCCAGGAAGCCACAGGAGGCCACAGGAGGCCACAGGAAGTGCCAGGAGGCATCGGAAGGTAACAGGAGGCCCCGAGAGGCCCCAGGAGCAGGAGGCCTCGGAAGGCGACAGGAGTGGCTCCAATCCAATGTGTTGTACGTATGCTCCTATCGATTGGGCCTCACCTGGAGCACGATTACTTGATGTTATACTTATGTTTCTACAGATGTTCCTATATATATATATATATATATATATACTGGGCCTCTCCTGGGGCACGAGTCCTTGGTGTTTTACGCGTGTTCCTATAGATTGCCCTTCTCCTGTGGCTCTAACCCCTCCGTAGCCATTTTGGCTCAAGACCCAATGCTTGGGGGGCTGCAAGCCTCCTGGCAAACACGGGATAGCTCTGTTTCCCGAGCTCGACCTTCAGCGGCGCGCGCGGCTCCCCTCGTTTTGGCACTTATAACACTGAGTGTGTCTCGGCCATGGCACCCCAGTGGCAGTGCGTTTGTGGTGAGTACCACGCCGCCGACCGCACTCGGTGCTCGAAGGCGGGGTGCGGAGGAATGCGACCTCGCTTCCCTCGCGGAGCAGGGCAGCCCTGGCACCAGCCGTGGCAGCTCCGTCAGCCTCCGTCTCGGGGCAAGTGGGCCGACGCACCGCCGAGCAACCAGTGGGGGCACAACGGCAAGCTCTTCAAGGGCAAGGGTGCTGGCGGAGACAAGAGTTCCTCTGGCACCACCCTCAGTGCGGAGGAGGTCAAGGTCTGGGCCACCTTCACGCAGGAGACGTGGGGCGCGACAAAGCACACCCTCACGCAGTCCTCGCGGGGTAAGGTGGATGCTGCTCGCCGTGCCCATGCTCTCGGCCTGGTGGGGAAGTCGGCGCCCCAGAAGGTGGACGGGCTGGCTCGACAGCTTGCAGACGCTCAGGATCGGCTCAAGCGTGAAACTGAGGTGGCTCGCAAGGCGCTGGAGCAGGTGCACGCCTCCAAGGAGACCATCGCGCAGCTGCAGCAAGAGCTCGCGGAGGCCAAGCGTGAGGCAGCCGCTCTCTACGGCGGAGGCATCAGCCCTGATGCAATCAAGGAGAAGCTCGGCTCGCTCAACACCGACGGAGTCTCAGGCCAGGACCTCCTCGAGCAGCTGTCCAAGATGGTCAACGAGCTCGCTGAGGAGGCGAAGGCAGCTCGCCCGCAGGGAGGGGCGCCCGCTGATGCAGGGGGAGCAGCGCCTGGCCCCGAGCCAGCTGCAGCTCAGCCTGGCGGAGCAGGGGCCGCAGGGGCGCCAGCAGCGGGGGCGACGCCTGCCGAGAGCGGCGTCGACTTCGACGACTTCCTGGGCGAAGATGACCTTGGGGGGCTTCTTGGCGGCTGCGGCGACGACGACGAGCAGCGCAAGAGGATCCGCGATGCCCTGGAGGTCCTGCGTTCTGTCAAGAAGCCGCGGACCTCAGGGTAGCTACCCTAGCGGGCGATGGTGGACAGCTCTCTCCATCAACGCCAACGCTTATAGCAGGTTTGAGAGCATCCTCGGCTACGAGAGTCTCAGGAGCTGCGACCTCATCGCAGTCCAGGAGACGCACCTGTCCCAGGAGAGGTGCTACGAGGTCACCGACAAGCTGCAGAGGCTGGGATGGCATGCGGTGGCCACCCCTGCTACCGACGTCTTTGCGGGACACGCAGGGCACGGTGGTCTCCTGCAGTTGGCTCCGAGGTCTTCGGGCCTTGGCGAGTTCGAGGCGGGGCAGCCGACAGTGCTCACGCCAGGCCGCGCGGCAGTCGCGCATGTGGCGGGTCCCTTTCCTGGGGGCCTGGCATGGATCAACGTCTACTTGAAGGTTGGCGAAGGCCTCTCGGCCTACAACCTCGGCATCCTCGACGGCATCGCGATGGCGATTCGGGCCATCGGCAAGCCCTTCGTGATCGCGGGGGACTTCAATATGGAGCCTCACGAGCTGCAGTGCTCAGGCTTCCTTGAGCGCGTCGGAGGCAGAGTGGTATCACCAACGGACGGCACCATCAGGCCGTCTGGCAGAGTGATCGACTACTTCGTCATCTCTCACGTGATCTCCGAAGCACATGCAGAGATCAAGCTTGGATGGGATATTGCGCCCCACTCCCCTGTTGAGCTCAAGTTCAACGCCAGCTCTGTCAACAGGTACATGCAGGTCATGAAGGTGCCGAAGAAGTTCCCGCACCCTTTACCCAAGGCGTGCTGCACCGAGGACCACTCCCAGAGGTGGGCGGAGGCGCGCGGCCGTATGGCGGTGTCACCCTCGCTGGACGACACGCGGCAGATCTTCATCCATTGCGCGGAGCGGTACTTGCTGGATGCCATTGGCCTCAAGCACGCGTACTACGAGTTCGCTGGACGAGAGCGGCGCCCCTGGCTGGCACTGGTCAAAGTGCTGAAACCAACGGCGCCCAGGCTGCCAAGGGTGGCCATCACCGCGTCGCGGTGCAAGAGCGTGGCCATCGCGCTCAAGGATGCCGCTCAGACTGACCTCGAGCTGAAGAGGCACACGGCGCTGAAGGCGCTCGATCGCTTGTGCAGTGCGCAGCCTGACTTCGAGTCCGACACCAGGCAGGAGACGACGCAGGCCCACATCACCTTGCTGGGCTTTGCGCAGGCGGCGCAGTCCATGGATCTGCCCCAGCTGCAGGTAGCGAGCTTCATCGCCGCCACCATGGCGGACAAGCTGGTGCAGCGGGACGCGGACAAGGCGAAGGCCTGCTTCGCGGACTGGGTCGCCGAGAACCACGCTCGAGGAACGGGGGCCCTCCACTCCTGGACCAAACCTCCGCAGGGCTGGCAAGCCAGGATCACTGGCGGCCCAGGGAGCGAGCCTCGTACGCTTTCCCAGACAGTCCAAGCCCTGGTGAAGGAGTGGTCAGGGTACTGGGGAGTAGGGGCCCCCACGCCGCTGGGGAGTGAGCTCGCACTGGAGCCGCTCGAGTGGCCACACGATCTCGGTGAGCGACCTGCCCGACCAACGGTGAGCGAGATCAGGGAAGTCATCGCCACTTTCAGGGACTCCAGCGGCTCATCGTTCGACGCGCTGCGGCCGCACGAGCTGGGTGTGCTCGACGACGCTGGGATCGAGGCGCTCATCGACCTGCTGGTCGCCATCGAGCTGCAGTGCGACTGGCCCGCGTTCATCACCAAGATGGCCTTCATCCCCAAGTCGGACGGGGGGCTCCGCCCAATTGCGCTACTGGGGGCGGTGGTACGCATACACGGCAGGCTCCGCAGGCGCATCGCGAAGGACTGGGAGGCGGCGCACGACAGAGACTACTGGTGGGCCAGCTCAGGCAAGAGCTGCGACAGGGCTGTGTGGCAGCAGCAGGCGCGGGCAGAATGGGTCCAGATGATGGGCGAACTGAACAGAGGCCAGGACTGGGCCTCGGCGTCAGTCATGATGGACCTGTGGAAGGCTTTCGAGCAGATCCTGCACGGCAACCTGCAGAAGGCGTGCAGGCAGCACGATTTCCCGCTGTGGCTGGCCAAGCTGCAGATCTCCCTCTATCGGCTCCCCAGGGTCATCAGCCTGGGGTCGTGCTGCTCTGACGAGCTTATGGTAACGCAGACGGTGTTGGCTGGGGATGCATTTGCCACCACGTTCATGAAGGTCATGCTTCTGACGCCGCTCGACGAGATGAAGGCGGCCTGCCCCACGGTGGTACCTGCGGTCGTGGTCGACGACGTGGTGCTGCAGCGCTGGGGTGGCCTGAAGAGAGTGGCCAAGGACCTCACCATGGCCGCGAAGGCAGTGGCGAAGGGGTTGGCGAAGGTGCACCTGTCCACTGCCGCCAAGAAGTCGCGCGTGCTGGCCAGCAGCAGAGGCCTTAGGGCCACTCTCCAGAGGCACCTGGGCTCGACCACTGGGGCCATCGGTGTCAGAGAAGTGCGCAACCTCGGCATCGACTACACTGAGGGCGGCAGGCGGTCCAGCGTCGTCAGGCGGCACCGCATCACGCAGAACAGACTCCGCCTTCCTCGGATCCGACGGCTCTTGGGTCTACGCAGAGGAAGGGCCACAGCGGCTAAGATCGTATCGACTGGGCTGGCTCCCAGTCTCTTCTACGGGATCAACTGCACGGGGCTCAACAATACGGAGCTGCAGCAGGCGCGTAGCATTGTGCGGCACGCCATTGAGCCGAATCCCTATGGGAAGTCGCTCACGGCGTGCTTGCTGGTGGGGGGCTCTCCCACCATCGACCCTCTCTTTGCAGCTACGCTGGCGCCCTGCTTCACGCTGGCGCGCGCTGTGTGGGAGAAGTGGGTGCCGCTGGGGCAGCTCATGCCCGCTTTCGAGTGGGCAGCGAGGTCAACTACTTGCTGGGCAGACGTACGCGGGCCGCTTGGCGCAGTGGTCATGTCCCTGAGGAGGATCGGCTACGACCCCAGGGCGCTCGATTGCACCGTCAGGCCGAATGGTACGATCATCAACCTACTGGAGGTCTCCCCGTGGTATGCCAAGCAGTGCATCACGATGGACGTGAAGGCGTGGCAGATGAAGCTCTTGGCAGACGGCACGCACGCTGATGTTCGCAGTGGCATCTTCGTCTCGCAGATGCGGCGGTGGTTTGCCAAGGGTGTTGGAAGCTCCAGCCTGGCCAAAGGCTGGGAGCCTCTCAACTGCAGCCAGCGAGGATACGCGCGTTCGGTCTTCGTCCTCGGGCAGTGGCCGAACAGCAGGAGGTACCACGGGGCTCCGCGGCTCTCGCACACGCCGTATTGCCAGCTGCACCCAGAGCAGCCTGGCACTCTCTGGCACAGGCACACCGCCTGCCAGGACAGCTGGCCGAGTTTGACGCTGCCAGCCGAGATCAGCAAGCTCGTCCCCTTCAGCACCAGCGTGACCATCACTACGCTCCTGGAGAGGCTGGTCCTGCCCGAGCCCCTACACGAGTGGCGCCCGCCTGGAGACGACCTCCTCGCGCACGTGCAGTGGCTCAAGGGTGGCGACGGCTTCCCGTTTTCCAACACCACGGTCTACTCCGACGGAGCGGTCTACGACGCTGGGACATCGCTGGCGGTGGGGGCTTGCGGAATGGTGCAGCTGCCCGACGGCGGTGACGACTGGGACCCTGGACCTGAGGCGGCCGTTAAGGCGCTAGGCACTCCCTTGCCTGGGCCTTTGCAGTCCATCGACGGGGCCGAGCTCTTGGGGTGTCTGGTGCTCCTCCGCCACAGCCTGCCCCCGATCACAGCGGCCTTCGACGCCACGTATGCGACAAAAGGCTTGACGGCGAGGGGCGAAGCCAGCACCACCAAGGCGACTTCTGCCTGGGGGTGCATCTGGAGGCGAGTCTGGGCGGCGCTTGACGACTTCGGCGGCATTGGGCCCCAGGGGCTTACGATTCAGAAGGTGAAGGCGCATGCCTCTGAGGCCACGGTTCAGAAAGGAGACATCACGGCCCGCGACAGGCGTGGCAACTGGGAGGCCGACCGTGCTGCAAAGGCAGTCGCTGCCGCAGTGAGGGCACCACTCGAGCTGCGTGAAGCCTGGCAACGGCGGTCTCTCACGCTGGACGGGGTCGTGCACTGGGTCGCGCGCGCTGGGTGTGAGGCGGCTGACCTGAAGCTGGACATCGACCCGAACTGCAAGCCTATTCACAAAGGGCCGCCTCTCAGCGTCACCAGGCACGACGTGGTCAAGGTGGCTGGCGACGGCGTGCACTGCAGGGCCTGCCTCAAGACGGCCTACGCCGACCTCAGCATCAAGAGGCTGCTCAAGGACCCATGCGTTGGCAAGCCGTTCGCGCCCGTGGCAAGCGGCGCGAGGCGCAAGCCAGCTGCTTCGGCCCTGGCGTCTGCAGGCGCGGTGGCGGTGGCGCTGGCAGCGGCGCACAGGCTTGAGCAGGAGGCCCAGAGCACGCAGGACGACGAGATTGTGGTGTCCTCCGAGCCAGAGGCCCAGCAGATGGCGCCGAGCCCCGTCGCTGCCGCTCGAGAGCCTCCAGCTGAGGCAGCAGCGGCAGGCGGAGGCAGCAGCAGTAGCAGCGGCCAGGACCTCTCGCCTGGCGCCGCCCTCATGCACGCAGTGGGCGCCGCCCGCGCCGCACGCGAGCAGCCTGCAGAGGCGTCAGCGGCTGGCGGGGGCAGCAGCAGCAGCAGCAGCGGCCAGGACCTCTCGCCTGGAGCTGCTCTCATGCGTGCGGTGGCAGCCGCCCGCGCAGCTCGCGAGGCTCAGGGCGCCCTGCGCGCGGGCCCCGCTGGCGGCCGGGCGGGCGCGGGCCCCACGGTCGCCCAGGACGCCATGGAGGTGGACGAGCCTGGGGGATCAGGCACCCAGGAAGCCGAAGTTGTGGGCCATGCGCTCCTCAGCATCAACGGCTTCAGGATCTGCACGCGCTGCAAGGCGTACGCCAAGGAGATCAATGGCAAGCACGGGACGCTCGGCAAGACGTGCGTCGCAGCCTCAGGCAATGCGCTGCGCCTGCGCAACCTGAAGGTCGCTAACATCAGGGCGGGCTTGGACCCAAAGACGGGCAAGCGCCTAAGTGATTGAGTTGGGGAGTGCCTTCGGTGGTCTGAGCCTGTTCAGGCTCGGCACGGGGTGGATGGTGGCTCGTGCGGCTGCCTCACCTGACGGCGCATACCCATGCAGCGCGGCGTGCGCGCTGCTTTCGGAGGCCGCTGTTTGCGGGCCTCTTCGCCGCATTTTGCGGCTCGCCATTTTGGCGGCAGGACCGGTTCGTGCTGCACGGGCTGCCTTGTCATTAAAAAATGTGGCTCTAATCCGCAATGTTTATGTACGTCTGTTGCTATAGATTGGGCCTCTCCTGGGGCACGAAACCTCCCTAGGAGGTCCCAGGAGGCCACAAGAGGCTCCTGGAGACCACAGGAAGCCCCAGTAGGTTTCAGGAGGCCCCAGGAGGCCCCAGGCTCATGCGCAGAGACGCGCTCGTACTACTGAGGCTCATTCACACTCCAATTCATTCGCTGTTAGATTCATGTCCAGACCGTCACAACCGAAGCCCGCTTATATTCGAAAGTTCTTGCGCCGAGACATTCACGGCGGACAGGTCCATGCGAATCGATGCACATATGGGGAGCTCCACGCAGTGAGTAATGCATTGTTTTGCCGATCGGCGTGGGCCCCCAACCCTCCCCTCCTCCCCCTTCTGGAGCAGATCTTGGCTGTTTGGTTGGCGCCTGTCTCGAGCGGGTGGAGTCTCCCCCCAGAGGCCGCACGCCTGCAAGCGGTCGCACTGAAGCAGAGGTCTGGAACCAGACCCCCCCCCTGCCGCCCAATGCCGAGATGCCGAGTATACAACAGCGCTCACACGAGGGAGGAGGAGGAGGAGGAGGAGGAGGAGGAGGAGGAGGAGGAGGAGGAGGAGGAGGAGGAGGAGGAGGAGGAGGAGGAGGAGGAGGAGGAGGAGGAGGAGGAGGAGGAGGAGGAGGAGGAGGAGGAGGAGGAGGAGGAGAGAGAGTCCTGGAACTCCTGCGCCGTTCTGGAGCTCTCCCGGGGCCCTCCGCGGGCCCGGAGGCGCATGCCAAAGACCTGGGAGGAAGGGCGGGCCCCCTGATGGCCAACCATTTTTGCTCCGGGAGAGTGTAGGGGGCCACATGCGAACCCCTCCCCCTGCCCCCCACGATTTCTGAGGGGGAGGGTGGGTTTCACTCCGCACGGGAGTGAACCCCACCCTCCCCCATCAGAAATCGCGGGGGGTAGGGGGAGGGGTTCGCATGTGGCCCCCTGAGGTGGGCGGCCGTGGGGAGGGAGGAGGGCCAGGGAGGACGGAGGATGGTGCCAGGGGGAGTTCTGGGGAGGCTTCCTCGCCCGGCGGTGTCGCTGGCGGTTCTGTTCACCAGTGGAGTTACAGCATCAAGACGGTCTTGTTCACCAGTGGAGTTACAGCATCAAGATCCTAGCACAGGTTATTACGACAAGAGGAAGTAGCAGGAGGAGGAGGAGGAGGCGGATCGAGGCTGGAGGACCCAGGAGGTTTCGGGCGTGTGTGGCCGTATCTGCCTTCGAAGAAGACCTCCAGAAGAAGAAGCCAGGGTTCGTTTCGACTCCTCCGATGCGATTCGATTCGATTTCAATGGCTTCCGATCCCGATTCGATTCGACCTCGGATTCCGATTGAGGATCCGATTTCTCAATGGAGGCCTACTAGCCTGCCGATTTCCGCCGATCCGACGTCTCCCGACTTGGCTGCCGATGTCTGCCGATCCGACTCATGTCGATCGCCGGCCCGACGTATCGATTCGATCCTGGGCTCTCCTGGAGAAGGGGGACGAGAGGAGGAGGAGGACGAAGAGGAGGAGTAGGAGGAGGAGGAGGAGGCTGGGAGGAGGCTGGGAGGAGGAGGGGCCGGGAGGGCGAGGAGAGAGGCGCACGGCACGCGTGCGCCCCAGGCCACGTACGGCGTCAAGGCGTCCAACCCCGTGTTCATGACGTGGATGCAGGACGGCGACGGCCGCCGCCTCCGCCGTCGCCGACCTCGTCGTCGTCCATCCGTCGGCTGTCCTCGTCGTTCGTCATCGTCGTACAGTCGGACCGAGGCTCAAGACCGAGGTCGGTTCGGGGAGGTTGCCTTAGCGATCTTCGTGTCTGTTGGATGCTCTTGCGCATCCTGGGGAGGGTGCCCTTGGATGTTCTACGTGTTTTGGCCGCCAGAGGGTCTGATGTTCTTGAGGGATGCTCTTCTGGCCTAGGTCCGACTGTAGTCGTCGTCGGTCGTCGTGGTCCTCATCTCGGCGGCGAGCGAGGGGGGGGCGTGAGAGGGAGAAGGGCGTATCGGGAGGCGGCGGGACTTCGCAGAAGCCCTCTGGCCTTCAGAAGTTTTGCGTGTCTTCGGAGCAGGCTTAGGAAACTTCTCGGAAGGCCCGGGGACTCCCGAGCCTTCTGAGAAGGCCCTCTCCCTCCCACTTCCCCCCCAGGCTCGCCGAGGATCAGCCTCCTCGAGCCGTTGGGCGGCTCTGCAGACCGTCCGCGGGCTGGGCGTCGGCAGTTGGCGCAGCGGGCTCGGAGCAGCAAGCAATGAAAGCGCGGGACGGACATAAGAACTCGAGCCCCAGCTCATGTAGAAGCACCACTGCTGTTGTTCTACAGGCTTACCATTGCCCCCCCCCCTTCCTGGTGCATCAGCCTGTGGTCTGATAAGTTCAGGTTTCATTTCCTGTCATGCGTTGCCCTGAGTGCTCAGGCATTTTCAGCTAGGAGTGGTACGATTTGTTTTCTCCGCGCCCGACCCGCGCGCTCAACTATGCCCCTCTCCCCCTCTGGTCCCATCAGTTGTCTTCTCCCTACCTCCTACCTCCTCTTTCCGTTGCAGATCTATTAACTTGACAATTTTGAACATTAAGGCGTATAAAATTTTGAGTGATCCCGTTTCCCCGCGCCGCGAATGCGCGCAACAGCTCGCGTATGGAAGGTTGGCGCGTGCGTTGCTCGGCTTGTCTCCTCCGTCTTTCTCCTTCTTCTCCTCTCCACCTCCCATTGAAGCTACCAATGTTCTTTTGGAACCTCAGTGCCCCTCCATCCGCGTGCCTGCCGGCAATGTCTGATCGCGAGCGCGCGCGGCGCCACGGCGAGAGCCCCGAATTTGAAAACTATCCGTCCTCCGTCCGAACGAGCGCTTGATGTGCAGAAAACGAGTCGGTTTGACCCAAAAGGGGGTCAGCGACGAGGGGGTGGTGCAATAGATGCGATGCAATAGGTTTGTGGGGCTGCAATACAGTTGGGGCGTGCAATACATTCCGGGGCGCAAATGTATTGCAGGATTTTCGCGTGCAACGCATTACTTGCAATCTTATGCAATACTATTCTCTGGCGCAATACGTTTGCAATCCAATTGCCCCAAATCCATTGCACCACCCCTTTTCAGCTGGACCCCCTCTTGGTTCACCCAAAACGATTGCGCACGGCACCAAGGCGCGAGCTCCATGAAAAAATGTCCCGCCTTCCATCCGTGCAACGACTGGAGAGGTCACGCTTCGATCTCGCAAGGTGTGAGGCAGTCTTTGGCGAAGAGCCCAGGCAACCCTGACGACGCGTCTGGTGGTGCGACAGGGAGGACTTGTCGACAACGCCTGCGGTGAATCACCGCCGCCCCCTGCCTTTGTGGCCGAACGTTTGGGTAAAGTTAGGCCACGCTGCTGGGCCATGCCGTTCCCCCAGCGTTGTGGAAGCCCTTCGGGGAACACCTGGGGGAGGAAGGGGAGGATGATGAGAGGGAGGAAAAGGAGAAGGAGGAGAGGAGGAGGAGGAGGAGGAGATCTATTGGGAGCCACTTGAGTCATTCTTGGGGCCTCCTAAGAGTTCCCTGGGGGCCTCTTGGAGGCCTCTTCGGAACCTCCTTGGGCCTCTTGGAGGCCTTTGGGGGCTTCGTGGGGGCCTCTTTGGCCGGCGTAGGGTGTGCCAGGCCTGTCCAACGCCGTCGGATGCCGTCGTGGGGGCCTCTCCGGGCCGTCTTGGGGTTGGGGCGCGCAAGGGCCGTTTGGGAGGCAATGTTGGGGGTCTCGGAGGCCTCTTGGGCCGTCTTGCCTCTCGGGACCGTCTTGGGGGCCTCTTGGATCGTCCTGAGGCCATCTTGGAGGCCTCTGAGGCGATCTTGGCGGCCTCTTGGACCGACTGGTGCCGTCGGAAGGCCGAACACAAGCAAATGCAGAATTCCTACCAAAAAAGCCGTAGGAAGATCAATGAAGTTGGCATCTTCGGGCCTTCCTGGAGGGCTTTGGGGGCCTCTCGGGCCATCTTCGGGGCCTCTCGGGCGCTTCTGGGGCCGTCTTGGGCTCTCTCGGACCGTCTTGGCAGTCTTGGAGGCATCCTGGGACCGTCTTGGAGGCCATCTTGGAGCTATCGTGGGCCCTCTTGGGGCCATGCTGGCCGTCCTGGAGGTGTCTTGGAGGCCGTCTTGAGTGAGAAAGCCGACGGGAGGGGCAACCGGCGGGCCGGTCCGAAGCCCCAACGGGGAGCTCTCCAGAAAAAAATTGAAAACCACCGAGACGTCCATCACGCCAGGCGCCCCTTGTGACCTGTGACAAATCAACAAGGGGCGGCGAATCGAGTGGCCTCCGGCCCATCCCGCAGCTGTGCTCGGGTTGTGGGTCGGAGCCCTCGCGGATGCTTCTCGATGTCTCTTCGGAGTGCGCTCGGTGGCCTTTTTGGGGGGGGCGGGGGTCTTGAGGGCCTCTTGGGGGCCTCCTGGGGCCCTCTTCGTCGCATCTTGGGCCTCTTGGGCCTCCTCGGGGCCCTCCCTCTCTGGGATCCCTCTTGGGGCGTTCTTGGGGCCCTCTTGAGCCGCCATGGAGGCCACTTGGACTCTCGAGTGCACTCTTTGGGGCCTCTTGGGGCGATCTCGGGGGCCTCGTGGGCCGTCTTGGAGCCTCGGGAACCAGGAACCGGAAGAGGCGGAACCGCCCAAAAGTTGTTTCCAAAAGCACAAAAGGACAATCAATGATGTGTGCCTCTTGGGGCCCACCTGTGTGTGAAGTCCGCTCATATCACCTTTCGACCCATCTATCCTGCTACTGTCTCGGCTGAGGTACTGGACAGTCCTATTAGACAGGACTCGCGCCGCTCGCCCGCGGCGCATGGGAAAAGGGTTCTTCCCTGTCTTCCAAATTGCCTCCACCAACGGACAACGCAATAGGTTCGACTCTTCGGTTGTCAACCTACGTCCACACCTCCTGGGCATACTCTAGGAGAGCTCTTTGGGCCGTCTGGAGGCCATCTTGGTCGGCGAGGCGGAGTCGCCCAAAAATTTGTCAAAAACGAAAAGCACAACCAGTGATGTGTGCCTCTTCTTGGGGCCCTCCTGGGCACACTCGAGGAGACCTCTTTGGGCCGACTTGGAGGCCTCTTGGGCCGTCTGGCGGCCAGCTTGGCCGGCGAGGAGGGGGACCCATTTTAAGGCACGTTGCGCCGGAGGGTTCGGGAGGTCCTTCTCCGGACGGGCGCAGCGTTTTCAGAGGACAGGCGGGGCACGCCCCAGAGTTCACCGGGGCTCAAGAGAAGTGGCGAAGCGTCTTGGCTCGCCTATAGCCCCACCAAGTAATGTTCTAAGAACCTTTTGTGGTTTGCACGACATGTTCTGAGAACATGTCTTGCGGAGCCTTGTCTTGTTTGAACAGGGCGGGTGTATGTTCTAAGACCATTGCTGTTGTTATGAGAACATGTGGGGGTTCTAAGAACAAGTCGTGGTAGGACTATAGGTATGCCGGGCGGTTGGTCCCTGCTCAAGAGACAGGGGTCAGTGCAAATGGGGGTCCGCAAGAGACAGGATCCTGCAGGGCCAGGGCCGCACTGACCCGGGCTCGGGTGCAGGATCCTGCAGGTCTTCGCGTGGACCCAGGTCCGGATGCAGGATCTTTCAGGACTCTGCAAGGCCTGACTGACCCGGGTCTGGATTGACCTTGGTCAGAAGATGCCCGAACTCACGGGCGAGGCCCCGGAACGGTCTGGGACCCCAGAGTTCTGGGCCCAGTTTGGGATACGGCAGCACAGTTGTGACCCTTGTGGTCGTTTGTTTATGTATTGTTTTGCCGATCGGCGCGGGCCTTCGCACCCCCCCCCCTCCCCCCCACATAGAGTAGGTCTTGGCTGTGTTTGGCGCCTGTTTCAAGCAGGTGGAGTCCTCCCCCAGGGGAGGCACGGTTCCAAACAGTCGCACTAAGCAGAGGTCGAGAGCCAGACCCTCCACCCTCCCCCCCCCTCTTTCCGCCAAATGTCGAAACGCCGAATAAAAAACACGCTCACCTTGGGGGGCACTCCACTTAGACCGAGAGGCCGCACGGTGGCGAGGGTGGTGGCATCCCAGCGCTGACCCGCCAGCTCCTCCTCCTCCTCCTCCTCCTCCTTCTGCTCCTGGTCCTTCTCCTCCTCCTCCTCCGCCGTAGCCATTTTGGCTCAAGATGCTTGTTCCACAGGGGAACACGTGGATACCGCTAGTCCGCGGCAGTCTTCAGCGATTTTGTGAGCTCCTGCTGGAGCAACACCTTGTGAGCTCCTGCAGGAGCATCAGATGGGCGGTGGAAGCAAGGACGCGTTCACCACGTGCACGTGCTGCGGCAACTGGGCGTGGAATTGGCGCCTCAAGCGACAGAAGGGTGCCTGCGCCATCTGTGGCACGCAGATGCCTGGGTGGACTTCCTCGGCGAACGGCACGTGGTACGCCCCGTGGTGGGGGGGGCAGTCCGCTTGGCCCAAGCTTCCCTCCGCGCCGACGTTGGACGACTACATGGCCAAGGCGTTGCAGTCTGCTGGCCTGGGCGCGGATCCCGAGGCGGCGCAGCTGGCGACGCAGCTCGGGGCCTTGGCGGCGGCAAAGAAGCCTGCTGTCGCGCCCAAGCCAGCCTACTCGGTGCTCAAGGCGGCCACGGCGGAGTGCTCCCGCAAGAAGGACGCCTTGGACAGGGCTGCGCGTGCCGTCGAGAGCGCCAAGCAGCAGCTGGCGAAGGCGACCGCGGCCTGGGAGAAGGCCACTGATGAGATGGTTGAGGCGGAGTGCGCGCGCCTGCAGGCCCAGGAGCGCGTCGACACGCCCCCTGACAAGCCCGACGGCATCACGTTCAAGGTCGACCCCGCCTTGTTCGCGGCGCTGGACGAGCTGGAGGAGTCGGACAGGACGGCGCTGGAGAACTTCCAGAAGCAGCTGGATGAGATCTCTAAGCAGGCGTCGGAGAAGCAGAAGGAGTTCCAGCTGTTGCTGGACCAGGCGAAGAACGCCCACAAGGAGGCTGCCACCAAGCGGCGTCGTCGTGACGAGGATGGTGGTGCAGTCCGCGGTGACGGAGACGGCGGAGGCGTCCCTCCCGCGGCCGCTGCAGGCCCAGGCGGCGCCACTGCGGCAGCCAGCCAGGGCAGCGCGGCCGCGCCCGCCGTCTCCGACGCGGTGCGCAGGGACATGCGCGCCAAGTTCCAGGACAACTCGAGGGTCCAGGCGGAGGCGGCAACCCGTGCCAAGGCTGCTGCCAAGCCTGGTGGCCAAGGTGCTGATGCTGCCCCTCCTGCTGCTGGGGCCGCGGGCTCCTAGCAGGGAGGCGCCGCGCCCCTGGCAGCGGGGCGAAGCGCTGCTGGCTTCTGAAGACCTACCTGATCCTGAGGATGACTCGCTGTCCATCCTCTTCGGCAACATCACGGAGTGGGGGCCGCAAGCTGCGCGATTCTTGTCTCAGGAGTCGGCGCGCAGCGTGGTGGCCTTCTGCGAGACACACAAAGGACCAGATGATATGCCCGACATCCTTTCGGGCTTGGACAAGGATGGCTGGAGGGTCACCCACACGGCTGCTCGGCCATCGGGCAAGTCGGAGACGGGCCTCTCTGGCGGTGAGTGGATATTGACAAAGAAGCACATCGCTGCGACGAGCTTTGAGAGTGTTCGCCGCGCGTCGCTGGAGGCTGGCAGGTTGGACCCCTGCCGCGGGTTCGTGCCGCTGGTGCTCCACACCCGTGCTGGCAATTTGGTGCTGATCTCAGCCTACCTCCAGCCCGGCCTGGGGGTGAAGGGCTGGAACAACGAGGTGCTCGTGGCGCTGGGCTCCTTCGTCCGCTCCTTGGCGGACCCCTTCTTGATCATGGCTGATTGGAATATCGAGCCAGGGCCCTTTGTGCAATCGGGCTGGCCTGAACGCTTGGGCACTCGGGTGGTCACTCCGACGTGTCTCACTACATGCGATAAGGGTCCTGGCAGAATGTACGACTATGGTTTGGTGGGTCGTGGCTTTCCTGAAGTGACTTTGAGCCCTGATCTTTCGGTGCCGTGGAAGACTCACTGCGGGGTGCACATCTCGGTGAAGGCAGCACGCACCCAGCGCTGGTACCGTCAGCTCGTGCTGCCGCAGCCGCTGCCGTCTCGAGAGAGGCCTCGTGCGGTCGCTGACCCAGACAGCAAGACGTCGAAGCGTAAGGCTGCCGCTCGTGAACGCAAGTTGCAGCAACTTCCAACAGAGATGCAGGACTTGTTCGACGATTTCTTTGGGCCCATGGAGGGGCCCGATGGCATGACGTCCTTTGGGGGCCCCCAGAGCACGCACTGCTCGCCACCCATGCCCGCTGGGCCAACGGGGGTTGAGGGTACCGACTCTGGGGGCAGTCGACCTGACGTCGCCAGCGATGTGGCTTTTGCGATTTCTGATGAGACCTGGGACGAGGCCACGACTCAGATCTACTGGGAAGGCGTTCCTGAACCGCATGGCCAGGTCCCTGCTGGATTTCTGGGTCATCATGCTCCTTACGACCCCGCACGACACTTCGGTTTCCGCTGGCAAGTTGAGGGCCGTGCGCGGGTCGATGCTTTGCACAACCATTGGGTCACGGTCATGGAGAGGGCTGTGCTCCTGCATGAGAAGGTTGACTCTGACAAGTGGAAGCAGTACTCAGGCCGAGCTCGTGGCCCTGCCTGTTGCTGGAAGTTGGTACGTTCGACTCCTGGACGTGCTCACATGCGCAATGAGCAGGCTGAGTGGTGGGGCCTTGTCAGCACGCTGGTCACGCGCTACGTGGCCTTGGTGAGGAACGATTCTGACCCGCACCAGGCGGCCCAGTGCGTCGTGAAGGCTCGGCACCTGATCGAGCAGCTGGACGGCAAGTCTGATGAGCTGTTCTTTGGCAAGAAGCAGGACCCTCAGGAGGTCTTCGTCTGGAAGAGCATGGTGCACAGCCTGGACCTGGTCGACGCTTCTTCCTTACCTGAGTTACTGGAGAGAACTCGCAGGTGGGCTGATCTGTCAAATGCTCGGGCCATGATGGCCTCCAGGTCCGCCTTTATGAAATGGGTCCAAGAGATGTGGTCGGCAAACCTGGGGCCGTGCACAGACACGTGAAACCAACTGAGGCCCCAGTTTGGGAAAGTAAGGACTCCTGGGGCACTGTCACTTCTGACAACCAGGCAATGCTGCAAGGTCTGGCGAAGGAGTGGCAGACGATGTGGACCGACCCAGTCGACTCGCCCGAGGACGTTCTGGCGATGATGCAGAAGTGTTTGGACGCTGCCAGGGAGGACCCTCTGCCCACCATCACTCTGCTGGACCTGGATGCCGTGCTGCCGAAGATCCCTGCAAAGAAGGCCAAGGGCGTTGATGCTCTGAGCCCCTTGGACATTCAACGGCAACCTGATGCAGCTCGTCAGGCCTTCGTGGACACCTTGAACGCGATCGAGGCAGCAGGGGTATGGCCTTCCAGCCTCAGCAGTGTCCTCGGTGCGGCCATCCCGAAGGAGGCGGGGGGCTGCCGTGTGCTGGGGCTGGTTCCCATGCCGCAGAAGGTGTGGTCCAAGATCCGCTCTCGTGCTTCGGGGGAGTGGTCTGCGTCGCTTTCTGCTTTCTGGGATACAGCTATTGCTGGATCGTCCGCTTTACGGGCGGCGCTGATTCGTGCTGTGATGGACGAGGGGGCCCATGAGCTGGCCTTTGAGTATGCGACGCTTTTCTTAGATTTGACTAAGTTCTACGACTCGGTGAGTTTTGTATTGCTCATGCAGGCCGGCCTGCAGATTGGATTCCCGCCGATTATTTTGCTGCTGGAGATAGGCCTCTACTCCTTTCCGCGCCTTTTGAAGAAGGGCCAGATGATCACGGAGGCGGTGGAGGTCACCAGGTCGATCGTCGCGGGGTCTGGGCTCGGAGTACCTCTGGCTAAGGTGATGTTGCATCGGCTGTTGGATACCGTCCATCGTGAGGTCCCTCCTGCTGGCCTGTGGAGCTATATAGACGACACTGTTGGCCGCGCAGAGGGCACCAAGCAGAAGGTCATCCGTGACCTCGAGGCGACGGCCGATGTCATGGCAGGCGGCCTTAGTGAGCTCCGTCTTCAGATCTCCACCAAGACGAAGCTGGTGGCGAGCTCGGACGACCTTGGCGCGGAGCTGGAGAAGCGGCTGCGCCGCAAGGGCATCCCTGTGGAGTTCGCGCGTGCCACGGTGGACTTGGGCTCCGACGCTGCCGCAGCCAGGGTGAGGGCCTCTGCCAGGATGATGATGCGCCGCGCCCAGGCAAGACGTAGGCAACGTAAAGTGATGAAGGTCAGGCGCCTGGCGAAGCTTCGCTTTGTGACGAAGAAGCTCTGGTCGACGGGCGTGTACCCTGCGTCCGTCTTTGGTCA
The DNA here is from genome assembly GCA_963575745.1 of Prorocentrum cordatum. Classification (NCBI taxonomy): domain Eukaryota; class Dinophyceae; order Prorocentrales; family Prorocentraceae; genus Prorocentrum; species Prorocentrum cordatum. Next base: position 459,486 of record CAUYUJ010004969.1, on the reverse strand, counting down.
TCAGCTGATGGGAACCCCTCCTACTACGCTGTTGGCCATGCGACGCGATGCAGCTGCAGCAGTGGCTGGAACGAAGCGGGGACGGTGCCTGACCACCGTGCTGCAGGCGATCTATGGCACTTCTGAGCCTGGAGTCGATTTACGCCGCCAGCTGCTTCGTGAATGGGTGGCCTTGTGGTTGTCACAGCCTGGCCTTCATCCACGGATCTGCAAGGTGTGGCCCATCGTGTTGGCGAGACTCAAGCGTGGCAAGGCCGTCTGTTGGAAGGATGTTCGTGGCCCGATAGCTGCACTGCAAGCGACTTTGCTGCAAGTTGGTTGGGACCCCCAGTCGCCTTTGGTGTGGTCTCGCCCCTTAGCAGACGGCACGATTGATGATTGGATTTTCCCCTCCTTTGGTGACGAGCAGTTCGGCACGGCGGTGCTGGCCCACTTTGATGACATGCTGGGCGCCTTCATGGATGATTGTGTTGCGCAGCAGTGGCAGTCAGCTTCTCAGCATGCGGCTGGCGACGATCTGGTGGACGGCGCCGACCTGACGACTGTGACCATCGAGCTGAACCGCTTCGCCAAGCGGATGCAGTTCGACGAGTGGTCGGCGGATGTCGCCGTGGTGAGCGGCGGCCAGTGGACTCGTGATAGGCAGATCGCCGCAGGTTATGCCTGCCCGCTGCTGTGCCCCCGTTGTAAAGAAAAGCCTGAGACTTTAGCGCACCGTATTTGGACGTGCCCAGCTAACTGCGGGCACGAAGATTTTGCAAAGACTGATTTTCTGGTCCCCCAAGCCCTCGCGAGCCTGGACGCGCAGCCCGCGTTATGGCTTCGCGGAGTGCCCCCGAAGGACCTTGTGGTGCCCAAGTTTGTGGAGAGCTCTGAGGCGGCCCAAAAGGTCCTTCTTGGGGAGGGGGCGTTTCTTGATCACTGTGTGGCCCCTGGAGCTCCCCCCCTTTACATTTTTGGGGACGGTTCTGGAGGCGAGCACAGTTCGGATCCCCGTCGGAGGCGATGCGGCTCGGCTATCGTCGTTATGTGTCAGGATGCCTCGTCGCCTTTCTGGAGCCCGGCTTGCGGGGTTGCTCAGATTCTCTCGGGTAGGAAGCAAACTGTTCCGCGTGCTGAGCTGCAGGCTTTCTGTCTCGCCCTTGAGAGCTCGAGGGGGCCGATCTGCTACGTGACCGACTGTAAGAGTTTGACTGCTGACTGGCACAACGGCCGTGCCAAGTTTCCTCGGGGCCTTAACGGGGACCTTTGGGTCCGTATCGGCACCGCTTTGAGGACCCGCGGCCCTGGGGAGGTCTCTGTTTTGTGGACCCCCTCCCATAGGGAGGACGAGTTACAGTTGGTCAAGACTGAATTCGATTTGTTCCTGAGCCTGGGCAACGCCTGTGCCGACGCCTGGGCTGGAGCCGCGGCCCAATGGGCCTGGGAGTGGTGTGTGACGCCCCCTGTTCCCCGTACCGACTTGTGGGATACGACGGCGGCACTGGTGAGGCTCAGAGCTCGGAGGGCTCTGCTGATGGCGCTCGAGGTTGAACCTTGGGTTGGCGAGAGACCTGCCCGCGAGCGTCAGCAGCGTAGGCCAACCCGTTTGGAGACGGCCCTGGCCAGGAGCTCCCATGTCTTTGTGCCCTTTGCGGGGCGCTGGAGGTGTAAGTTGTGCAAGGATATTATCCCGCGTAGTAAGCTTTTCCAGGTCGCCTCGACCCAATGTGTTGGTCAGTCCCTCGCCCCGCAGCTGGACGCGGCTGAAAACACTGGCCTGCCTGCGGAGCATGGTGAGGGTTTCGAGGCGGCCTCAGGCGAAGTGCGAGTTGGTGGAGTTTTGTTGCATCCCAGCCACCAGCTCGCCAAGATGAAAGCATATGGTCTGTTCTTCTGTATGACTTGTGGTCGCACGGCCACTGCTGATGCTAGGCAGTTGTCTGGTGTGTGCTCCCCCCCCCCCCCACCCACCCGCAAAGGAGGGGAGAATTTGCGCAGAATTCAGAAAGGTTTGTTTCCGAGCTATCGTGGCCCACCTGTGTCTGTGATGGCTGCCCAGACAGAAGACGCTGTGCGATGTTCCCTCCCCGCCTGCGGGCCCCTGGTGGAAGGCCTCACCTGCTCGTGGCTCGGAGGTTGAGGGGAGGGATTCTGATCATGATCTGTTAGATGAATACCTGAGAGTGGCGTCGAGACGCCACCCGAGCGACACGGCGGCCACCATGCGCTACGATGAGGCGCCCCGTGCTGCTGCCGCTGGCCCGTCTGCTGCCGCCGCTGCCTTGAGGGAGGTGGCTGCGAGGCCTCGAGAGTCGTGCTCGTGCGGCAGCGGAGGCCCTGGGCAGCAGCGTGGCGGAGCGTCAGCGGTGGATGATGACAGTGATTGATCGGCCGCTTTGCGGCGCTCAGCAGAGTCCAGCAGAGTCCTCCTCCTCCTCCTCCTCCTCCTCCTCCGATCCTTATTCCTTATTAGAATATACTCCTACTCCCCCTCAGGCCGGCAGATAGCGGGCGCATCCGGGTGGTCCCATCCTAACCTGTAAAAAAACAATACAAAATCAACAGTTTTCTTATTTTTTCCTCTCGACATGGACGTCCTGTCGTCCACGGCGATAATCCATTGCAAAAAATACCACAAAGAGCACACGCGCGCGTTCATGTCAGAATCCTACCGAACACCGTGTGTTTGCAAGCATTTCAACATAAAAACATCAAAAACCCCATGCTTGTTTCACAAAAGTTGCACAAATTTCCCGCCCGGGCTCTCTTGCTGAAATCATAGGAAAACCATCGGAATCTTAAGAATTCGGTCAAATCCAGCGATTTCACGTCATCGCGCGGTGCACCCGCGATGCTCTGTCATGCACCCAGGCCGCGAATCCTGTGCAAAAAATACCACAAAGAGCACACTCGCGCGTTCATGTCAGAATCGTACCGAACACCGTGTTTTTGCAAGCATTTCAACATAAAAACATCAAAAACCTAATGCCTTTTCACAAAAATGCTTCGGGGTGTCCTGTCGGACCGTCGGGTTTCATCCGGCCACCTCTGGCTTCCTGCGGTGTACCGGGCCATTCTCGACTCGTCTGGCAATGCGTGCGCGGCATTCAACACGCGCTCGCCAGTTCCCGTCGGCAACCGCCATCGCGGCCGCATCAGCTGTACCAAACCGGCTGGCCGGTGTGACTTCGGCCCCCAGTTGTGCCAGCTTTGCTTCTTATGTTGTGGGAGGGCGGGTGGGACTGGGCATGCCATGCTTGACTCGCTCGAGCTGGCTAGCTTGACTCCTACTCCTACTCCTACTCCTACTCGTCTCTCCTCCGCCTCCTCCTCCACCTCCTTTTACGTTTGACCAGCCTGAGCGTGAAGCTGTGGCGTTTGTTTCTCCTCCTCCTCCTCCTCCTCCCCCTCCTCCTCCTCCTCCTCCTCCTCCTCCTCCTCCTCCTCCTCCTCCCGAGCCAGGCAAGCCGGGGGCCCCGGTCCTCGCGGCGAGCCGCGCCGCAGCCCCGGACGGCCCACGGGGGCTTCTCGCGGCGGCGCGCTGCCCCAGGACCCCGACCTGGAGGTGGGCCAGTACTGGACGGACGCCACGCGCTTCTTCGCCCTCGTGGCGATCCTCTACGGCCTCTTCCAGGCGCGGCGAGCGTCGGCGGCCGAGGAGCGGGAGGAGGAGGCGGAGGAGGAGGGGGGGGAGGGAGAGGAAGGAGAGGAGGGAGGGGGGAGGGGGGAGGAGGGATGGAGGAGGGGGGAGGGAGGAGGGAGGCTGGAAGTGGAGGGATGGAGGAGTGAGAGGAGGAGGGACAAGGAAGGAGGGAGGAGGCAGGAGTCAGGAGGCAGCAAGGAGGAGGGAGGAGAGAGGAGGGAGGGAGGGAGGGAGGAGGGAGGAGGAGAGGAGGAGCATGAGAGGAGGAGGAGGAGAAGGAGGAAGAGGAGGAGCGAGGAGGAGGAAGGCGGAGGAGGAGGAGGAGGAGGAGGAGGAGGAGGAAGGCGGAGGAGGAGCATTGAGGAGAAGAAGGAGGCGGAGGGAGTAGGAGGAGGAAGAAAGGAAGGAGGAGGAGCATTGAGGAGAAGAAGGAGGAGGAGGAGGAGGGAGTAGAAGAAGGAGAAGGAGGAGGGAAGTGGAGGAAGGACGAGGAGGAGGAGGAGGAGGAGGAGGAGGGAGGAGGAAGGCTGAGGAGGAGGAGGGAGGAGGAAGGATGGAGGAGGTAGGAGGAGGAGGAGGGATGAGGCGGAGCGGCGGCGGCAGCGACCGACCGGCGAGTGCGGCGCAGTGCATGCCCGCGGCGGCCGCGCGCCCCTTTGCGGCGGTGGGGCGGAGCGGCGGCCAGCGGCGGCCGGCGGCGGCGCTCTGCTGCCGCGGGAGATTGCTCGCCGCCACGGCTGGAGACGACGACGTCGTTCGTCGTCGTCGTCGTCGTCGCTCGTCGTCGTCGTCGTCGCTCGTCGTCATCGTCGCTCGTCCTCGTCGTCGTCGTCGTCGTCGTTGCTCGTCGTCGCTCGTTGTCGTCGCTCGTTGTCGTCGTCGTCTCGCCGCCTGGCTGGTCGCCATGGGTCCGACGAGAAGCAAGCCGCCACAACCTTCGCGGGGCCCTCGTCGGAGAGCAACAGAACGGCAGCAGCATGCATCGATCAAGCAGGGGCGAAGCGTCCCGGCTCGCCTATAGGCCTACCAAACAATGTTCTAAGAACCTTTTGTGGTTTCCATGAAATGTTCTTAGAACATTTCTGGCTGGGACTGTTTTGATTTAACACATAGGGTTTGTGTTCTAAGAACACTGTTCTTGCTTTGAACATTTCTGGGTTCTAAGAACATTTTGTGGTAGGCCCATAGAAATGCGGAGACGGTCTGTCCATTCTCAAATCGAAGAAGAAAGCACGCCATAAATCAGGGGGAAACACACAGAGACAATTCATCGTCGATTCCCAGGAATAGATTTTAAAAAATATGAGAAGTCGGGGGGGACGACACCAACCCAGAACATCTGGGGAATATTGGTATTGTCCGAGGGCCCCTCCAACAAACAGGAACTGTTGGTGATGGTTCCATTATTCACTGTTTTGCCGATCTTCGAGAGGTTGGACCCCCCCCCCGTCAGACGCACTGATGCAGACCGTCGCACGAAGCAGAGGTACGGAGCCAGACCCCCCCCTACCCCCCCCTTCCGCCACCCCGGCGGCGCCTCCGGCG